>CM035227.1:107293018-107705749 GCA_020226215.1 Sindora glabra | reverse complement strand
ACAAACGAATAAAATACAAGATCTATTCTAGAGATAAAATGGGATCTCATGACTTGTTTACTTAAAGAAAAAAAATTAGGTATCATAAATTTTAAAACATTTTTAATTAGTTATTATTTATTTAATTTTAAATTTTAAATTTTTATTAAAATTTATGATATTACATTTTATTCTTAAAAATATATTTTATATTATCAAGAATATTTTAATTAAATAATATATATTATATGAGAAATTTATCTTTTTTTTCATATCTTGGATTTAATTTCAAAGTTTAATATGTGTGCACAATTTAATCATTTTTATTTTAAAAAATAAAAATATTTCATATTTTAAAGTCCAACACAAACATTGGTCATTGGGTGCCAGGTGCCTGCCTAACCACACTTTTTATTATCATTTTGGTCCTACAGAGTTGGTGCAACATCAATCTTTCGAAATCCATCTCATAGTCAACGCAATACTGCTTTACTAACTCTTAGTGGTAAACTCACCTACAAATCACCTAATTTAAATCACCTCTGCGTGTACTCTTCCACCTTCTTATTCCGTATACCCCAACACCGATCCAGTGATATCACCTTTGTTGAAATTTGATAATAATTTGTGGCTATCGTGTAAACTGCTCATTAAAATAATAGAAATTAGAGGTGATTAATGGGTCAAAGTTCCGTGGATTTGATGGATTTATCTG
Organism: Sindora glabra; assembly: GCA_020226215.1. Taxonomy (NCBI): domain Eukaryota; kingdom Viridiplantae; phylum Streptophyta; class Magnoliopsida; order Fabales; family Fabaceae; genus Sindora; species Sindora glabra. The sequence goes on along the minus strand of CM035227.1, from coordinate 107,705,055 downwards.
TAAATTTTTATAAATTAAGTTTATCAAAAATAAATTCATAAAAAAGTAGGTTTAAATAAGTTGAGTTAATATAGATTGTGGATCAATCCACGTATTAACTAATTTTTTGAGGCAAAAAGAGATTAGTTCATGAACTTATTATCTAGATTAAATTGATTAAAATAAATTTATTTAAAATATAGGTTTTAGTAGATTAAGTTTGAATGAGTTTGACTTGAGCGAATTTTGATATGATCTAGTCTGCTTGACTTATTAAAAATCTTTATTAGGAATTAATTCACCTAGGTAAATAATGATATTTTAACTAAATTATTTTCCTTTAATAATAATTGACAAGCTATTCAAGGTACAAATGCAAAATCGTACATTAGAACCAAAAATAAGAAGAAAAAAATTTTAATTGTGTTTAATATAATATCTCATAGTAATTATGAAATAGAAAAATCAATTTCTTTGATAATTGCCATTTTATTAAATGATAAAAACCTCATTTTATAATAAAAAAATGATGAACAATCATTCTATTATTTTATAGAATGGGTTTATGACTACGCTATCTTTATTAATTTATCTAAATTTAAAATTATTAATTTAGTTAGTATAATAAATATTTTTACTATTATGATTTATTTTATTTATATGTTGTCAATATTTTGTTACCATTACAATATTACAATATCAGTATCTACTGCATAACTTTCTATTATATATATGTATTTGACAAAATAATATATTATTATATAACATTACAATATTACAATATCAGTATCTACTGCATGCATAACTTTCTATTATATATATGTACTTGACAAAAAAATAATATATTATTATATAACTTATATTACTATTTTACTATTTATACATATATATGTGTGTGTGTGTGTGTGTTTTGGGGGAGGGGGGAAGGGGGATAGGATGCTTATTTCATTCATAACATACAAAACATAACATAAAGATAATACGATTGATTGGTATAATGATTAGAAATCACAATTAGGAATTATAAATTAAATAATTGATTAGTGCTTCTTTAAAAATATTTGGATGTATTTTTAAAACTTTTAATAATTAATTATAGATAATAATTTTAATTAAAAATAAATTACTTAAAGTAATTTAAATTCTAATTGTAATTATAAAAGAGAAATTTCAAATTTTATATTCATACTAGTCTCATTTTTTATATTCTTATACTTTTATTACCCCTCTTCTAACAATATAAATTTTTAACATGAGTATAATCTCTTTTTTGTATTTTAAACTTATGAATATTTTTGAGATTTATAATTTAATTATCTACTTTTTTTAAATTAGTGAATATAAAAAATATAGATTCTATTTTTATTATAAAAAATTAAAAATTTGATTTATTAAAATTTTTAATAAATGAAAATATATATTAAATAAAAATATACATATGTTAAATGACATATTATTTATCTGAACTAAGAATATATATCATGTATGTTTACTTATAGAAAAAATAATGTCAAAATGATTTAACAAACTAATGATTTTGATATAATCACTTGTATATTATTGTTCTTTTTAATAATTTAACACTAAAAGTGATTGTTATATACATGATCTAAAGAACAATAAATTATGTATAATTAATTATTAATTAATATTATCAAATGTAAAATAAATTATGTGCAATTAATTAATTTAATAATCAATTAATTTTATTGTTATATCAAATAGACCCAATAACAATTATCAGTACAATACTAAAGTGTTAAAACTAGTGGCTTTCATGGCCACATAAAAAATGTTATTAAATATGGGATTAAATTCTATTAACTTTGCAATTAAATTTATTAGATGTGGAATTATTAATTATGTAATTAAATTATATTAATTATTATAATTATTATTTATTAAGTATATTGAATTACTCATTTATTTACTAAATAATAATCATAGTTGTATAACTCTTATATTAAAGTAAATTAGTGTTCCTTAAATAAGGTTATATTTCTCTTATAAGAGAAATGATTAATTTTATTACTTGAAAGGCCATTTAAAATAGTGGAATGAGATTTATTAATTTAATGAAGAAAGATGAAAAATCATAACTCTTTAGTATGGAGAGAATTATTCAAGAAATATGATTTGGGTTAAGTCATTTGAAACATTATATTAAGGATTTTTTATTCCTTTTTTCACTCACCATCTTAGAACTACCGGTAGTCACCATACCAACACTACAAATTGAATATGAGTTAAATAAAAGATCTCCCTTATCTAATAATAAGAAGAATGAGAAGAGAAAAAATTAATGTACAAATTTTGTTCTAACCTTTGATTCTTTATTATGTGCTTTCAAGTTTTGAATAAGATCTCAATTCCTTTAGTCTAAGATATAATTTATAAAAAATTGAGTTAATTTATTTTAGTATAATTATTGTAATTATTTAATTATATCTATAAATTATGACTTGCCAATGTATCTATATATATATTTTTTTTTAAAAAAAATTCTAACATAAAGGTCACGGCCGAAATTTTTGTTGGATAATATTAAATGAGCTTCCATTCCAAGATATAATGCTGCACATGGGCCTCTTTACATACGAACGAAGCTCAGGACAAAGTTCAGTGGTCACTCTTCGTCCTGTCTCAAATCTCAACCAACAAATACTGCTTTTAATTTGCTTTTACATCCCCTCTCTGGCTTTCTCACCCCATCCCTGTCCCATTGCCCATAGAATCATATAAAATTCAGAGAAGAGATTGAAAACACAGAAAGAAAAGTTGGCAGCATCTACATATCAGCTGCACTTAGCAGGTACTGCTCATATATCTCGAGTTTATTTATGAAGCTTCCTTGTGAATGTGAGTGCCAAAATAATTAATACACTCTCTTTCCGTAATCAAATACTAGTTTGATAATTATAGCCTATGCTTACGACTTCAAAGCTTATTGTTTCAGTCAATTTGATAAATTGTGCAGTGTATTCTCTTGTCGTGAATTAAAACATTAAAAATTCTTATACACTTTGGTCAATGATCAATCATATGTCATTACTCACTTTTAATTGAAAAGAAAAATAATTATCAATTTTGTTGTTTAAGGATTTATTTGATATAGTAATGCAATAACTGATTATCGATGAATTTAAGTGTAGATTATAATTTTTTTTATTTGGTATAACTTTCAATAACAATTGATTTCTTACACAAAAAATTGGTGTTCAAAATTTTTGGTGAGAAAAATTCATGATTAAATAATAATTTTTTTGTAATTTATTTTTAATCGCATTTCTTTAATCCAAAGCCTTGACACCAATTATTATTAAAAAATTAATCATTATTAAAATTCATATTAAATATAAAGTCAATCATTATTAATTATTATTAATTATGTTTGATACAACGATAAAAATATTTAATTATTAATTAATTATAATATGTAATAATTATGATTATTATCAAGAATTGTGTCAAATATAAAATTACAATATACGTTCAAATATATTTATCACTATAATTCTATTACTACACCAAATAAATCCTAAAATTAATAAATAATCAATTATTTCATCAAATCAGCTCCACATATGTGTTTTATGAGACTTACCTGTGTTGAAGATTGATACCTAACTGGGAAAATTGATAATTGCCTTATTCCCTCTAGCAAGAGTAAGATCACATGACATGACTGGAACATGAGTATTTCTCTTAAAGCCTTGAACAAATTTAATTGTGAAAAGTATTAAATTGCATCTTCCCAACGCACGTAGGGCCTCCATATATGTCTCATTAATAAGGTCCTCCACATGCCATCTCCTATTCGTGCGGCATAAACTAATATCAAAGCCTTTCGCTTCTCAAATAATCACCAAATGGGCTATCTCTTCCAATTTCTTTGCATGTGATGCAGCTGTTTCTGCAAGCATGTACCAGCTAATCTTCCATCGCTACCAACACCTCATCATTGCGGTGACCCAGTTCTGGATGAGCTGAGCCAGCATCTGATATTTGTCCCTCCTGCATGCACCTAAAACCAATTTCAAAGCTTTGATTGCTTTTGAATATTCATGCTCTGCTTGCAGGGGACATTGCTAACTGTGGATCTTGGAATTGAGAAGTGAGTCTTTCTCTTTCCTGTTTCGAGAGTATCATGGAGTATTTGCTTTTCTCCTTTTCTTTCCTCTGTTGGATTGGATTGTTGCTGAAACAGGGTAAAGAGAAATAGTTTAAAAAAATTGGTACTTTAGGTGGTCTTCTACTTTTTTTTCTTTTAACCGTATACTCATGGAAAATGTTTCTTCTGGGATTTCTGTTCTTGATTTCCTCAAAATGATCTATTTTTTCTGCTGGGACAGCGCCGGTCACTGGATTACTAGCGACCAAAGTGCTGAGAGATACAGCTTTTAGTTTTAAAGTTTTTGTTTCCAGTGCTTTTTAGCAGTTCCTTGGTAAACAAACGATTGTATTTGAACAGAAAAAAAGTTAGTAAAAGCAAGGGAAAGTGATTTCCCTTGTCAAACATGAGCTGCTTACTTTGACCCCAGAATGAGAATTCTAAATCTTGTGTCACACAATCAGAATTCAGAAGACAACTTCACGGTAATCACACATGAGCTGCTTGGTTGCATGCAGATCCAATTCCGATACTATTGATTATTGTTTGTTCTTTAATCTTATAATTCCTTGTTTTTCTCTCCAGTCCATTCACGCAAAACTCCTGGGCTTGCATCCAATCTGGGTTTCCTTCAAAATCTGAGTCTTTTTAATTCAAGCCAGAAAATGGGGAAGAAACCAGACTCGTTGTTCATTTTCTCAGCAATTATCATAATCGGATCAGCAATTTTGTTAATTGTTGAAGCTGAACCAGTGGAAGATAAGCAAGCTTTGCTCGATTTCATTCACAACATAAAGCCCTCTCGTCCGCTCAACTGGGACGAGAATACTTCGGTATGCACAAGCTGGAGAGGAGTTACCTGCAACAAAGACCAATCCAGAGTTGTAACCCTTAGATTGCCTGGAGAGGGATTCATTGGTCCAATTCCAAACAATACTCTTGGTCGCCTCTCAGGACTCCAGATTTTAAGCCTAAGATCCAATAGTATAAGTGGTTCTTTTCCTTCTGATTTCTCTGAGCTCAAAAATTTGACCAACCTTTACCTTCAATTTAACAGATTTTCTGGTTCATTGCCATCTGATTTTACAGTTTGGAATAATCTTTCTGTTATCAATTTATCAAACAATTCCTTCAACGGGAGTATCCCTTCTTCAATTTCAAATTTGACTCATCTTACATCTTTAGTCTTGGCTAATAACATGCTTTCGGGTGAAATTCCTGATTTTGATATTACTAGCCTGAAGGAGTTGAATTTAGCCAAAAATAACCTTAGTGGGGTTGTGCCTAAATCCCTTCAAAGATTTCCAAGTTCGGCATTTTCTGGAAACAATCTTGTATCTTCAAATGCAATTCCTCCAACTTCTCCAGTCCAACCGCCTACTGCTAGTCCAGCCAAGAAAACCAACAGGCTCAGTGAACCGGCATTATTGGGTATCATCCTTGGTGCTTGCGTGCTGGGATTTGTGCTAATTGGGGTTTTCATGATTGTGTGTTGCTATGACAGAGGAGGCGAAGAGGAGCAACCAGTTAAATCTCAGAAAAAGGAAGTCTCTGTGAAGAAAACACCTTCTGAAAGCCAGGATAATAAAAACAAGATTGTCTTCTTTGAAGGTTGCAATCTTGCATTTGACTTGGAGGATCTGTTGAGAGCATCTGCTGAAGTGCTTGGGAAAGGGACATTTGGCACTACATATAAGGCTGCTCTAGAGGATGGGAACACTGTGGTGGTTAAGAGATTGAAGGAAGTCATGGGTGGAAAACGCGAGTTTGAACAGCAGATGGAAGTGGTGGGGAGAATTAGGTATGAAAATGTAGCTCCACTAAGGGCATACTACTATTCCAAGGAGGAGAAACTTATGGTACATGATTACTATGAACAGAGCAGTGTTTCCGCTATGTTACATGGTATGTTGAGCCTTCTATCCTGTTTGAAGAACTGCATTTGGTCAGATTATATTGAAGTTCATTTAATTCTTCTTCACATATTCATGAACTTAGCATTGGTTTTTGTAGTAATCTGTCAGGAATTTTTTTTTTTGCATTCCCAGGTCTTTAACCAATTGGTATTAGTGAAAAATGAAAAGGGAATTTGTGTTTTTGGATTAAGTTTTGCTTCTGATGTCAGTTTATCAAGTTTGTGACTAAGGATGGGAAGGTGGGCTGCAGAGAACTGTTTACTTAAACAAATCACTGAATAAAACCAGGACATAAATGAAAGCTAGATCACTAAATTGCTAATTGAAATTTACTTTACTAACCTAAGAAACCAGAATATCTAGAATTTGCCAAAGAAATGTACCAGGTTATAGCTACTTCTAAGCTCACAAATTATTTCATAATTTCTTCGTCAACTTATAGATACAGATACATAAGCAGTTTCATCCTTATATTCCTAGATGAAGCTTGCTGCACCTTTAGATTTCATCTGAACTTCAAGCATCAAGGGGTATTTTTTTTTTCTCTTTTTACCATTCAATAGTCAAGAATCTTAAACTTCCCTTTCGGCCGGCCTTTATTTTTAGCAACTTATGCAGTTCCATTTGCAACTCTAAAGAATTTTATATCAACCTAAGTGGCCTCCTTTTTATATATCAACGTTCCCATTTTGAAGACCTTCAATAAGGGGCCAATGTTAACTCTGTTTATGCACACCATTCAGGCAAAAAGGGGGAAGGCAGGACTTCGTTAGACTGGGATACCCGGCTGAGAATTGCTATTGGCGCCGCTAGAGGCATAGCTCACATCCACACTCAACACGGAGGAAAACTTGTCCATGGAAACATAAAGGCCTCAAACATCTTCCTCAATCCCCAAGGATACGGCTGCTTATCTGATGTAGGTTTGGCAACACTGATGGGTCCAATACCCCCAAGAACTGCTGGATACCGTGCCCCAGAAGTAACGGACACCCGGAAAGCAACCGCTGCAGCCGATGTCTATGCCTTTGGGGTCTTGTTGCTTGAGCTTCTGACTGGAAGATCTCCCATACACGCCACGGGAAGTGAGGAGGTTGTCCACTTGGTTAGGTGGGTGAATTCTGTGGTAAGAGAGGAGTGGACAGCAGAAGTTTTTGATGTAGAGTTACTGAGGTACCCTAATATAGAGGAAGAAATGGTTGAGATGTTACAAATAGGAATGGGGTGTGTTGTGAGGATGCCGGAGCAGAGGCCAAAGATGCCAGAGGTACTTAGAATGGTGGAGGAAATTCGTCAAGTGAATACTGGAAATCGACCATCAGGTGAATCTAGATCAGAAGTTTCAACCCCAACTCCTCTTGCAACTGATAAGGCTTCTTCCGCTGTTCAACAGTGAGATTCTTTTTGTTTTTAGTCAATAGTTTGTTGAAGGTGTAAGTTAACTTGTATCTCGTTGTCAACTTCTTTCTTTGATTCATCTAGTAGAGGTGATTGTGCTTGTTGTTTTGCTGTTAGTGACAACATTGATGCTCAAGTAGTTAAGCTGCCAAATTCAGTTAATGTCAAATGTTACTGGATGATTAGTATAAGATATGGACTTATGGGCCTAGATAAGTTTAGTCTTATTTTAATTTATACTTTATTATCTTGCTTCATTATTGAGCATGACTTTAAAAATTATTCTCTTTTAATATAGTATCTAGAGCATCTATCTGAGTAGGCATGTAAAACGGGCAGGACGGGCTTATACGGGTTTTGCCTGCATAAATGAGGGCTTCCTACTAGGGTACTCGCGGGTCGTCCGTATTTTTTTAATATATTTTATGATTATTTTATTTTATAATATATAAATTATATTTTAATATTTTAATTTTTATTGAATTATTTAGGTAAAAAAATTGAATTAGAGTATAGAAATTAGATTGAATTAATTAGAAAGTAATTGTGTTGAATTTTTTAATATATATTATGCCTAAATATAAAGAAAAAATAATTAAAAAATAATAATTTTTTACCCGCGATCAAGCCTGCACAGTCTTTTGCCTGCACGAGCTTACTCGCATAAGCCCGCATCAAATGCGGGCTTCATACAAGGTTGCCCACATTAGCTTGTGACTGCGGGCGACCTAACTGCGGGCAGGTCGTCTGCGGTCACAGGCCCCATTTTACATGTCTATATCTAGGTATCTTTCTCTTACTCAAATAAAAAACAACAAAGATGACAAAAAGAATAATAATAATAAATCCTACTTTCTTCTTTTTCTCTTTCTCTTCTTTTCAATTTTTTGATATGTGATTAAGTTATGAAGAAGCTAACAACAACCTAGGGACATTGGATTACAAAACCCAACTCTGGTTTTCTAACCACGAAGAGAACACAATGTTGCAATACCGAAGAGCTATTGTCTAGTGTGATTAAAGGTGAATTAGGAAGTTTTTTCCAGATTTGGGTTAATAGAGTTACAAATTGGCGATTGTTAATTTCGTCAAACCAATCCATGAGCAACATGCAGGGCATCTGCAAAGGTGAATGAGCGGCATGTGTAGTAGCTTCTCTGGCTTGTGTATATTCCTTCGACAAAGCACTTTCTTTAGCAATCTTCTGGGTAGATTCTGCACCCCCTGCGTGGTTAGATTTGTGATTTGAGTACTCTGATTGCAATTTTTTGAACTTTTAGCATATTTTGATGTTGTTTTTCAATTATTTTTAGTTGTCATGGCGGATTTCTCTGATTTGGGTGTGAAAACTACACACAATAATGATAACAAGTCTTTTTCTATCACGGCTATGGATTTATTTTTGGTTGGTGGAAAGATAATTAATCAAAAGTTAGATATAAGAGAGGAATAATTTATTATAAGAATGTTTAGAAGTGAATATATTAAATGCTTACAATTTTAAGTCTTTAAACAACTGCCACTTACTCAATTCGTAGCAACTTTGATTCAAATAGGTAATTCCACTGCATGTCTTTTCAATTCTTAACCTAAATGGGTAATTAATTCTAAAGCCATTAATCATATGAAGGGTTATAAAGGTATCTTGTTTTCCTTGGAAACTTCTTCAACTGAAAAAAATCTTTGTATGGCCTAAAGCAATCTCTTCAAGTTTAGTTTAAGACATTTAGTGATGTGGTGATAGAGTTTGGGATAAAAAAAGTGACTATGACCATTCAATTTTTTTTATAAATAATCAAATTCTAGTTGTATTTTTTTGACTATTTATGTGGATGACATTATGATAACTGGTAATGATAAATTGAATATTTTAAAATTGATTTTTTAAACTAACTTTTAGACTAAAGATCTAGGAGCATTTCAGTTCTTTTAGGGATTAAAATTACTTGAGGAAGGAAAGGAATTTTCTTATTTCGAAGGAAAGGAAAGGAAATACGTTCTTAATCTCTTGAAAGAAATAAGAATGCTTGGCTCTAAACTCTATGATACTCCTATGATTCCGAATGTTAAACTTAACTTGGAAGATAGGGAGTTGTTAAAAGATTTAGGATGGTTAAAAGATTTAGAGCAGTATAGACAATTAGTGGACAAATTGAATTACCTTGCCATAACTAGACTTGATATTATCTTCCCGGTAAATATAGTAATTCAATTTATGGACTCTTTAAAAAATTCTCATTAGGATACAATCATGAACATTATAAGATATCTTAAGAAGGCACTTAGTCGTGGAATTTTGTATAAAAATTATAATCATTGTAGAATAGAAGGCTTCCTTGATGTAGATTGGGCTGGGTGTCCTATAAATAGAAAGTTTACCTCTAGGTATTGTGTGTTTGTTGGTGGGAATCTTGTGTTTTGAAAAAGTAAGAAACAAGTAGTGTTATTGCATTCAAATGCAGAATTTGAGTGTCGAGCCATGGCCCATGCCATATCAAAGCTTATGTGAATTTCCTACTTTTTTCATCAACTTAGAATTGAGCTTATGACATTATGTAATTATGATGTGATAATTAGGTAGCTACTTATATTGTTACAAATTTGATTTTTTATAAACATACAAAACATTTAGAAGTTGATTATCATTTTGTTAGATAGAAACTTCGAAAAGAGGTTATTAGTCTTAGACATATTAAAATTAAGGAACAATTAATTAATTTATTTACTAAAACTATCTTAGGAAAATGGTTTGATAATATTTGTAATAAGTTAAACATGTTTAATATTTATGCCATAGTTTGAAGGGGAGTATAAGTAGATAATTAGTTAAAGATAAGACCTCATAGGCTTAGATAAGTTTAGTCCTATTGTAATTTATATTTATTATAAATAGATGTGCCTACTTCATTGTTGAGTATGGACTTAAGAATTATTCTCTCTTTAACATCAAAGTCAAACTAAGTCATCTGGCATTTGAATATTGAGTCAAGTACACTTTATTTTATGCTTGTAGAGTTGGAATTCCTATAGTAACATTGGAACCAAAATAACCTTTTCGTACATCCTATATGGTAAACTGTAAGAAGATATTTATTCACAAAATGAAATATAATTAAGTGATTGTAAATTGTAAAATGACATTTATTTGCTATTTTTCGATCAAACTAAACTTGGTTGTAACTTTTTAGTGGATCTTTACTAGTAGCAGTAGCATTGCCATTAGTACCTTACCGAGTAAGATTGGGGGAATCTCTCTTTTCTATCACTTTTCATTGAAATATATATATAATTGAGTGATTGGAATTGAAGAAAGGATATTATATGCAGGTAAATAATGTGCATTCCAAGTGGAGTGATGGGATTTACATGAATTTTATGTGAGTCTCACAATTTTCTGTTAAGTAGTATTCTTGATTTAAACAGCAAATTGATAAAAGATTTAATGATAATATGTTTAAAGAAAATTATTAGTGAGCTTCTCATATTCATTCTGCATAAAGGCTTGTTAACTAAATTCATATAACTAGTTTGAATACAATTTATACAAGTATGGATTAATTATAAACATTTGAATATGAAAATATTAAAATAGAAATCATTTAATTCATAACTTACTCATTTAAAAAATTACAAATATTTTTATAGCTAATTTATACTTTTTACCTTTGCTATGAATATGATATTATTTGAAGTTTTGTAAAATATTATAATGTTAATCAATTTTATGTTGAATTTTTTATTTGTGGACTTATTAATTTAATAATAAAATAAGATATAAAAAAATTTAGCCTAACATTAAAGTGACTGAATAGTTTGAGCCTAATGATAATCTAACCTAAGTAATGTGATAATGGATAGCTCTTGGTGATAAGTCGATCCACCAATATTATTAATATAAATAAGGATTGTTATTTATAAATCCTATAATAGATTCTGAATACTCCCCATCTGTGTCAGAAAGTATGCCCAATTAAGTTTTCATTTAGGATTGATAGGAGCAGTAAATCTTTATTAGAATTTATGATTAAGATCAATCATAAATAGTTCGTCATTTGCAATAAATTCTAATTTCATATTTACATCATAATGGATTCATTAGGTAATAATAATAAATTATTTTATCCACGTTTAATATTATTCTTTTCATATGATTTAATTTAGGATATTATTTTTTATAAATTTTTGATTCTAACAATAGGAGAGTCATCTTCCATTACTCCATTAGTTAATATAGTACGACCAATGATAGAAAATGTTGATCCAAATGGAATAAATGAAGAAGAAATTTCATTAAGAAGATCTTATAGAGTTCGTTAATTAGTAATTTCTAATGATTATCTTTTATACCGCAGGAGCATGAATATGATATTAATGATAATACTAATCCTATAAGTTTTACTCAAGCTATGTTTAGTTCAAACTATTTTGATTGGATAAATGCTATGAAAGATGAGTTAACTTCAATGAATAAGAATCAAGTATGGGATCTAGTGGAACTTCCTACAGGTTATAAGTCATTTGGATGCAAATAGGCCTTCAAAACTAAGAAGGGTGCTCGACGTGAAGTTGAAAGGTACAAGGCTAGATTGGTAGTAAAATTTTATATTCACATCATAATAAATTCATCAAGTAACAACAATAAATTTTTTTATCCTTGTTTAATATTATTTTTTTCACATGATTTAAGTTAGAATATTATTTTTTATAAAATTTTGATTCTAACAATAGGAAAATCATCTACTATTGCTCCACTAGTTAATATAGTACGACCAATAGTAGAGGATGTTAAGCCAAATGGAATAAATGAAGAAGATATTTCATTAAGAAGATCTTATAAATTTCGTAGATCGATAATTTCTAATGATTATCTTGTATACCGTAGGAGCATGAATATGATATTGATGATACTGATTCTATAAGTTTTTCTTAAGCTATGTCTAGTTCAAACTATTTTGCTTGGTTATGAAAGATGAGCTAGCTTCAATGCATAAGAATCAAGTGTGGGATCTAGTGGAATTTCTTGTAGGTTGTAAGTCAGTCAGATGCAAATGGGTTTTCAAAACCAAGAAGGGTGCTCAAGGTGAAATTGAAAGGTATAAGGCCAGATTGGTAGTAAAAGACTACACTCAAAAGGAAGGTATATACTACAAAGAAATTTTTTCACTAGTTTCAACTAAAGATTCATTCTATGTTATCTTGGCTTTGGTGGCTTATTTTGATTTAAAGCTGCATCAAATGGATGTAGAAATAACTTTCCTAAATAGTGATTTAACAGAAATTATTTATATAAACTAGTTAGATTGTTTCCAAGAGAAGGAAAAGGAGCAACTTGTATGTCAACTTAAAAAGTTCATCTATGGCTTAAATAAGCTTCTAAACAGTGGTACCTCAAATTTGATGAGGTAATAACTTCTCTTAAGTTCAAGGAGAATGCGGTTGATCAATGTATTTATATATTGAAAAGTGTGAGCAGTTTTGCTATTTTGGTGCTATATGTGGATGATATTCTCCTTGCAAGAAAAAACATGAACCTATTAACTAAGACAAAATAAATGTTATCCAAACATATTGATATGAAGGATCTTAGAAATGCTTCTTATGTTTTAGGAATAGAGATCTGTCGTGATAGATCTCGGGGTTTGCTTAGCTTATCTTAGCAAACTTACATTGAGAAAGTACTGAAAAGGTTTAATATGTTAACCTAGTCTCACGTTTCTACACCCATTTTAAAAGGAGAATTTTTTTTAAGTCCTAGTGTCCTCAGAGTGATGTTGAAATGGAAAGAATGAAGAAAGTCCCATATGCATTGGTTATCGATAGCCTGATATATGTTCAGGTATCTGTACGTCCTGATATAGCTTATGATATTAGTGTATTGGGGAGATACTTGAGTAATCTTAATCAAAGATATTGGACTACTGCAAAGAGAGTGATAAGACACCTTTAGGGTACAAAAGATTACATGCTGACTTATAAGAGATCAGGAGATCTCACAGTTACAGGCTGCTCAAATTTAGATTTTGCTGGTTATCAGGATGATTACAAATTTATATCTAGATACATCTTTATAATGACAGGAGGAGTTATGTCATGGAAAAGTGTTAGACATTTCTTAACAACAACCTCTATTATGAAATCAGAATATATCCATGTTATGAAACCACTTGTACTGTTATATGGTTAAGGAATTTTATAGCTGGTTTCGAGATTATTAAGAATATCTCAAAACCCTTGATCATCTATTACGACAATGTTGCTGTTGTAAACTTCTCTCATAATAATAAAAGTTTTGCTCATACAAAGCATTTTGATATAAAGTACCAATTTGTGTGAGAGAAGGTACGCGAGCATATTACATGTATTGAACATATTTTTATGGATCGTATACTTGCGGATCCACTAACCAAAGGTTTGATGTTTTGGGTTAGTGGGAGTATTATAGTGTAAATTATTTTCTTGAGATATGTATAAATGAAATATTCATGTTTTGCCATATTTTATGCACATTTTTGTTATGACATATCTATAAAGACATTTAGACCCTGTCTCAATACTGTGATGAGAATAATGATTCCTATTTAGCATCTTGGGTGGATGCTTCAACCCAGTGTGTAAAGATTTACATATGATTGTCACAATTTTGTTATGTAAATCTTATTGAGCACAAACTTGTTGGGTATATCCTTATTAGATATTGTATATGGTCAACGAAGTTTTAAGTGTAAAGTATATATATTTCATTAATATCCTTATCGAATACTGTATTTTATATTATTGGACATTGATGATCTCAATTTAGACCAATAGGTGTAAAGATGCCATATTTTTCTTTTATATCTTATTAAAGTGGCCATTATTATTGAATTACATAGTCCAAGTGGGAGATTGTTAGATTTTCTATTTATGGACCTATTAATTTAATAATAAAATAAGATATAAAAAGGTTTAGCCCAATATTAAAGTGATTGAATAGTTTAGGCCTAATGGTAATTTAACCTAATTAATATGATAATGGGTGGCTCTTTGTAATGAGTCAACCCACCAATGTTGTTAATATAAATAAGAGTTGCTATTTGTAAATCTTATGATAGATTTTGAACACTTCGATCAATGTCAAAAAGTTCTCATTTAGGATTGATAAGAGCAATAACGAATGGATCCATCAATGTTGTTAGTATAAATAAAGGTCGCTATTTATAAATCTTATGATAGATTTTGAACACTTCTATTGGTGTCACAAAGTTCTCATTTAGGGTTGATAAGAGCAATAAGTCCTTATTAGAGTTTGTGATCAAGACTGATCGTGAATAACTTGTGGTTTGTAACAAATCCTAATTTCATATTCACATCACAATGGATTCATCAGGTAATAATAATAAATTATTGATTCTAACATTTTACATAATTTGTTCCAATAGAAGAATGAGCTCTGCTCATTTGTCCACCAAATGAATAGACTTCAAGTTAATTTTAGGTTAAGATGCCTTTTACAACCTTACGGGTAAGATGCTTGTATTTTTGAGAAATTCATTTAATTATTCATGTGTTAATTCGTGAAACTTATATATAATAGAAATTGCATTTTTTTTTTAATTTTCAAGATATTAAAATTTGTAATTATCTTTTTTTTTGGGCAGGTAGAAATAAAACCACATGTAATATATGTTTCTCCTCAGGAAAATACTAAAATTCTTATTTCTTTCGTTGTGCCTTGGCATTTGAGAGTTGTCGGGTTCTCATTCTCCACTCTAACGGCCCCCAAGCACATGATCAAGACAAGTTTTGGATATTTCAATTATAGTGTCTTTAATTATGATTAATAAATAAAAACATCTATCAATTTTATATAAATCTTGCATATTAAAATATATTTTTTTAATTTCTAAAACATTGAGAATTGTATGAAAATTTTTTTAATACTCCAACTATGTTACTTGGCCCACGATGTAAACACAGACTTCAGCCATCTCCACCTAGCAAGTAGGATAGATTGCCCGGAATTCTGCTGATGGTGATAAAAGTTGAGAGTTGTTTAATTCCAGCCTATACTGCCTACGTGAGATGAGGACCCCAATACTAGCGGGAGTTTGCGCGGCTTCCACATAGGCTGACTCAGCCGTAAGGAAAAGATGGCCCCCCCCAAAAAAAAAACCGTAAGGAAAAGGAAACAAACCACATGCAAAATGGAAAATACTACATAATTTTCATATTTGTCAAAAAAAAAAATATGATATAATCACATTACATACATCCAGACGAATCTGGTTTCAAGTTAAAACTTACACCACAGTATATAATATAATCTCTCTCTCTCTCTCTCCAGTTCCCAATATCAGAATTACACTTGAAATCTTGGCTTTTAAAACAAGTAATGCAGGACAGGACCTTCCCCAGGCAATTGCTCAACAATCATTAACTATATGAATCCAAGTTTACACACAAAAATATGAACTTGTCACTTCCGCAAAATTCTTGTTTTGACTCCCCCTGAAATTTAATAGAACAGAAATAAGAAAAACATCAAAAAGAAAAAAATGAAGCAAACTATACTTTATATCAAATAAAAATGGATGAACTGGCGACAATATTGGTGCTAATGATGATATCCCCTCACAAACAACAAGGAAGAGAATAGAAGAATATTTTGCTACACACCTTCAACTTGCTCAAACTGAATTTCCTTTACCAAGTCAGCTGCTGCATTATACTCGAAACTACACCATCATTAAAAGTATGCCTTCAGTGATAGATTAAAGCTTGAGTATATTTCAAGCCAACTTATGTATGAAACACAACACTCAACAGAATACCTCACTGACAGTCAGTGTACATGAAGTCAACCAAACAACCAATTGAATCTTAAGAAAATTATTAAACTCGCAGTATTTCAGTTTCTATGATAGATGGCTTTCACAAATCTGCCTATCTAATCATCCCTAGAGGGAACACCAAAGACTGTACATTTAAGGCATTTAAGATTACATGTACTGTATGGCCTTCAGTATATTTTTTTGTCATGTGATAACTGACTGTCCTATTCACAGAAGATAAAAAAATTTCGCGGCGTGACAGAGTAACATGTAACTAAGACGAGCTAAAATGGTACACAAATCAACTGATTTCCACGTTAAAGGTACTCTATCATCTTCTTTGCAAACCCATAATAAGTATAAAAATTGGAACATAAGACTAAAAAATGTTGCCCTTTTTTGCCATAGTGCCAGCATATTCATGCAGCAATAATATGTTGCCCGTTTTTGCCATAGTGCCAGCATATTCATGCAGCAATAATATCTTAACAAATTCGGTCAAAGAGACCTTAAAATGCCTCATGAAGCTACTTGATATATGTGTGAATGCTAATGGGCAACGAATGAGGCTACTCGATAAGTGTGATTGCTACTATGCCAATAAGTGCCTAATTAAGGCCACACTTGCAATTCATCAAAACGACAAACTTAATGGGTTGCCACACAGTTATCTCTTCAACATTACCACTTAAGCTCTGCATAACTTCACATGAAAGTGGATGTTGACTGAATTTGGTTTTTTGATGTACTACAATAGAACACGACCATTACTCCCCCCCCCCCCCCTTTTCAAAAAAAAAAAAAGACGAAAATTTGGACAAGCAAGTCATCTGAGATCTGCCTCATTTTCTCAGCTCTTATTGCAGAAGTACACACACACACAAGTAATACATGCCCTAACCACATCCAAGCAATGGTAGCAACAACCAAGATGATGCCAAAAATTCTGTTGACAACATTAAAAGGAAAAGAGACAACTTAATATTTTAACAGATGCTGCAATATGGAGTAATGGGCATAAGTTTAACTTACGTATTTGAGAAAACCACCTCAAGTCCGTCATCAGATGAACTCTTGGTAGCATCAACCAGCAACGTAACAATTTCAGTCTTTCGAGTACTAGCCATTAGTAAATCATACTCTGTTGGAATGATTATGGCAAAAAAATTATCATTCAATTCACTCAGACAAATCTTATCAACAGCTGCAAGGGCTATCCTCCGTTTAAGGGCATCTATCTCTGGGTCAACTATGTAAATGGCAAAATCAGTAATTAACAGAATTCGTCGTTTAATTTTTCCAGAACCGGTGAACTTCAAAACTTTATCTGCAAATAGAACGTGATTGTCCCCTGAAAAGAATAAATGGAATAGAATTAAGAAGTTGCAGATCAGGTCTCCCTCTTCCCCACCCACTACCTATATTTGATCCTTTTTCTTTTTTTTGGCCAGAAGAACCTTACTTTGATCAGTGAATAATGCATAACCATGACTTGTACAAATAGTCTCTTTTAGAATCCTTGAAACATACACATAGACACAGATTTGATTTCTGCTTCATTCCTAAGTCCTTAAGGATTTTAAAATCCAAGGTTTCCCTAAAAGTTTAATATTGCAGATCTATTGATTTTCCAACTACAGTTGGAGTCTCTACAGCATTATCATGACAAGTACTCTTCCAATTTACCTTTAAAATCCCTGACACTGGTGTTGAATAATGAGAACAGTGAACTGAACTATAAGAAATTTAACAATTACAAAGAATCCATATTCAAACAACCATGACTAAAGTCACCTGTAAGCATAATATAGTAAAATCAACAAAAGGGTAAGGAGACTCCATCTACATATTCTGGATAATCAGTAAGCACAAAATGATCAGCAACACACATTTTTTGAACATACATTTTCGTTTAGAAAGTCCACTTAGCAATTTTGAAATAACAGGTACCTATTTGAATCATGAAAAAAATCTATCCCAACTGATGGCAACTTATGTTTGGAATCAGCCAAAATTTTCCGTGCATTTAACATTGAATGGTAAATTTGTTTTCCATTCAACTTTTCCACATTGATTGAACATTGAAACAGCACAAACCGTACCTTGTTTGTTCAAAATCTTCATCAAGAAGGGGTTTGAAGGGACGTCGATGTAATCGCCTTTAGCATATCTATGAAGGGAGGCCTTTCGCCGTACCTTAACACCCATGAATGGCTCCTGATCTTCGGAGACATTGCTAATGTTGGGTCTCAAATGCAACATTTCCTCAGTTTCAGCATCACCGTCATCTCGGCCTGGAGGTGAATTCCCATCGCAGTCATCAGCGTAGTCGCTTTTGGGAGGTTCAGATCTGGAATCATCTTCAATCTGGACCCGTCTACTCATCCTGAACCGATCCATAATTTCTTCGAATTTGATTCTGGGCGGCTAAACGGCTAAACGCTGATAAAGATGAAGAGCACGACAAGTGATGGAACGGGAGTTGAGTTGAGCCAAGACCAACGTGGTGGGTATTGGCACCGGCTGTTGTCTGTCGATGAGACGCGGTGGGTTCAGGAGTTGAGACCATGTGCAGATGGGCTCACGGTGGTGGAACCTAGATTGCTCAGCTGGTTCATACGTCAGCCAGCCGCCCCTACAATTATTTTATTATTATTCATTATCATCATATTTTTGTTGGTACTTCCTAATTTTATGATTTATTCTCTTTCAATAAATTGCCTTTTTTTTCCCTGAGAGCCATAAAAATAAAAATACCGTTTTAATTTTTTGGGAGTTGAAACCATGGTGCCTTTTTGCATGTTCAATTAAAACTAAATTTAAGTCATTTTACAAAGAAATTAAAGAAAATTTAATTCATTATTGGTATAAAATATTTTATATTATCAATCAATGAATGAGAAGAAAATACGTTATTAAAAAAATAAATTACCTCTTTAACTTTAGGATGTTAAATTTTATTGCATTTAATTTTAGAAACTTAAAAATCACTATTTAAACTTTACAAAATTTAGAATTAATATTCATTATCTACTTAATTTATTATTTTTAGGCTTGTCAAATAGGCTATATGTAGATCAATTCATGATAGCTCGAGTTAAGTCTGTGATGGGTTGACTCGTGTTACTCGTATCCAAAATAGATCCAATTTTAGAAGATCTAAACTTTTTAAAATCCATAATAGATTAAGTTTATTCGTGGATTTTGATTATGAGTTTGTAAATTTTATGGATGCAAGTTAACTCATGATAGGCCGAATTAGAAACGAACCGACCAGTATTACCTACATTTATAAATAGATCCAATTTTGAAGGTCCAAACCTATTAAAACATACGATGGATATAGACTAACTTATAAATCATGATCTATTTGGTATCTCTAATTATTTTATTAAATTATGTAATTTTTTTAATAATGTTTTAAACAAAAATCATAATGTTATAGTATAATGAGTTTTTTTACCATTTTTTCACATATAATTTTTAAGTTATATAATTAATAAAAATTAAATTATGTATATTAAATTATATATAAAATTTTTAATTAAATACTTATAAATAAAGTACAAAATTATGTAAAAATAATAAATAAATTAATATTTTATAATATTGTGATTCTTATTTAGAAACTTTCTAAAAAAATACATAATTTGATGAAAATAGTCAATTAAGTGGATAGTAAGTGTTAATTATAAATTTTATAAAGTTTAAGGAAGTGGTTTCCAAATTTTCAAAGTTGAAAAAGATAAAATCCAACCACTCCAAAATTGAAAGTTATATTTTGCATTTTTTTCTTAAAAATAATAATATTTAAAAAATTTTAATTATAATAAATAAGTGTTAATAATTTTTATTAATATGACAATATATGAATGAATAATAGTGTAAAATTAAATTGGATTATATCCTAAAAGAATTAAGTTGAATTAACTTTTTAGATTAAATCAATCAATGAAATTTTGTAATATTTGAACTAATATATAATTTTTTTATTTATTTAAATATATTTAATTTTTATTAGTTTTGAAATATTTATTTTAAATAGTGATATTATTAAAATTTTGTTCTTAGATATTATCCTTTTTTTAAAACAATTATGGAACATTAGGATATCTACCGCTAAGTCCAAAATTTATTAGATTTATTACAAGAAAATATTGGGAAATTAGGAACAGGAAAAATTTATTTTGGTTGACCTTACTTTATAAATACCTGACACCTTAATTACATCAAACCCTTCCTTTCAATATCCTTTTCGAAAGTGAAATAAATTGGTGGTTGAGATGTCTTTAGAAAATTAGCTTAAAAGAAGCTGTCTATCATCAACGATAGATGTTAAGTGGAAGTGTACTGATGTATGTACTTAATGAAAAAGTAAGTGCCAAAAAATGAAATTTTATATTATTAATTATTAGGTCTTTATCTAATTGAATAGATTCATTTAATTTTTTGGCGTTAGCAAGTATAACACAACTAAAACCTTTTACCCTTTTTCTCTTTCTTTCTCTCACGAACTTTTTTGAAGGTTTTGTTCTTCGTTGCGGTTTGGCGACATCGCTTTTCCCCACCATTTTTCACAATTGCTCTTCAATGTTACATCATTGTTAGACCTTACTGCTCCTCTTTTAGCTAGCTGCTACCGTTAGTAGTGGGGATTGGGTCGTGAAATCGTAATCGCTAGTAACAAAGTGGAGTGGCACGGATAGCACAATCCACTAGCATTTCTCTAAGCTCTTGTCATCGGTGAGTTTCCTGCGACCTTTTTACTAGTGGTTAACTATTTTGAAACAAAACCCCCTCAATATTTAAGCATGTTTAGGCAAAAATTAGAAATCCCTAAGTATGCTCATACACTTGATATCTTCTTCTAGATTTAGAAACATTAAGGAATAATGTTTTAGATTGTTGATATTCATAATTAGAGCTTAAAATAAGTAATATAGAAGAAGATTGGTTAGGATTAGTGTACTTATAATCTTATTATCAAACTTGATAAATAGATGGGAACAAGAGAAACTAAATATAAACTTGATAAATAGATGGGAACAAGAGAAGCTAAATATAGGAGTTTTGAATATGCTTGGGAAACAATAACATTGTAAAGGTGAGTGTATATCCTATCTAACTTACTAAAATAATTATGATTGTCAATATATATATTTATGCTTCTTACTAAAATAATTATAATCATCAATTTATTGTGTAAAGAAACTTATGATCCAAATGTTAGTTACTATTTAATTTTATAATAATGTTAACGTAATGGATATGGTGAATGCTTACTTTTATGAAGGTATTTGTTTACGAAATATTATTGTTTATATTTTTTGGGACCTTATAGTAAAGGCAAGGCGTTAATGTTTCTTGGCTATGATTCATGGTGTTTGTATTATATAAACAGTAGATTGATTGTTTTATGAGAAATGTTTTATAGATTGTTTACATAATGATTCTTATGTGATTTGATTATTTGAGTTTGTAACCATATTAGTGGAATGGATTTGCTATTAATTTAAGACATTCAATTATGATGGATTGTAAGGTATTTCTAGTTATGCACTTGTATTGTTATAAATAAATAGTAAATTTATTTGTTTGTGATATGATTGATATATCCTGATTTGGAAAGTCAATATGGAATGTTGTATGGATGGGGAAGATGAATTGATGACATTTAACAGTATTAGATTCAGAAAAATATTTGTAAATGGATAAATGTGGCTTGGGAGGAATAATGTTAGATTTGTAAACGGATAAAGTTGACCAAAAGTTGTAAGGAAGCTTAAATTACTTTCTTAATTGTTTTATTGATATAGTATATTCTCATGAATGATGGTGATATACATATGTGTATGATATTAATTATGAGGTTGCAAATGATTTGTGAATTCCTTTACCTTCATTTGTTAACCTATAGAAATTGGTTATAGATGTGAATGGAAGACTAGATTTGTAGCTAACTGCTTAGTAGACAAGAGCCCAAATACAAAGTTCATTATAATTACTTCTTGCTAATATTTAAAACTATCTTAAATTGTTTTTAAATGATTTCAATAATTGAATTTAGATAGATATACATTCATTAATTTTATAAGAACCCATTCTTTATTTTATTTTATTTTTAATACTTCTAGGTTAAATTTAAAATTTTCAAGTTAAGGCTATCTCAAGAAAATCTAAAGCATTTAAGTTGAAGAGTTTGACAATTAGGGAAAAAAATACTATTCATGAATTATGTCAAAGTGTCATATATATATATATATATATATATATATATATATATATATATATATATATGTGTGTGTGTGTGTGTGTGTGTGTGTGTGTGTGTGTGTAAATTAAATTATTGTCCATATTATGCATGATTATAGAGTTACAAGTTGCATTTTTAAGGGAAAGGTATCCCTACGAGCATTTATAAATAGAGAAAACTTTTCCTATTTATGTTAAGGTTTTCATATCATGTTAGGACATATACAAATGTGAATATTTCCATTACTTCAGAGTCTATGTATTTAGTAAGTTAGTCGGGTAGGTTAGTAGAACTAGATAATAGGCTTCACACTAATTATAATCATAGTGGGTTGTAATAAAGTTAATATCAAAGTATGATCTTGATTCTATGAGTATTTGGATAAAAAATATCTAATTGTTAAACTTAAATAGACATACTAGAACTCATGATTGTATAACCGATAATCACAAACATAAATATGATGGAAATTATTTTTGGGATATGCCTTTGGATTCTATAAATCTCTATAGTTTAAGGTGTTATTTATATATTAAACAATATTGCATTTTCTTATAGCTTATCTTTTGAAAAATAAATTATTGTTTAAAGTTTAGGAAAAGACTATAGGCTTATTACATATTTATGTAAGAATATTTTTGTTAATAACTAGTAAGTTGCAATGTTAGTAAAGGAACTTGTGTGTTTGGATAAATTGGAAAAACTATTTTATATTACATATGTAGTTGTTTTGAATTGTTAGATATTAGTTTGAGTAACTACATTTGAAATAATATATATATAATTTTATAAAATGTGATATTAAGAGTATGACGTTATTATTCTTTTAAGTAATAATCTCATACTTATGTAGTAAGTGATGATGACAAATGATTTAGAAAGGAATTCTTGATTGAGAATAACTTTGTTAGTTTAGTATTAAAAGGAGGTAAAATTATTTTATAAGCATTAATTAAGTTCATGTGTATGCATGTTGATATAAAGACTTGGTGATTTGAACTTTTAATTTTAATGTTTTAGTAAATTAAATGTTATTATAAGTTGATATATGATGATCCTTGAGTTAGAATTAGTGTTTGAAGACTTATAGGTTAAAGATAGCATATAGTTTGTTGATTTCACAGAAATTTAAAAATTGTTAAATTTATATTCAATTAGGGTAATCAAATATTACTTTGTAAAGAGTCATAATTGACTATCATAATTAAGTATTTCTTTAAGGCCTTGCTTTGGGACAAAGATTTTCAAGTATGGTACTTGAGTATAGTCTTATCAAATACCATAAGAAGTGGTGCTTTCTACTTGAGAGTATTCGATTATTGTAGTCAAATACGGACCTTAAAGAGTCTCATATTTGACTACTATATTGTCAAGTATCCTCATTTTAAATCATATATGATTTTTATGTTGATATTGTATACTATTATCAAGTTAAAAAGTAAGGTGTTAATGTATTATAGTTTGTGAATAAGGATATTTGTGACTCATGATAATTCCCATATGGGAAAGAACTATTATGTGAGATTAAGGAATAATAATGCAATAAAGATAATAGTTTTATCATGTGGTTGCTAAAAGAGAATTTTGTTTTTAAATCTTGATATCTAAGTGTTACTTGATGAACCTAAATAAATAGATAGATAACTTATCAAAAAAGGCATTTTTTAAGGCATGACTTCCATCCTCGAGACACGAATGGGGAATGGAAACCTTGGATAAGTTGCCAACTAATAACCTTTATTTTTGGTTGAATATCATATCGATAATATAGAGGATTATTTTCTCCTTTTGTCAAATCAAGTGAATTAGATATATGAAAACTTGATTTCATAGCAAGTAGACTAGCATGCTTCATTTATATATTTTTTATTTAAATAATATTTAAGGAATTAATAATTTTATTTTTCTATTTTTCATAATAATTTTTTATTGGACTCCAATAGTATTGTTATTTATTCAAATTAAAATAATTAAAATTTTATTTAAAATTAATTTTCAATCTACCAACATTGAAATAAATTTTTATTTTAAGCACTACATGTAATTAATAGTTTAAAATTTTTATCACAAAATATTCAAATTTTATATAAATTTAAAATTATTCTTGATTATGATTTAGAATTTTTATGCATTAAAATTTTAAATCATGTAATGTATCTTAACTTTTTCATTTAAGAAAAAAAATTATATTATTCATTTAATAATAGTAACATAATAAAAGCTATTTAAATAATTTTAATAGAGAAATATTAATTTAAAATATTTAAATTAATTCTACTTATTCTCGCATATCTTCATTATAAATATATTTATTAATTGAAGTAATTATTGATAGTTATAAATTGATTATAACACTTTTTATTATTTATTATTTTTAAATGGGAGGGAATTAATTGATACCAATATAAGTATAAAAGACTTATATTGAATCTACATTTTTAATTTTAACTTCATATAATAGTTATAAAAAAGGCAGTTTAAAAGTAAAATTTTCTTTTAATGAAGAGAGAGAGAGAGAGAGAGAGAGAGAGAGAGAGAGAGAGAGAGAGAGAGAGTAAATGGAAAATATATTTATTACTCATTTCATTCTTTATTATTTGTTGTATTTAATCAATTTTATAAATGCTAAAAAATAATTTAATTTATTTATTTTTATTAGGCTTTTTAATATTACTCTTCATGCACAAAATTTTAGGCAGTCAAAAATAAAGAAAGAAATATAATAAGATAAATATAAGTGAGTTAAGAATATAAAATAATAAAGTATTTATTAATGAAAAAGAAAGCTAACTTGAAAAAAAATAATTACTTTGTTAAAATTCTAAAATGATAGAAAAAAATAAAATATTTTTTTTGAAATGCAATATATCAAAATGAACAGAATAAGTAAATCTCTCTTTCTTAGAGTCATTCTTTAATTTTTATATCATCTTTTTTATAAGAATATTATTTTAAACTATCATACAAAAAATTTAAATCTTTATCCAATAAAATATGATATCAATAACTAAAAAAATAAATTAAACAAAGTATCAGTACTAATTTTTGTTTATCGGGATTCTAACGTGAAGAAAGTAATTAAATTTTCGTAGATTCTTGTTTATCATGATATACTTTAATAAATTCATACGTATTTTTATAATATATTCATATTTTACAATTAATTTCAGAAATGTTATTAACCTTAAAAAATTGTTGTATTGAAAATATTTTATAATTCAACTTTACTATTTCGTACCACACAACACTTGACTATAAAATTTAAAAAATTATTTATCAATAATAAAAAATAATTTATATATATAAAAAGTAATTCATTAGATATCAAAGTTTAAATAACACTGTTTGATGATTCCATTTTAAATTGATAACGAAAACGGTTTTTGTTCATCTTAATAAATATATTTTATGCAATATATTTTTTAGAAAAATAAAGAAAATGATTTGCTAATAAAAAGTATTAATTTTTATGAAAAAATAGAGATGAAAGAGAAAATGAATAAATATGTGTTCTATTTATTCTTTTTTCATTAAATTTTACTTTTAAATTACCTTATTTTATAATTATTAGATGGAGTTAAAATCAATGGTGAAAATTTAGTGTAAGTCTTTTAGATTTATGCCTATATATATATATATATATATATATATATATATCATGATTTAAAAATCTAATGCATAAAAATTTTTAAGTCAATTTTAAATTTTACAAAATTTTAATATTTTGTGATAAAAATTTTTAAATATTAATTACATGTAGTGCTTAAAGTAACAATTTATTTGGGAGTTAGAAAATTAATTTTAAATAAGTTTTTAACTATCTTAGTTTGAATAAATAATAAAAATATTGAAATTTAATTAAAACATTTAAAAAATAAAATTATTAATTTCTTAATTATTATTTAAATAAATACATAAAAAGAAAGTGTGTCAATCTGGTTGCCATCGAATCAAATTTTAATATATTTAATTCACAAGACTTGATTAGATCGGGAGAAAATAATCCTTTATATTTTGTATATAATATTCAACTAGAAATAAGGGCCATTAGATGGCCACTGATCTAGGGTTTTTATTCCTTATTTGCGTTTGGGGGATGGAAGTGCTGACCCATTTTTTTTAATCTTAATAGCTAGATGGTAAGTTATGGGAATTCTAAGATATGATCATGGGCTATGAATTTATAAGTTATAAGTTGTGAATTATGCTGGATTAATGAATTATCTATAGTAGATTCTAGAAACCTTTAATCTAAGATAAATTATAAATATTCCTTATGGTGGACAAGTAACTTAGTAAAATATGAGTTCTTCTAAAGAATTATATTTTAACTTAGAAAAGAAACATTGTAATGGAGCTAAGGCTTTGTTGTTTGTTTCATCAAAAAATATTTTTTATAAGATAATGCCATTTATATATATTAATGAAGAGATAACATGTCATTTATATTAATAATTAAAAAATATGATATTTAAAAGTCTAGAAATAGATGAAAGTAAATTCTTTTTTGAAATAGAGAAAGTTATTTTCATCAAAATTTTCATATTTAATATTAAATAAGTAAAATGATTTCTTCCATTTTAATATTTTATAACTATATTTTATAAAAAAATACTTTCCAGAAACAAATAGAACCTAAGTTAGAAATGATGTGAAAAAAATTATGAAATATTAGTTTTGTAGAGAAATCCTAGTAAAATTGCATAATGATAAGTTAATGTCATTGATCTTTAGAACTAAAATCAATAGTTGAGTTACATGAAGTTGGAAAATCATATAGATGGTATTAATTGAAATGGTTAAACATAACTGAGAAATGTTAGTTTGAAAATTCATCAAATATAACAAGAGTGTTACTAAAATACTAATATCATATCATGTAAGATGAATGGAATAGAATGGAAAGTTTGTTTAATAGGTATTATGAAATTACTAATATTGTCTTATATAAAATGAATGAAATAAAATGAAAAATGTTTGTTTAGTAGGCATTATGGAATAAGAATGAATATTTCTTATGAAATGACCATTCCATCAAATGATGTATTGGTTCTATAGTAAAAATGATAAAATAATTATTTTATCATTTGTAGAATTGATTTTTTACACTCTTGTCCATTGCATCTTTCATATATTTCAGTATTATCATTTATTAATAAATAATAAAATAATATCTATATACTATTAAAACATTTTAATAATCATATTTTTAATAATAAAATTCAAAATATGATATTTTTGTAAAAATGCTAATTTTTAATTATCAATCATATCATATATTTTAATAATATTAAATTATTTGATAAGAAATTTATTATTCATTTATCATTAATTACTCATTTTTATGTTTCACATTACGTTCATATACCAAACATATTTATACTTGTGGAATGACTATTTCATTTTATTACATCAAATACAATATAATAAAGTTATCAACCCTATATAATAACAAATTTTTCATTGAGTAATGTAAAATTTGAGATATATACTTAGTATTATATTATTTATTATATTATATTATATATATGAGTTTAAGTTTAATTTATTATTCGTATAAAATTTTTATATTATCAATAAATAAAAAGATGATATTTCATTAAAAAATTAATATTAATTTAGAATTTTTATGACAATAAAAAAGTTTTAACAATTTTTTTGACATAATAACATATGGATGGATGATATCATAAAATTAATTTATATTAATCATTAATTAAATTGAAATCTTATATATATAATATAATAAATTTAAATCTTATATATGTAATATATATGTGGATCTTTTATCTATATTTCTTTCTAAACGTCGCAAATTTATTATTAAAAAAGTTTTTTCTTGTAGGGAATGCATATCTCTTTTAGAATATAGTTGAAGGAAAAAATTTTCTAATAACCATTTTGTGATAGAGTAGGCATCGCAATTTGACCTGCAAAATTTGGTATTATCTATCAAGATTTCTTTGAAAATTTTCTTTTGAAGATGGGATAAGAGACATTCTTTAAGTTATATATGTTTACTAAGAAATAAAATGAAAGAGAAAATTCAAGGTTATAGATGTTCACCAAATTAAAGTCCCTTTTGAAGATTACTCTTTGATGTTAATAAATTGCCAAAATTCGTGGAATTCCACGACCTTATTTATCTGTTTATCTTGAATACCTTTACCTTGCATTATATGAAGCTTATTCCTCTCATTTAAATATAAGAAAATATTATGATATATCATTAGATTTGATGTTAAATTTAATTATTTTTAAAATTATATTTAATATATTATATAATAATATATCAGTATTTAAATCTAATAATATACCGGTTCCGTATATTTCAAATAGTGCAAAGTAGATTTTCGTCGGATATGATGAAGTTTTGAGATAATTGAGAGATGAAAAATGCTTCGCCCGTACAAGAATAACTTGGAAAAAGTAACAAACAAGTGGGAAGAAAGTGAAGCGGAATTTTTTTTTCAGTTAAAAAGAGATTATTATATCATAGTCTATTAATATATTATCAAATTTAATTATATATTAAATTTATTTTTTTAAAATTAATTTTAATATATTATATAATAATATATTAATAATTAAATTTAGTAAAATATCGATATACTATCATATTAATGATATATAGCCTGATCCTTGATTATAATAATATAATATAATAATATTGCATTTATACAAAATCGATGATCAGATGAACCTCATTCTCGGGGTCTAACCAGATCGAGATGATCACAGGTGCAACTTCATGCCCTGAAATCTTCTTTCAGAGGGCCAAACCGAATACCAAAAAAGCTTCAAATATGAAGAAAAACAAAGAACAATTGATTTACAGTCCAGAGGAGATCCAGTTTCGGATCCTTCGAAATCTGCCTGGTAAGTCTCTTATGCGATTCGAGTGCATCAACAAATCATTGAATTTCATGATTTCTAGTCGCAATTTGATCAACAAAACTCCTCAGCTCGTTCTTTGTTCTTCCTGCTCGATACATCTCCTGAATTTTCAAATAATAAAAGCAACGGAACTCAGTTTACCAATAGAAGTTAACAAAAGTTGTGCTCTGAGAGTTTGGGCTTCTTGCAATGGCATTCTTTGGATGAGAGCGGATCGTGAAGGTCTCTTATGGAATCCATTCACCGGAGAACACAAAATAATGCCAAATGGTCCATCACACAGGGGGTTTTACGAACGCACAGGTGTATTTGGATATGGGTTTGGATACGATCATACAAGAAAGGATTACAATATAATTTGCATTCCAGTTTGTCATACTGAGAAACCATTTATTTATTCCGTGAAAAACAGTTGTTATGAAAGCCTTGAAGACATCATTGCTCATAATTCCTCCATGTTTATCTTAAGCAAAGAAGGGCTTCCTATGAAAAATGGTAGTGTCCTTTATTGGCCTATTATTTATTGGTGCAGTCGGACAACAGATTTACGCATCAAGGAAACAACAATAGTACTTGTGTTTTTTGCGATGAAGGATCGACGGAATGGCATCTGTTTATTCTTGGATTTGACTTAGTGAATAGAAGACAAGTTGTTTTTCCACAGCCCTTGATTGCTTATAATTTGGATGATGTCAATTCGAAAATGGTAAGAAAGCTCTTGGATTTCAAAGGATCTCTTCGTGCAGTGATAGGAACTGGGATGAATGGGACTACAGATTTGTTGTTGTTAAAGGAGGACAAACCCAAACAAAATTGGGTGAAATTTATGTCGATTGATTTTAACGACCCTGCCCTATGGGCACCACCAATGTGCTTTACAAGTGATGAAGTAGTAGTGATCAGTGATAAGAAGGGAAGGACAATTGTGTGGTATGATCGGAATAATGCAACAGAAAATAGATTTCCAAGAGATAAGATTGAAGAAGCTGGGTGTTGGCACGAACACGACGTGGTTACATATACTCAAACTCTTGCTTCAATTCAAAGTTAAATGTCATTTCCAAGTGCAAAATATTGAGTTTGTCGATCGCAACTCAAATGGAATAGGAAGAGGATACTGGAATTACAGGCAGAGAGAATTCATTTCAGTTTTCCTTTCTTTTTAATATTAGCATGAATGTTTTATAGAGGTCCAAAATAAACTTTGTTATTTTCAAGTTTTACTCTTTTTGTTAAGTACATATATATTAAAATTAGAATTGTGTTGCCACCAATTAGTTGCCTCCTCGTATGATGCCGGGGTTGTGTTATTGGTATATTTTTTAAGGAGAGACTTTATTGATATTAACCTATTAAAATAGATATGTTATTTCATGTAAAAAAAGATTGACTCATGTGATAAAATTAACAGTCTTTATGATTGAAAAAAAATATAGTATTATCTGGATAGCAAAGTAATGTATATCTATCTTAGATATATTTGAAGGGATAAAAAATTCATATTATTTTGACAGTAAAGTAATGTATATATATTCTAGATATAGTTGAAGGAATAAAGATTCTAATAACCATGTGGGATATGGTAGGCATCAGATTTTGACCTCCTGAATTTGGCATTATCTATCAAGATTTCTGGCGATTTTCAAATATAAAAGAAGAGATAAGAGATGCTCTCAAGTTATAAATATTTCCCTAGAAATGAAGTGACAGGGATAATTCAAAATTTTAGATGTTTGTTAAATTAAAGCCTTTTTCGAAGACTATTTTTTGAAGTTACTATATTGAAAAAGTTCATGGGCACTAAAAACCTTATCTATTTATTTATTTAAAATATTTGTTTTTCCTTAATCGTTTTTAATATCAATTCATAAAGAAATTCCTAAATCACAAGGTTAAGGGAGAAATTATAGTACATCACTATTAGTGATGTACAAATACATCACTAAATCTAATCCTATATCAAGTTTATTTTTTCAAGTTAAATTTTATGATAATATATCAATAATTAAATATAATGATGCACCAATATATTACTTAATCAATGATATCCTATAAAATTTTCTAAATGTTAAAGGTGGTGTTAATAATACAAACTCTACTACTACTTACCAACCCCCCACATGTTTACTTTTGACGTGGAACTTGAATTTCCACCTTAACACCACCAATTTTATAGAAGTGTTAAATAGATTAAAATTCATGAATTGGTCCATGTTTGCAAATTTTAATAAATTTGAATTTTTAAAATTAAATTCATTTTGAATGCAAGTAATATAGATCAATTTATTAAGAATTCAATTTGTATTTATTGGGTCCATGAGCTCATAATTAAAGTTTACCAATTGGTTTATATCCATTATAAATTTTAATGGGTTTGAGTCCCCAAAATTAAATTCATTTTGAATGTAAATAATATAAATTAGTCCACGTGTCTATGAAAGACTAGTTCGCATTCTTGAAAGACTATCCATTTGATACTCCTACCTACCACTTCTCACAAATTAAACTTGGAAGTTATACGTCTAAAGTTTTGTATGTTTCAATGAATGTTTTTTTCATAAAGTATGATTATAAAATGTCAAAATGGAAGAAAGGAAAAAAAGTATTTTATTTATTTAATATTAAATATAAAAAATTTGTGAAAAATAACTTTTTCTATTTTAAAAAAATTTGCTTACCTCCACTACCATATCACTCCTTCATTAATATATATATATATATATATATATATATATATATATATATATATATATATATATATATATATTATTTTATAAAAAATACTTTTCGATAAAATAAATAAAAATCAAATGAACATTAAAGTTTAAGGGATATTTCAATTACCTTTTGTTATTTTTTAGAATATTAATATTGTATTTTTATGTATTTTCTTTTAGTAATTACTATCCATTTTTTATTCTTTTATTATTTGCATTTGTTTATAAATTTTTTTTGGTCTAAAAGATTTTGAGAAAAAATGATAAATTGCAAAAACTTATTGGGTAATTACTTGATTTTTTACAAGGTGCTTGCTATGATACTCTTAGGATTTTAAAACCTAAGGTGACATAATAAATTTTAAAATTATTAAATTGAAATTATTTAATCACAATTATTTACCTTTTAACAAATATGATTAAAATTTTTAATTTAATGATTTTTAAAATTGCCACATCACTCCAAAATTTGAAATTCTTGGAGTATTATATAATTCATTTTTTTTTTACAATTATATTATCCATGTAAAGATAGCGCAACATCAAAATCAGACTGGGATATTGGAATTTGCTCTTGCTCTTTTTAGGCATGGGAATCCATAAATGAGAAGCAATGTAAATCCAAAATGGTCGAACCGGTTCCAATGGTTCGAAAAAAATTTTGTGATTGTCCTTGACCTGGCTTTATAAACAAGCTCTATTTAAGGATATCCCTTAAATTCATGGACTAATTTAAATTAAAATATCACAAGCTAAACCGTTCTGTTACCAAACACATTTTAGAATTACAGTTTTTTTCATCACAAAGTAAAATTTTATTACTAAAATTTTTATTTTAAAATTTAATTATTTATGAGTGTATTTTATAAACTTAAAATGTACAAAACAATCAATAAATAGTGGTTTCATATTTTGGATTTTATAAATTATTTTTAATATAAAATAAAATTTTATTTTTAATTTTTATTTTAAAGCTAAAAACTTATAAATTTTATTTTTAAAACTTTAACATTATTTAAAAATAAATTAAAATTTCCTTGTTTGAAAATATAAATTTTTATTTTTTTATTCTTAAAGAGAAATTAAAAATTGTTTCTATAATTCTCCTATTTTAGATAAAGACAACTTAAAATTTCTGATTTTTTAGCATTTCTTAAAACATAAAACAAAATTTTATTATTTTTTATTTTAGAAATATAATTATATTTATATTTTAAATATAAAATACGATGAATATGATTTTGGGAAAGTGTCTTTTATGAGAAACCGCATATATACCAATATAACGTCATTAGCTTCTTTTTTTTTTTTTTGTATAAATAGATAAATATAAATATAGATTTGTTGTAGATGGGCAACGGGTTGGGTCGGCCCGCTTTCCACGGGCCTACAAATCCAATTCTAAGAAGTTTACAGTCAAGCAAATTTGTTTTCAGATTTTTTTAATTCAAAATATTTAAATTTTTAAATGACAGAAAAATTAAAATTATAATAAAACACAAAATATTCCTTCATAAATAAGTAATAATATGTTATATATATATATATATATATATATATATTTAAAAAATAATACACATACATATATAAGTTATAAAGAATTTATAAAATTAAAAATATCATTTAAAAATAATTCATAATACAACAATATATGATCAACAGTGAGCGAGAGATGTGATTTTGAATGAATTGTGAATTTAAATCTATATTAAAACTAGATTGCAACCCATGCACTACACGAGCTTCATATCTAATTACAAAAAGGTTAATAATCTATATTATGAGTACAAAAAAAGAACAATATTGAGAGCTATCTTAGATTTTTTTTTTTCTAAATGATTTCAACAATTGAATTAAGGTAGATATATATTCACTAATTTTATAAAACTCATTCTTTATTTCATTTTATTTTTAATACTTCTAGGTTGAATTTAAATTTTCAAGTTGAGCTAGTCTTAAAGAAGTCCGAAACATTTAGGTTGAAAAGTTTGATAGTTAGGGGAAAATACTGTTCATAATTATGTTTGAGTGTTATATATATGAATAAATTAAATTATTGGCCATACTATAGTACATGTCACATGATTATAGAGTTATAAGTTGCATTTTCCAAGAAAAGGTATCTTTGCGAGTATTTATAAATAAAGAAAATTGTCTGTTTATTTTAGAGTCTGCACATCATATTGGGACATACACAAATATGAGTATTTTTATTAAGTTAGAGTCTATGTATTTAGTCAATTAGTTGGGCAAGCTAGTGGAATTGAATAATGGGCTTCATGTCGATTATGATCATAACGGGTCATAATAAAATTAGTATCAAAATATAATTTTACTTTTGTGAGTGTTTAGGTTAAAATTTTCTAATTATTAAACTTGGATAGGTATACTAGAGCCCATGATTGTATGATCGACAATCATAAACATCAATATGGTAGAAATTATTTCTGGGATGTGCCTTTGGACTTCCATAAACCTTTATAGTTTAAGCAACTATTTATACATTAACTGATATTACATTTTCCTATAACTTATCTTTTGAAAAATAAATTATTGTTTCAAGTTTAGGAAAAGACTATAGGCTTATTACATATTTATATAAGAATATTATTGTGAATATCCAAGAAGTTATGGTGTTAGTAGAGGAACTTGTATGTTATTATATAATTTCAAGCATTAATGATTTGTTTCAATCCGGAAAGCTTTATATTATTTTGAATTATTAGATTTTAGTTAAAGTGACTACATTTGAAATAATATATATAATCTTATAAAATGTGATATTAAGAGCATAATTTCATTATTCTTTAAGTAATAACTTCATGCTTTTGTCGTAAGTGATAATGATAGATGATTTAAAGAGGAATTCTTAGTTAGGAATTGCCTTGTTAGTTTAGTATTAAAAGGAAATAAAATTATTTTATAAGAATTATTGTTAATTAAGTTCATGTGTATGCATGTTGATATGAAAACTTGATGATTTAAACTTTTAATCTTAATGTGTTAGTAAGTTGAATGTTATTATAAGTTGATATATGATGATTGTTGATTTACAATTAGTGTTTGAAAACTTATAAGTTAAACATGGCATATGGTTTGATTTCACAAAATTCTAAAAAATTTTAAATGTATATCTAATTAGGGTAATCAAATATCGCTCTATAAAGAGCCATATTCGACTATTATAATTGAGCATTTCTTAAGGCCTCACACTACAAAAAATCAATTAATTTATTATTTCATTTTTTGATGGGTCTCCAATGGTTAGTTCTAGATGTAAAAAATTCATCAAAATGTTGATTGGAAATAAAAAAAAATTATATGTTATTTTTTCGATGTTTGTGTTCTTCGAAAATTCTCACTCATATGTCGAAAAAAAATAATAAATATTATGTTATTTTTTCAATGTTTGTGTCTATTGGAAATTCTCACTTAGACATAAGAAAAAAGTAATAAATATGAGAAATCTTACATTAGTTGTTGATGTGGTGTTTCTGACATTTACAAGCATCAGAATGCTGTGTACCAAAAGTATTTATAACATTCTTAGACATTAAAGGGCCGTTAAAAAACTTGGAATCATTTTCTAAAAAATAGAAAGCCCGATCCATTTTTATTTTGGTTCCAATCAACATTTTTTGCCCTAACCCACACCACTCTTCATCATCGGTTAATCACCAAGAGCCACCGCCACTCCTCACCGTCGATCAAGCTAACAAAAGGCAGAATTTGAAGCACTACCATCTATTTTGCAATTTGCTTAACCTTCTTCCACTGCTTTGATTAGGTAAGTGAGTAATTTTTGAGTTACATTCTTATGGAATTCAGATTTGGATATGAGAGCTGTTCATTTATTTCCCTTTCGATGCTCAAAACTTTAGTCAGTTTTTGAAGTTCGTTCATGATTGACTGCGTTTGTTGTTCGATTTCAATTAAGAAAAATCATCCTTAATCCCTTGTTTAGCAACTGAGAAAATATAAGATATAGAAAAAAAATCTCTTGATTGTGAATTTGTGATATATAGTATCTATAATGCTAATTTTTACCTGAATGTTCAATAAATCTCTAGTTTCTCTCAAACTGAAGTTTTAGGTTGCTCATCGCAAAGTTCTGCATATTTTTCCCCTTGATTTTTCTTAGCAAATGAACAGAGGTAAGAAAACTTTTAGCCTTATTTGTCACCTTCAATTGATTTTTCTTAAAAAATGAAACCACTAACTCAAGCTAGCAAGTTGGTTATCCAATCTCCTCCAGTTGTTATTTCTATGCAGAATGATACCAAGGACTTGAGTGAAAAGTCTTCTTACGGTTGCTATATTGGTAGGAAACTCATTATATCTGATTTCATATATATATATATATATCACTTAATTATGCTTGTTTTCTTGATTTGCATTTTCTTCTTGCTGGACTTCAGCCAAATTATATATATTATGTAGTTGAAAGTTATAGATAACAGAAAAATTAGGATAATAGATATTACTCATTTTTCTATTTGGTAAAAAATTAAAATTATAAATATGAAATTTCTTTTGAATAAAAAGAAAAGCATATAATGTTCTCAAGATATAATTATATACCCTGATACAAAAGTATCACCAATTCTCTCACATACTATCAAAATAGCAACCAAGATCCTGCAAACCAGAGAAGGATAAGAAGTTAGTATTTATTGCTAGAAATTTCATACAAAATTATTTAAGAATAAGATAGTAATCCTTCATGTACCAATACTAGCACCAAAAGCGTAGTTGTTTAATTTTTGGCTTATTTAAGAACAATTTTATAGCATTCATAGGCTGGATAGGCATAGCTAAAAACCATCTTGTCAACACATCCAAGGAAAAAGAAAAGTCAAAATTACAAATGTTATGATATAAACCTTTAAAGCCATGGATTAGGATGGGAGCAAAACATACACAAGAGCCTCAGTGAGAAAGGATCCTATCATTTTGTATCCTACAAAGAAAAGTTACTAGATAAGCCATGGAGGAAAGCTTGCAATCAACTGAAACTAGAAACAAAATTATTATTATTATTTTTATAGAATCTGGAAACATTATAATTAGGCTACTAAGTTTCATGCATTGCAAAATTGTCTTCCTTTAATATGAGAAAACATGCAGATAGTTCACTTGTAAAGTGTAGGCCTTCAATTGAGGCTTGTGCAAAAAAAACTAGTTCACATATAGTTCCCCTAATTTTGAAAAATAAAAAATAAATAAATTAGTAAAGATTAGATATATGTTGATATTCAATACCTAATTGTTCTTCAGATTCCCTATCTAATTTTCTCTTTGAAAGTTTATGAGCAGCTAATTAATCATTTCAGAATAGTATAGGTAAAAAATTAGAATGTTGTACCAGATCAGTTCACAAGAGCCAAGTAATTCACTTTAATGAACTCTAAGAATCTATAGCTGAAGAATTTTATATCTATTGAAACTAGGATGAAGCAAAGCTATAAAAAATAAAAATAAAACACAAGCATTATCAATGTGTGACCAACTCAAGAAGAAAAAAGGCAGATGTTGAAGATTAAAACACTACAAAGACAAATGAATATGCCATCCATAATTGATTTACCTACAGGCATAAGTTTTGGTAAAATCAACTCCAAAGATGAAATAAAAAGAGAGAAATGATCCATTACCTACCTATCTGTTGTATTATTATTGTTAAATACTGAAGTCGGTGGTCTGGAGAAGAAACAGAGTTTTTGGAAAAACCAATGGCTTGAAGGCAATGGTTTTGGCAGTGAAGAAATGTCCTTGGAGCTGGTGCACTTGCTTATATTATAAAATGCCATATAGTGGCTTAAAAAAGAACAAAGATGCCACGTAAAATTGGAATGAGTTAAGGGATGTAACTACTTGACTTCAACCGCATGCTTTTTTGGGTCTTATAACGGAAAGCGAAGAGTTTGATTATGGATATTGTGAAGAATAAAAAATCAACTGAATAGTGTACATATTGTAAATTTTTGCTACATGCACATATAGATCTTAATTTACTAATCTTATTTTCTTCCCCACATTTGACATGACTTATTGGGTTAATAAGAAGGAAGCTTCTAATTCTATTCTCACTTTCTTAGACATCCGTATTTACTAAAAGATAGCAGAATTATTAGATAATTATGTGAATTTTAAAAAATTTGATACCCTTCTCTTTAATCAGAAGCAGAAAGACACCTCCAATTCGTAGAAGAAATCAGATAGTGAAGAAGTGGAGAGAAGGCACAGAAGCTCAGGAAAATATTTGATTTCATCTGTTTGCAAAATGATTCTCGTTATCATTAAGATAGTAAGTTAATTTGTATTCTTTCCCAGCTTTTATTTTTGTTTTGATGTAATCTGTTAGAGAGAATACAAGTTGAACATCAATTTGGACCAAACATTTTTCATAGTCTATTGTTATGAAGCAACTAAGGTGACAAATTTTAGTTCAAGTGTCAACGAAAGCACGTGCTGGGGACTTGGATTACTTTGTCAGTTGCTTTTTCTATTTCCATTGCTGGATTGTTTACGAGAGGCGCACAACTTCCTATAAGGCTCTCTATGTAATATTAGCCTATGGTAATAACAACTTCTCTCAGATATTTCCTTTAAGGTTAATTTTCTTAGAAAGCATGAAATACATCATTAGTAGCGTTGTGATGTTTGTACTTCAAATTTTAAGTATCTATTTTTTACTCTTTTTATCACATTAAAAATTCATATTACTCCATATTAAGAAAAAAAACAAAATACAATATATCCTTTTAACTTTTGAATCATGAATTAGTTAATTTCTAATTTTTTAGAGCATGATTAATTTCAGATCATCACAAAGAGTAGTGATGTGTCTAAATTATATATTTTTTATACATAGAAGCTACTATGACTTAATCTAAGTAATAGACTCTTTCTATTTATAGATTGTTATTATACTTTGATGTTGACTTTTTATTTCGTTGTTTGAAGAATTGATAACATATAGTTTTCTTAATTTTTACCATTACAATACATGATATAAACAGTTATACTAAATTTTTGAGTCTTTCATATATATAAAAGGTTAAATATATTCCTTTAAATTGGGTACTTAATATATTATCATTTCAACTTTCATTATTATCCACCATAGAATAGGAAACAAATGGGGAACATTTTTGGAACTTTATTTTGCAAAAAATCCGTGTCATTAATAATTTTACTCAAGGTTATATATTTACTCATGTAACAAAAACTAATCAACTTATTTGGTCTTTAACTAATTTCTTAAGTTTGTTATATAAATTCTTAAATTTTAGTATTGTTTTCTATTTTTATAATTTTCAAATGTATGCATAGGTAACTTATAAAATGTACAAACAAATAGATGTAAAAAAAAGTTACATTGGAGTCGTGCTTCTAGTCATGAAACCAAACAATACATTAAGCAAAATAACAACTCCCTAAAATCATAATGATTGTGACATAAATAGCAATTCATATTCAACTTTATAATCTGTAAGTTAATAGAATATAAAATGTACAAATAAATGAATGTAAAAAAATATTATTTATATGAATATTAATGAAGAAGTGATGTTTTCTTATATTTACAATTAAAAAAACTTAAAATTATATAATAGAGAAAATAAATTCTTATTTAAAAAAAAGAAAAGTTACTTTTTACAAAAATCGTATAATCAATATTAAATAAATAAAATATTTTTTTATTTAATATTTTATAATTATATTTTAAAAAATAAAATTTCGTCAAAACAAACGAAGTGTTATTTGTGGTCTTAATTACAGTGTCCCCCTGCAAGCAACCCTTTGATAGCTTTTCCATCTCGTTTAACACTAATTAATTAACGTTGTAGTGCGGCTGGCCGGCTGCAAAGTCCAACACTCGAAACAAAACAGGCTTACTCAATGCTCGAGTGAGTGAGGACAAACAACCAGAGCTTTACTTGTGGCTTTCCTGCACCTATTATTACTATATCCCTCCAACGAACTTACAGCTGTAAGGATTTCCTTTCACAGAAAGCTCAACTTTTTTACACTTTCTGACAGCCAAATTTTCAACATGCTATCGTTGACAAATTTCTTAACAAACAGCCAAATAACTTTATTTAAGTTTTATCTTAAAATATACTTTAAATAAAGTATATTATGATATCTGTTGATAAAAATTTAAGAGAGTATATAATAATATATTTATGTACAAAAATAAAGATAATAATATGTTTAAAAATATTATAACTCTGCTTATAGCTATTTATTTATTTAAAATCAAAATTTAATGATATAAAATATATAATATTAGATATATTTTTTTTATCTCCCTAATTTGTGTATATATTTCTTATGATATAACTTTTATATCGTTTATATGATAAAAATTACATATTCATCTAGTGTAAAATGATATATTTAAATTCTAATGTAAATATAAGTTCAATATTACAATTTAAATATATACACTATCATTATATTTATTACAATTTATAGTTGAAAATAAATAAAAATTATAAACTTATAAACTTGTACTTTTATTATTTATAGTGTATATATTTAGGTTCTATAATATAATAATAAATATATTGAAAATAAACTTATAAACTAGTGTAATTTTAGATAACGTAGACTAAAGATAGCCACATTATATGTATGATATGAATTTTGTTGATTGAAGTCAGCACCAGAGGTTATGAGACTACAACTTTGTTAAGAGTTTGTGATTATCTAATAGGCATACACAATGTGGTCTGAGTCACAATATTTTGGAGGGCCTTATACTTATTCTTCACAAGTGGATGTAGAGTGGAAATAGAAGATGGATATAACTACGATGACCTTATTACAATCAGTTCAATTCATAATGCAACAATTTGGAATGTAGCCTCCAACTATCCAACAGCCTTCTATACCTTATGGATCACTTACTCAGATACCTTCTATGCCTTTTGGACCACCTCCTCAGATGCCTTCTTCGTATATGTACACTCAGATGCCTGTTTAGA
This sequence comes from Sindora glabra, assembly GCA_020226215.1. Taxonomy (NCBI): domain Eukaryota; kingdom Viridiplantae; phylum Streptophyta; class Magnoliopsida; order Fabales; family Fabaceae; genus Sindora; species Sindora glabra. The sequence continues at coordinate 107,663,978 of CM035227.1, read as the reverse complement.
TGCCTTCTTCACATATGGCTTCTCATTACATTTCTATACGGCCTCTTTCTGGACAACAACTAGTCCAACCATGTTAGACATATCTAGCATATCCAGTAACATAGCTATAATAATATTCTAGTGGATCATCACAGGCTTCACAACAAAATCTTTCAAACTAAAATGTAAGAGTGAATTATGAGGAAGATTATAGGACTATATCATAAAATAATTTTTAATTTAAATTATTCAAATGTTCGATACTTTTATTTATGGTATTTTGGTTAAATTATATGGACAATAATTATATCATTTTGATCATGATTTCTAATATATTTCAATTTGCATTGTATATTTTAGATTGGACTTAAAGTAGGATATATATATTAAAAAAAATTATTTTGAAAATTTTTTTTATCATGTTATACTTTCTGACAACTTTCCAATGAATAAGGATGTCAGAAGTGTGATGTGGCATATCCTAGTTATAATTTTTCGATATTGCAAAGCATTAAAAATAAATAAATAACTCATTGCGATGTCATCTTTATCAATGTACATGGCCGTCGGGAAAAATTGACATGTCATTACTATGTCAAGACTAGAGCCATGTCAATATTTCCGACCTATGCGGCCGTTGAAAAAAGATTACATGGCATTGCCAAGTTATCTTTTTCGACGTACATGGTCATTGAAAAAAAATTGACATTTTATTACTTTATCAACAATAGTGCCATGTCAATATTTCCAACCTATGCAACCGTCGAAAAAAAATTACGTGACATTGCCAAGTTATTGATACATTCATATATTTTTGATGTTGTAGGTTGTCGAAAATGACATAAAAAATTTTCAATGTCTTTTGCAATGTACTTAAGCATCAAAATTACGACATACATGGATGTCGGAAATGATGCAAAAAATTTTCGATTATTGAAATATCGACATTTTGGTTAATGTCAGAAATCTGCCAGAAATTGACATTTTCTGATGTATTTTCGATGCATTTGGATGTCGAAAAATGACAATTTTCTTGTAGTGTCACTTTAGGACAAAAATTTTCAATATGGTGCTTAAGTATAATCTTATACCAAGTCCATAACCAAGTATCATAGTCGAATACTATAGAAAGTGGTGCATTCTACTTGAGGGCATTTGACTATTATGGTCGAATATGAACCTTAAAGAACCTTATATTCAACTAATATATAGTCGAGTATCCTCACCTCAAATCTTGCATAATTTTTATATTGATATTGTGTACTATTATTAAGTTGAAAAGTAAGGTGTTAATGAATTGCAGTTGGTGAATGAGAATATTTGTGACTAATATGATAATTCCTTTATGGGGATGTATTATTATATGAGATTAAAAGAATAATAATATAATAAATATAATAGTTTCATCGTTTGATTGCTAAGAGAGAATTTTGTTATCAAATCTCGATAGCCAGATGGGAGTGTTACTTGATAAACCTAAATAAATAGATGGATAATTTATCAAAAAAGGCATTTTTTATCCTAATAGTTAGAGGGTAGGTTACAAGAATTCTAAGGTATAATCATGGGTCATGAATTTGTAGGTTATAAATTGTGAATTATGTTAGATTAATAAATTATCTACAGTACAAACTAAAAATCCTTAATTTAAGATAAATTATAAATATTCCTTTAATGACTAAAGATAGACTATACGGTAACAAATAACTTAGTAAAATATTAGTTTTTCTGAAGAATTATATATTAACATAGAAAAGAAACGTTGTAATGGAACTAATTTAGAAATAATGTCAAAAGAATTATGGAATATTAATTTGGTAGAGAAATCCTAGGAGTAAATTGCATAATGATGAGCTAATGTTATTGACATTTAGAACTAAAATGAATTATGTAAAATTGGAAAATTAGATAGATGGCATTAGTTGAAATGGTTAAATATAAATGAGAAATGGGGTTTGATAGATTTATCAAACGTAACATAAGTGTTACTACAACACTAACATTGCATTATTTAAGATGAATGAAATAAAGTGAAAAAAGTTATTTAGTGGGCATTATAAAATGAGAATACATGTTTTTTTAAAAAATAACGATTTCATCAAATGATAGATCTATTCTACAACAAAAATGATAGAATGACTGTTATATCAGTTGTGGACTTGACTTTTTATACTTTTATCCATTATATCTTTCATATATTTTAATATTTTTATTTATTAATAAATGATAAAATAATATCTATTTTTTAGTATGATACTATTAAAACATTTTAATAATCATATTTTTAATAATAAAATTTAAAATATGTATTTTATATAATATATAAAAAATATTTAATATAAAAAATTAGTAAATTAAAATTTTTATATTTTTACTATGAAAAACTTTTTTAATTATAATTTGGATAATAGGATTAAAAAATGATAATTTTTAATTATTGATGATATCATATATTTTAATAATATCAAATTAGTTGATAAGATGTTTGTTATTTTTATTTTAAGGATATCATTGTCATCAATTACTTATTCTTTATTTTTACATTATTTTAATATACCAAACATATTTATAGAATGGCTATTTCATTCCATTGTACAAAATACAACATAATAAAGTTATCAGTCCTAACAAATTTTTTTGAGTAATGTAAAATTTGAGATATATACATAGTATTATATTATATTATATATATTAGTTTAAATTTAATTCATTATTCATGTAAAATTTCATACACTATTGACAAATAGAAAGATGAAAACTCATTTAAAAATTAATATTAAATCAAATTTTTTATGATAGTAGAAGAATTTTAATAATTTTTATGACACAATAATATATAGATAAATAATAGTATAAAACTAATTTATATCAACTGTAAATTAAATTTAAATCATATATATATAAAATATAATATGGATCTTTTTTCTATATTTCTTTCTAGATGTCACAAATTTATTATTAAAAGAGGTTTTTTCTTGCGGGGAACCCATATCTCTTTCAGAATATAGTCGAAGGAAAAACTTTTCTAATAATCATTTTGTGACAGGGTAGGTATCGCATTTTGACCTGCTTAATTTGGTATTATCTATCAAGATTTCTTTGAAAATTTTCTTATATAGATGGGATAAGAGACAGTCTCATTGTTAAGTGACAAATGTTCACTAAGAAATAAAATGAAAGAGAAAATTCAAGGTTTTGGATGTTCATTAAATTAAAGTCCTTTTTGAAGATTACTCTTTGATGTTAATAAATTGCAAAAATTCATGGAATTCCACAACCTTATCTCTCTGTTTATTTCGAATACCTTTACTTTTCATTATATGAAGCTTATCTGCCTCATTTAAATATAAGAAGATATTATGATATATCATCATATTTAATTATGTATAAAATTTATTTTATTTTAAAATTATATTTAATACGATACATAATAATACATTAATATTCAAATCTAATAATACACCGCTCCTCCACTTTTCAATAGTGCAAAGTAGATTTTCCCGGGGTATTATGAAGTTGAGATAATTAAGAGTTGAAAAATGCTTCACCCGCACGAGAATGACTTGGAAAAAGTAACAAACAAGTGAGAAGGAAGTGAAGCAGATTTTTTTTCCTTTCTGGTTGGAAGAGACTGTTACAAATTATAATAATTTATTAGTGTATTATTAAATTTAATTATACATTAAATTTATTTCTTTAAAATATAATTTTGATGTATTATATAATAATATATTAATAATTAAATTTAGTAGCATATTGATATATTATTATATTAATGACATATCATACCCTAACCCTTAATTATAATAATATAACATAATAATATTGCATTTAAACAAAATCGACAATCAGGTGAACCTAAAAAGGTAATTAACTTCCTTAGGGCTATTTTTTAGCCCTTGTGATAGTGTACAATAATAGCTACCTCATTCACCGGGTCTAACCAGACGGAGAAGATCACAGGTGCAACTTCAGGCCTGAAATCTTCTTTCAGAGGGCCAAACCGACTACCAATATGAAGAAACAAAAAGAGCAATTGATTTATATCCCAGCAGAGATTCAGTTTCGGATCCTTCGAAGTCTGCCTGGTAAGTCTCTTATGCGATTCAAGTGCATCAACAAATCATTGAATTTAATGATTTCTGGTCCCAATTTGATCAACAAAACTCCTCAGCTCATTCTTTGTTCTTCCGATTCGATACATCTCCTGAATTGTCAAATAATAAAAGCAACGGAGCTCAGTCTACCAATAAAAGCTAACAAAAGTTGTTCTCTGAGAGTTTGGGCCTCTTGCAATGGCATTCTTTGGATGAGAGCGAATCGTGAAGGTCACTTATGGAATCCATTCACCGGAGAACACAAAATAATGCCAAATGGTCCATCACGCAGGGGGTTTTACGAACCCGCAGGTGTATTTGGATATGGGTTTGGATACGATCATACAAGAAGGGATTACAATATAATTTGCATTCCAGTTTATCATCCTGAAAAACCATTTATTTATTCAGTAAAAAACAGTTGTTACGAAAGCCTCGAAGACATCATTCCTCATAATTCCTCCATGTTTTTCTTAAGCAAAGAAGGGCTTCCTATGAAAAATGGTAGCGTCCTTTATTGGCCTATTATTTATTGGTGCAGTCGGACAACAGATTTACGTAATCAAGGAAACAACAATAGTACTTGTGTTTTTTGCGATGAAGGATCGACAGAATGGCATCTGTTTATTCTTGGATTTGATTTCGTGAATAGAAGACAAGTTGTTTTTCCATAGCCTTTGATTGCATATAATTTGGATGATGTCAATTCGAAAATGGTAAGAAAGCTCTTGGATTTCAAAGGATCTCTTTGTGCAGTGATAGGAATTGGGATGAATGGGACCACAGATTTGTTGTTGTTAAAGGAAGACAAACCCAAACAAAATTGGGTGAAATTTATGTCGATTGATTTTAACGACCCTGGCATATGCGCATCACCAATGTGCTTTACGAGTGATGAAGAAGTCGTGATCAGTGACATGAATGAAAGCACAATTGTATGGTATGATCGTAATAATGCAACAGAAAACAGATTTCGAAGAGATAAGATTGAAGAAGCTGGGTATTGGTACGATGTGGTTACATATACTCAAACTCTTGCTTCAATTCAAAGTTAAATGTCAATTCTAAGTGCAAAATATTAAGTTCGTCGATCGCAACTCAAATGGAATAGGAAGAGGATACTGGAATTACAGACAGAGAATTCATTCCAGTTTTCTTTCCTTTTAATATTAGCATGAATGTTTTATATAGGTCCAAAATAAACTCTTCGTTAGTTTAAAGTTCTACTCTATTTGTCAACTACATATATATTAAGATTAGATTTGCGTTGCCATCAATTAGTTGCCTCCTTGCATTATGTCGGGGTTGTGTTATTGATATATTTTTCAAGGAGAGACTTCATTGATATTAACCTATTAAAATAGAAATGTTATTTTATATAAAAAAAGATTGACTCGTGTGATAAAATTAATGGTCTTTATGATTAAAAAAATAGTATTATCTTGATAGTAAAGTATTATCTTGCTTCTTACATTTTAGAGAATAAAGCTCATCATCAAAATTATTAATGAAAGAAATTAAGGAAGTAAATAATTATAAATTTAAAAATTACCTTTTTATTTATTATTATTTATAAAATTATGAGCCATTAGTTTTTTTATTAATGGTTATGGTACACTTTATCCTCTAAAGTATATTTTATACAAGGAGTCAAATTCTTATCTTAAATATATTTGAAGGGATAAAAAAATTCATATTATTTTGATAGTAATGTGATGTATATCTGCGCTAAATATTGTTGAAGGAATAAAGATACTAATAACCGTATGTGAGATGGTGGGTATCAAATTTTGATCTCCCGAATTTGGTGCTCTCTATCAAGATTTCTCTGAGAATTTTCAAATATAAAAGAAGAGATAAGAGATACTCTCAAGTTATAAATATTTACCAAGAAATGAAGTGAAAGAGATAATTCAAAATTTTGGATGTTTGTTAAATTAAAGCCTTTTTTGAAATTACTATATCAAAAAAATTCATGGACACTAAAAATTTATCTATTTATCTACTTAAAACCTTTGTTTTTCATTAATAATTTTTAATATCAATTTATAAAGGACTTCCTAAATCAAAATGTTTAGGGAGAAATTATGATACATTGTTAATTACATAATGTGTTAAAGTATTATTAAATCTAATTATATATTAAATTTATTTTTTAAATTAAAATTTATATATTTTATGATAATATATTAATAATTAAATTTAATAATATATTAATATACTATTTAATTAATGATGTATTATAAATTTTTTAAATGCTAATGGCAATGTTAATAATACAAACTTTACTACTAATTATCAACCCCCCACGCGTCTACTCTTGACACGGAACCCGAATTCCCACCTCCCAAAGGGTGGGCCCCAAGAACCACTGGTTTTATGAAAGTGTTAAATAGATTGGAATTCGTGAATTGGTGCATGTTTGCGAATTTTAATAAATTTGAATTTCTAAAATTAAGTTTGTTTTCAACGTGAATAATATAGATCAATTTGCCAAAAATTATTTTTTATCTACTAGATTCGCGAGTTCATAATTAAATTTTACGAGTTGATCTATGTTTATTATAGGTTTGGTAGATTTAAATTTTTAAAATTAAATTTATTTTAAATATAAATAATATGAACTGATTCAAAGATCAGTCTGTATTCATGACATATTATCCATTTGATATATTTACCGATCATTTTCACAAGTTAAACTTGAAAGCATGTATATCCAAAGTTTTATATATTTTGATAAGAAATATTTTTTATAAAATATAGTTATAAAATATTAAATTGAAAGAAAGAAAAAATATTTTATTTTCTTAATATTAAATATAAAGAATTTAAAAAATAATTTTTCTATTTTTAAAAAAGAATTTACTTTTCTTCACTACCATATCACTCATTCATTAATATATATATATATATATATATATATATATATATATATATATATATATATATATATTTCTTTTATAAAAAATATTTTTTGATGAAATAAATAGAGTTCAAATAAATATTAAAGTTTAAGGCATATTTCAATTACCTTTCGTTATTTTTTAGAACATCAATATTGCATTTTTATTTATTTTTTTATTAATTACTATCCATTTTTTTATTCTTTTCTTATTTGTATTTGTTTATAAATTTTTTAGCTCTAAAAGATTTTGAGAAAAGCGATAAATTGCAAAACCTTATTTGACATCTTCTTGATTTTTTTTTTCAAGTTGCTTGCTATGGTATTCTTAAAGTTTTAAAATTTATTGTGATGTAACAAATTTTGAAATTATTAGATTAAAATTATTTATACATAATTATTAATTTTTAAATGAATATGATTAAAAATTTCAATTTAACAATTTTAAAATTACTGCATTGTTCCAAATTTTGAAATTCTTAAAGCACCGATAGAATTTATCTTTTTTACAATTATATTATCCATGTAGAAGATAGCGCCAAAATCAAAATCAGGATAGGATAGTACAATTTGCACTTGCTCTTTTTGCGCATGGGAATCTATAAACGAGAAGCGATGTAAATCCAAGATGGTTGAGCCGCTTCCAATGGTTCAGGATAAAATTTCGTAATTTTCTTCGACCTGGCTTTATAAACAACCTCTATTCAAGAACATCCCTTAATATTCATGAACTAATTTTTAATCAAAATATCACAAGCTAAACCGTTCTATTACCACACACATTTTAGAATTACATTTTTTTTATCACAAAGTAAATTTTTATTACTAAATTTTTATCTTAAAATTTAATTATTTAATGAGTGTACTTTATAAATTTAAAATGTACAAAACAACCAACAAATAGTGGTTTCATCTCTTGGGTTTTTGAAATTATTCTTTTAAATATAAAATTAAAATTTATTTTTAGTTATTTATTTTAAATTTAAAAAATTATGAATTTTATTTTAAAAATTTTAATATTATTTAAAAATAAATTAAAATTTCCTAATTTGAAAATATAAAATTTTTAGTTTTTATTTTTAAAGGGAAATTAAAAATTTATTTCTAAGTATCCTAGTTTAGATAGAAACAACTTAAAACTTCCTTTTTTGTAGATTTTTTTAACATTTCTTAAAACATATTATAAAATTTTATTACAATTTTTTATTTTAGAAATATAATTAAATTTATATTTTAAATATCAAATACGATGAATATGATTTTGAGGAAGAGTATTTTATGAGAAACCGCATATATACCAAAATATGACATCGTTAGCTTCTCTTTTGTATAAATAGATAAATATAAGTATAGATTTGTTGTAGTTGGGTAAGAAGTCGGGTCGGAATCCAATTCTGAGAAGTTTGCAGTCAAGCAAATTTGTTTTACAGATTTTTTTATTTCAAAATATTTTAAATTTTTAACTAAAAAATTAAAATTATTATAAAGCACAATATATTCATTCATAAATAAGTAATAATATATTTAAAATCTATATATATTTTAAAAAAATGATATACATATATAAGTCATAAAGTACTTATAAAATTAAAAAAATTATTTAGAAATAATCCATAATACAGTTATATATTACTAATAGTGACCGAGAGAAATGTAATTTTGTATGAATTGTTAATTTAGATCTTTATGAAAACTAGACTGTAGCGTGTGCATTACATGAGCTGCAAATCTAATTACAAAAAAAAGTTAGTAATCTATATTATGAGTTCAAAAAATGAAGAAAACTTATTTATTATGTGGGAAAAAATGATTATATCATGCAAATTAGGAGATAAAGAAAATTTTGAAATACACTTACATGTTTTCATAGATTTTGAAAGACTTATTTGAATATAACATTAGGGGTTACACTTAAATTATAAATCTTTTTATTATAATTCAAAAATTTTAGTCCTTCAATATTTCTAACTTCGGATACAACAACGTTCAATTTACTATGGCTGAATCAATGGCTTGCATATTTAATGATAACTATTTAATAAAATTATATTATGAATACAAAAAATGAACATATCACATTTACTATTTAAATATAACTTTTGTTTGAGAAAAGGTGATTTATTACTAAAACTTATTAGACGAAGAAAATTTCAGAATACATTAACATATTTCCATAGACTTTGGAAGATATTTTTAAATACAATATTGACACTTGAATTTCCTGTCTCTTTTTCATGGATAAAAATTTTTAATTATACAACAATATACAATTGATCATAGTTGAATATAGGTCTAGATAAATAAAGTGTCACTCACTTTAGTGATTGATCTTAATTCTTGTAAACAGGTATATCGAATGAAACTATGATTGGAAATTATCTTCTTTACAAATTGAAAGACCATTTAGATTATAATAGACTGAGAATCATTTGAGAAATAAAAACTTTTGAAATGACATCTATTCCAATTAAAACTTTAGCTTTTATAATACGATTAGTCAATTATGTAATTATCAGTTTGGTTATATTATAATACCATTCGATTGGTTTATATTTCTCATAATCATAATAGGAACTCCAAGCTTAAGTTTCAAATTATCATTAGGCAATCCATAATAATATATCCCAATAAAAATTTTCGATATTAACAAATGAACTTAGTAAAACTTATTTAAACTGGTTTAGCATATTGAATTTGAGTTCAAGTATTCTTTTTCATTATTGCCAATCAATAAAAGAATGTAAGAGTTGAGTTTATCAATAATATTAAGTCTTAAAGAAAGAATTGATGATTCATATAGGCATTCTATGTTGTCAACATTCTATAATAGAGAATGATATATTGAATGAGCAATGATTTCAATTGGGTTCGTAGACTTTTTCATTAAAAGATTCTTTGGAATATTTTTATCAACCTCTTTATCATTTGGTCCATAACTTTTCCATTTCTAATCTTTAAAATCAATTCAAAAATTCTTTTAGTCATTCAAGCTCAATTGGAGAATGTAATTATGTTTAAATCCGTATAATTTTTGTTAAAGCCAATACATGATTATAATTCCACGAATAAGAAGAATTCAATATTACATTGACAATATAAAAATGATTGCCTCTTGGAATTACAAGAAGCATTTGTCAAAAATCTCCACAAAATTGTTTTATCCCCATTAAATTGGAAAGTATCTCGAAGAATTTTGTTGAGACTCCCAAAACAATACTTGTGTATCATTGGTACCTCGTCTCATATTATTAGATCAGTCGTTCACAATAATTTTGCTTGAAGAGACTTCCTTCTTTTATGTTCATGTTGAATCTTCATTGATATCTAATAAAACATCAAATCATAAATGAATTTTACAATCACCTAAAAGAAAAATAGAAGAATTATTAAAACAATTCTTTCTTTGGATCTTAAAGAGACGGATAGAATTTTCCATATGCAAGTCTTCCCATTACTAGATAAAAATCACCATCATTAGTAACATCAACAACATCCATAATAATGTTAAGAACTTCTTTTTATTCAGAAGTCATTAAATCCAAGAAATTTGTTGCTTCTATTTCAAGATCTCCTTATCATAATTAGGTTCATCAACTAGCAGTCGATTTCAAAAATGAGCAAGCATATAGACCTCAATAATACGGAGAAAAAAATTCAATATAAGTTCCTTTCGAAAATCGCCTTATCTTGCTCTCCCGGTGGAATCCAATGTCTTCCAAATAGTGCAACAATCCCACAGTATTCACTATCTCGTTACTGTCTCTAAAGCAAGCCAACGGAAACTTATTGCATTTAGTAGATGGAGAATGGAATAAAATGATTATTCTATAATTATATTTGATATAATAAAAAATAAAATAAACATTACATTTCATTTTTATGTTTTGTATAATAAAATAATATAAAAATAGAATAAAAATGTAGTTAATGACAATAATATTTTTATCACAAAAATAATAAATATTTAAAAAAACTTAACATTATTAAAATATATGATATAATAAATAATAACAATTATCGCAATTTAAATTTTATCGTAAAAATTATAATTAATAAAGAATTTTAATAGAGAAATATTAAAAAAATAAAATTTTTTATTATATATTAATAAATGATAATATTAAAATAGATAAAAAATATAAAAAATATGTGTGTAAAAGCATCATTTCATAACTATGAAATGCCCTATTTCATCACTTTTATTATAAAATAGAGATTTCATCATTTTATGTTTGATGAATGATTATTCTATATAGAATACACATTCTGGTTCAATAATATATATCAAAGAAGTTTTTTAATTATTTTCTTTTTCATTTTCATTCCATTTCATCAAACCAAATATGCTTTTATTAGGCAAAAAAACAAATATATAAAAGAAAGAAATGATATTAATTTGCATTAAGTTGTTTTTGTGCAATTTTAATTTGCAAAAACTTCGTTTAACACTTAAAGATGAAAAGTGGTACGGAAAACTTATAAGAAGTTTATGATATTTATCTATTTAATTTTATTTACTTCAAATATTTTTTTCAAAGAATTCTGAATAATTGATAATATATTTAATCAATTTAATAAAAATTATATTTGAAAAGAAAATCCTACTAAAGTAGAATTGAAGTGTATTAATCAATGGAATTATTATACTGTAAAAAAAAATCTTAATAGTGAAGTATTGAACATATACTAAGTTATTGTTAATATTGGTGATAAAAAAATGTAAAGGGCTACTTTAATAATTTGGATAAAATATTACATCAATGTGAAAAAATTATGAAAATATGACAAAAAAAATAGGGGAAAAAATGCAAATTATCCCTATCAACTTTAGAATGGTTGAATTTTACCACCTTCAATTTTAGAAATTTCAAAAATCACTCTTTAAAATTTACAAAACTTGAAAATAACACTCATCTTCTATTTAATTATTCATTTTATCAAATTATATACTTTTTTCATGAAGTTTTTAAGCAACAATAAAAATATTATAGTATATTATTTTTTAGTTATATTTTCACACATGATTTTTATGTTATACAATTAATAAAAATTAAATTACATATAAGAAATTTTAATTAAATACTTGTATATAGTGTCTATAATAATTATCCAAAAATAATAAAATAAATCAATATTTTATAATATTTTGATTCTTATTTAAAAACTTCTTTAAAAAATTCACATAATTGGATAAAATTGTTAATTAGATGGAAGATGAGTTTTATTTTGACTTGTAAAATTTAAGAAAATAATTTTCAACATTTTGAAATTGAAGGGGCAATTTGCATTATTTTTTTAAAATTAAGGGGAACCAACAGTGCATCACAACAGGGAATATGATAATACGTGGGAGCATTCATACAGCAGTAATGGTTCTAGTTTCATTTCACTGTCAACCTCATTCAATAATTTATTCTACTGCACTTTCATGTAATTTCCTTTGTTCACATTCTAAAGAATATAGTTAGGTATCACTAATGTTATTGAAAAAGTTTTGCGGTATAACTTTTCGATACTGTTCATCTTTTCCTGGAAATGCGATATCTGCTCATGCTCTATTGCGGAGAGACTACATTTCCGTGTACGAGACGATTGCTTAGAAATTTTAACAAGTTGTCAAAATGGACTAATCTAATCTTGTTAAGTTAACTCAATAAGTAAAAATTGTACACCGATCTTTTTTAGGCCGAGTTATTTTTTTATCAAATTAGGCCAAACCGAATTGTTACGATATAAATTCTAGTCTTAAGCTTAGGTCGATTTTTATTAGGTCATCTTAAGCGAATTTTGTAATTCATTATATTTTATTATTATTATTATTATTATTACTATTATTAGTATTACTACTATATTACTTATTTGTTTACTTTTAATTTCATATTATTAATTAATTAAAATTAATTATTATTACTATTATTATTTAAAAATTTATTATTATTATCATTATTATTAATAGATATAATAAAAATAGTAAAAAGATAAATCAAAGCACAATATTTTTTAATATAAAAATCTCTAATCAGAAGAGTAATTAAAAATTATGGCACCTAGACTAAAAAAATTTAATATTAATTAAAATAAATACAAATATTTTGGTTAACTAAATTTATAACACACACACACACACACACACACACACACATATATATATATCACAATTTTAAGATACTAATAATAATTTATTATTTTAATTAATATATTTATTTAGTTATAGTAATTATTTTATGTATGATTAGTTATAATAATAATTTTATGTAATATACATTAATAATATTAAATATATAAATTTATTAATTTTAATATTAAAAATTATTTAATATTACTCATATATATAATTTTAATATTATATATTAAAATATAATTTTAATATACTAAAATTATTATTTAAATATGTATAAACATATAATAAATTAATAATTTATTATTTATTATTATTAGCAAGATAACACACTAATTCAATAACTTAACGAATTAATACTTATCAATTTCAATTTTTTATGAAATTGGACTAATCAGTTCTAATCTCTTACCAAGTTAAGCTATTATTATTATTTTCATACTAATTTCAATCTCAGGTACAAGCAAAATTATACTCTCAAGTTAATCTATTAAACCCAATCCTTTTTAATACTTCTACAAACGTGCAATATTATTTTGATTTACTTACAAGTAGACCTACTCATGGGTCTATAAGCCTTATGAGCTCATTAGGTTTTACCCATTTATAATAAGGTTAAGCTTCGTCATTTCTTTGTCACGGCCTATTTATTAATATCAGGCTAAGCCTAATAAATTTAGGTCAAATTAGGTTATACCCAGGTTAGATCCAGGCTTTACACTAAAAAGTAAAGGAAAACGCAAAAGTCTTCATTCTCTCTTGCCCTTCTTTTTCGTTCTTCATTTTAGGTTATACCTGGGCTAGATCCGAGCTTTACACTGAAGAGCAAAGGAAAACGCAAAAGTCTTCGTTCTCTTTTGCCCTTCTTCTTCGTTCTTCGTTTTATGTTTGAAACTGGGAACTATCTTTAGTTACGATCAATCTACCCTCAATTTTCGCAATGCTGATGAAACTTTTTTGTTTACTAAAGGTATGTTTTCATTATTTTCTATTGATTTTGACAAGAGTTTTGTTTTCTATTCTTCCTTATTAATTATCTTTTGCTTCTTTAGTTTTGAATCTTTCATTCTCTGTAAATGAGTATCTAAGATTTGATAATATCCTCCTCATCAGAGTTTAATTATTGTGGTTAGTGTCTAAACCATGTCTTTAGTCAACAACCTCAGCTCATAATGTGGAATCTATGTTTCAGTGGTGTTTAGCACCTGGTCATCACTTAAATGCTTTCTTTTTGGTAAAAATGCTAGTTACATGATATGGGTAAAAATGCCAAATGGTGTTTGATGTTTTTTCTCCTAACAGTGATAATACGTTAAATTATAGTAGTTAGCAGAAATTATTAGTTGAAGTTAGCCAATTAGATTTGATAACAATGCAACTATTTATGTTTCTGTGATGTCCATTGAGTAACTGGTAGAATAGTCTACTACGGAATCACCTAGAAAGAAATGGATTTATTAAAATGGTAGAACTTGATAGAATATCCACTGAAATGGATTTATTAATCTGTAGCAACATGCCCTTCAAATCTGCAACAGTTGAAAAGTAAAATTTCCACCAGCTATGACGCATATCCACTGATATTTTTGAAATTGAGATATTTAATTCAAATCTTCTACCTTTTATTTAATTAGCTGAAATTGGACACTTAAGTGGATTAGTGTGTCTCCTCTCATGGCACTGCTTAAAAGAACCATACAAGGTATTTTGTTCCTTCTTAAATATTTTCTGACTTGATGATTTTGTTACCTTGTTTGCAGTGTTGAACTTAATTTCATGGAGCATCACTAGTGTTATGCTAGCATTTGTGAACACATCTGTCCTATATCTAGGACCTTGTATTTTGGCCTTTGGATATTGGAAGAACCATACAAGGTGTTTTTACTTCATTTTTTGTTCAAAATTCGGTTAAATGTAATACTAATTAATGTAACATACTTATTCTGTTCTTGATGAAAGAAGTTTACTTGGATAGATGTGCCCTTGTGTCTTGAAATTTGTCAATCCCCGGTCTTTGGTTTTTGATTGGCACACACTTGAGAACTCAACAAGGATTTTCTACTTTCCTTTATATGAGAATAATGATGCAATCAGGTTTGACACTTCCAATTATTGAAGGATGAATGTTGGTTCATTAGTGCTTTTACTGGTTGTGTATCCCTTTTTGGGCTTTTCTTTTTTGCTGATATTTTGGTAAAACTTGACCAACTTTCCTGGTGCCTGAACCGAAGATTTCATCTTTTTGCAGATAGCATTCACCGGATCAACTGATACTGGGAAAATTGTGCTTGAATTGGTTACATGAAGCAACCTTAAACCCGTGACATTGGAGCTTGGAGGAAAATCACCTTTCATAGTTTGTGAGGATGCTGATGTTGACAAGGCTAGTAGAACTAGCACATTTACCTGTTTATTGGAGCTTGTGGTTCAGGCTCTATGCTTTTATCAGCATAAGGTTAAACTTATTTACCTGTTTATTTATGTTTATATCTATATTAATACTTCAATTATGATTCAATTATGATATCTTTCTCTATGTTTGTCTCTTAACTCTAGTTTTTTCCCCTACGTTACTGCTTTATGAACTCTCCAAGGAATTTCTGCTTAAATATCATTGTACATAGAAAGCTGATGGTATATCATTTATATAATAATATATTAACATATTATTGAATTCGATTGTTTATATATTATTATATAAAATATAAAATTAAATTTTAAAAAATAAAGTAATATATCAATACATTACTACGTTTCTCAGTGATGTACCAATAGCCTTCCCAACGTTCTTTATAAAATCATACAAACTAAAGCATTTTTGTATAAATTCTTTTCTTAGCAGTAGGTATGGATAGTCCCCTAAATTACACAACAAAAATTTCTTTTCAAGCATAGCAAACTACACTTTAAAATTGTTTTTTTATTACTTTTAGGTGTTTATTTAAAAGATTAATTACATTATCATGTATTAATTTTATAAAAAGCTTAGACTTATGAGAATGTATAAATTTTCATTTTGATCATTAAGAAAGATTAGAAGGAGAAAAAGTTATGATTTTTTTCTTAAAATTTTAAAATTATATGAATTTTTTTAAAAAAATTTATCTATATTATTTGCTTCATTAATGTTTTTGATATGATTACTTCAAAATTTTAGGTCATGATTCATCTTTAATACTATTTCATCAAGTACTAAAATGTAATATTACTATTTCATCTCCTTTGTGGAAATCCCAGATTGATACAGAATAATTTCAAAAAGTTCTTAGGTACATAAGATCTGGTATTGAGAGCAATGCTACCCTTGAATGTGGAGGTGACCGAATACCCTTGAATAGGCTTGAACGTAGAAATAATCCGGATGTATCTTTGCTTTTTTCTTAAAACAATATTTCCCTTGTTTTTTTATTGATTTAGTATAACTACTGCCTCTCTGTGTGGTATATAGACTTGTATATTTATCCAATTTTACCATAATCTCCACATACCATTATTTGGCCAATTTTGTGTGGTTGCTTTTAACTGTATTGGGTTATTTCTGATTTAATAGATTGAGGTGATAAAAAGAAGTAGCACTTGGAATGCTAATTGTATAACCCTCCTTATTATCCACTTTTGTTACGAAGAAGTTGCAATATTGAGGTAATCTTGGTATTTATTTGAGCGAGCTTGCCACGTTTAGAATTTTCAGCAGTGGTTATTTTTTAATTATAGGGTTTTGAATATGTTCTTGGTAGAAAGTTTGGTCTTCTAAGACTGACAGGAAGCATGTTTGCAAAAAGAGAAGAAATTTGAATCAGTTAATAATTTCCCTAATTAGTTAAGTGTGACCATTTCAAAATATTTTCTCATCAAGGAGCAGAATTTTAGCTTAAAGGACTGATTGTGTGCTTTTAAAACTTATACAGTAAAAGTAATTGGTCTAAAATTGAACTTTTAGGCTTTTTATTTTGAAAAATTGACTTTATCTTTTATTGTTTATGACGGAAAAATGACAAGTGACACTGATGAAGATGCCACTTATAAGGAAGCAAACCCAAACTTAGAAGATGACAATGAAGAAAATGAAAACAAGCGACAGAGATTAACATCAAAAGTATGGGAAGAAATGGAGAAGGTTCAAACAAGTGAGGGTCACAAGGTTCAATGCATTCATTGTGGGAAAAAGTTGAAAGATGATTGTGGAACATCCCATTTGAGGCGCCATTTAAATATATGTCGAAACGTCCCCCTGACCTTGCTGTAGTGCAAGCAAAAAAAAATGAAGGTACATCTACAAAAGACTTTAAGTTTAGCCAAGAAGTGTCTCGTAAAAGTTTCATAGAATTTCTAATATGTGGAAAACATCCATTCACTTTTGCAGAAGAGCGTAAATTTAGAGAATTTATGCATTCCACAAATCCAGAGTTTAAAGACTTGAGTAGGCATACAATTAGAAGGGATTTGTTTGCTTGGTATGATAAAGAAAAAGAGTTTGTTAAAAATGAATTAGTTAGTAGCCATGCTAGGATTTCCTTGACCATAGATAATTAGAGATCTGAGTACACTGTTGATGAATACATATGCATAACTGTGCATTGGGTGAACAATAATTAGGAACTTGAAAAGCGTATCATACACTTTAGAGTTCTAAAGCCTCCTTTTGATGGGATTTCTATAACTGATGAGGTTGCTAGGTGTTTAAATGAGTGAGGGATTGATAACAAATTATTTAGCATCACATTAGACAATGCAAGTTACAATAATGTGATGGCTAATAGCCTTAAGCTTCGATTGGTTAATAATAGATCTCTTGTGTGTGATGGAAAGTTGTTTAAAATCAGGTGTTGTAGTCACATTCTTAATCTAATTGTTCAAGCTGGTTTAAGTTTAGTTGAAGATATTATTTCTAAAATACGTAATGGTGTGAAGTATTTGAAGAGTTCTGTATCTCGAAAAAAGAAGTTCTATGAAATTACAGAAAATGGCTATCACTTGAATCTTAATAAAAAGTTGAGAACTGATGTAACCATCAGATGGAACAGTACTTATTTAATGTTAGATCACGTGATGTACTTTAAGCTAGCTTGGCAATGTTGGGGTAGACGTGATAATGTTTTCAACCATTTTATGCTTTCTGAAGAAGAGTGGGAGAATGTGCAGTTGCTTCACCAATTTTTGAAAGTATTTTATGATGTTATAAACTTGTTTTCTACAAGTAAAACTCCTACAGCTAATGTCTATTTCAGAGGAGTGTGGAAGGTGCATACTTATTTGTTACAAGCAATAAAAGCACCTCATAACTTTATGTCTAACATGGTTTCACAAATGAAGGTTAAATTTGACAAATATTGGGCTGATTACAATTTAGTTTTGTCTTGTGCTGCTGTTTTAGATCCGAGGTACAAGTTTAGGTTTTTAGAATACTGTTATCAAAAAGTATATGGTGATGGTTATCAAGATCGCTTGAGACTTGTGGAACAGACCCTTTTTGATTTGTTTGATGAGTATAATAAGAACTTTTCCATTGCCACTACACTAGTAATTGGGGCAAGTAGTAGTGGTGGAGATTCAATTTCAAGAAATGATACTAATTTTGATTTGGATGATTATGAAGATTTTTTGAGTTCAAGGTCTAGTCAATCTGAGCAATCTCAATTGAGGCAGTATTTAGCTGAAAAGAACTTAGATCACAAGACTGATATAGATGTGCTTGATTATTGGAAGAAAGTTTCTTTTGCAGTACCCTATTCTATCATTAATGGCCCGTGATATGTTGGTTATACCAATATCTACTGTTCCATTAGAATCAACTTTTAATGTTGCAAAAAAAGTGATAAGTCCTATGAGAAGTTCATTGCACCCAAGGACTATTGAGTCACTAATTTGTCTTGAAGATTGGATATATGCTAGAGATGGTAAGATTTTATAAAATTTGTTGTTTACTTTTTTTATCCATTTAATATTAATGAAGTTTTTAATATATACTATTTTTTTTACTAATATCATAGAAGCATCTGACTTACCAAAAAATAACAACAATGAGGATCATAATGAGTTGGAGTCTAGTGATGATGATATAGACAGTGAAGGAGAAGACAGTTGCCATATTGTCTTGTAGTCTACATTAAGGTAATTTTGAAGCTGCTACTCAGTGTATTTTTAATATTTATGGACTGTCTTTAAAGAGTTTGTTTGCTTTGCATCTCCGTATATATAGTTGTCCTTATCATTGTTAGGTTTGTATGAGATGATTATATATAGTTTGCCATATTTTTAATATTTTTAATATTTATGGACTATCTTTTGCTAATGTTTTGGAACATAACTAATCTTTTCATGAGATGATTATATTTTAGCCCCGAGAATCTAATTCCATTAAGAACTCAATAGTTGCTGCTTTCCACATTACTGTAGTGGTGGGCATCAATGAGTCAGGTGGAATTTTTAAGTGAGGATACAATTATTAATCTTATTTCATGGTAAATAATTATAAAGTACAAAGAGGCATTATCTTCTTCTCTGTTGTTTTCTGCTATGGCTGCACTCATCTTGTTTTTCTTTAAGCCATTGAAATAATTTCCAAAGGATATGGTGCAAAAATAAACGTATGGAAGAATGAGCTGAGAAACTATGGCCATTTGCTAAAGATGGAGAAGTGGAAAGTCTAGTGCTGCATCAAAAGCTTCTCTTTCTTCCCCAAAAATAATATACTTATTAGAGTCACTTCACACTTTAGATACAAATCCAGAGGTAAGTTATGAAATTTCCATTTTTCCTTTGCTATGAAACTGTTGGCAGTTGAGAACTTCTATTGTTGTTACGTTGTGGGATTGGAATTAAAGCTTTTTCACTGATTGTTGAAGTACGAAGCTATTAAGTTTACTTAGTTTCTGCCATGTTAGCATTAATTTAAATTCTCTCTTTCTTGTGGTGTTAATCAAAGGGCAGAGGAATGGGCTCATGAATCTTTACAAGGACATGGAGACTTGTGGGGAATATGAAGATATACAAGTAATGTGGAAGATGATTCAATCTTCTCCCCAATTTGCCTGTAGCACAAACCGGAACAAATCTTCTTACATGGTGCTATGTATATCTTTATACACACTTCTTGTACTTTTTGTTAGAACAAAGTTTCATAGTAACCAAAGTAACCAAAGGTTCTGCATCATTTTACTTGTATTTCAATTATGAATAGATCTATGAGCTTTACTTGGGCTTTGCCCATAAATTTGGGCTTGAGCCCTTCTTCATTAATTGGCTAAAATTATTATGAGTTTGGGTTTGGGCTAAAACTCAAAGCCCATTATTATTTATAGGCATTGGCCTAGTTTTGGCCCATGAGCAGGTCTACTTACAAAGTACAAGGAATCTTTTGTTTGGAGAGGCCACTATCTCTATCAAATGTCCTTGCATCTTGCGGTTGAGAAAGACCACAATGTTGTTGTATGTTGCTCTATCAGGTTGTTTTTTATAATAGATTTTGATTGGATTTATATTTTAAAGGATATTTTTGGTAAAAAATTTGAAATCTTTTAATAGAAATGAAAAAAATCATGTATCTTTATAATTTATAATTAAAAAAATAATTTCTAAAATTATAGCACAGACGAAAAATAACTTTATCTTATAAAATAAAAAATTATCTTTCACTAAATTTATTATATTTAATATTAAATATATCAATTATTCTCTACTATGTTGATAATTTATAACCATGTTTTTACGTAAGATTTCCACCAAAACAAACGGAACGTTTATTCTCATAGTTCTCATAGTTCTGATCTTATATTTCTTAGTGCAAATTTATTAACTTCAAAAGCAAAGCACCATTGAAGATCTATTGTTGAATGCATACTATAGCCAACTAATTTATACAGATCCGCATATAAATTTCTTGGCCTTTACACAAAACCCTATAAAAAACACAATCCAGTCTATAAAATAAATCATATAAAAACCATGACATGTTTGTGTGTTTTGACAAAGCAGATGGCATGCCCCAGCATCCCTTCTAAAAGTGGTATACTGTGAAAACTCATAATCCAAGCCCTCAGTCCTTGGGACCATCACTTATTTCCCTTCCTGGTATGAGGAAGAACAGCTTCCTTTGAATCTCTTGCCATTTCACCTTGTAGATTTAAGCCACAAATAATGAATACATAATTCGGTCACAATTATTCTAATGCCATAATTTAAAATTCATTCATAAATAAGATATAATTGAGAAATCTGGAATGCTAATGTATGAGAGAAACACATACTTGACAGAGGTGCCATCTCATAAGACAAACTGCGAACGAAAAAACCTGAATTGATATTACAGGACCAAAGAAAAAAAACTGAAAACTTTTCACAGAAATCTATAATTTGCATAAGGCTGATAAATATCACCCAGGTGATTTGTAGTCACGCCTCTAGCGCTCAGCTATCGGACAAGAAATGGGAAAGAGATCAGCATTGATGTTCACATGTAACCTACATTGGAAACAGACCGCAACCCAGAGAAAGCACCAGCCCCAAAAATTTTCATCCAAAGGAAGTAGAAAACATCAAATAATACAGTATCCTCACAAACTTGTATGGCATGTTTTGACCTGATAAACATCCAATGCAACTCCGAGGTCACAATCTCTTTCACTTAAATCCTTGACAACCTTAACCAGAGGCCACAGGCCTTCGAAAAGTCATCCAAGGCAATCTTTAACGAACATGCGAAGATGTTAGCTACATACACTTGATACTAAAAAGAAGTACAAATGACACCTATTAATTATTGCCAAGACTCTGTGACCACATGCTTTAGTTGAGTGGATCCTCTACAAGACAGTTCAGAATTGACACATCTTATGCAGGAGATTGGCTCGAAAAGGCCAAGAATAAATCTGTAACTCTAAAGAGATATAGGACATGAAGGAATGGGAAAAGAAGTACAAAAATCAAATACAAGAGGCATTTTTAATCTACCTCACTTGGGGCCTCCCGAGTTTTGCACACTAAAAAATCTCATCCTGTTATCCTTCAGATCAGAGGAGTGTCATGAGCATAATCTTTCAGTTCTCAAAGCTCCACCGATTCTCTGCCCAACTGAAAAATTGTGTGAAAATAGGATAAAATTCTCGTACCATCTTGATTAACCTAAGCGCCAGTGAAGTTGCTGAAAACCCCTGCAATCACAACCTATGCATATTAAGAGCATCTAACAAAGGAAGGCCAATAGTAATGATGGAAGTGCATAAGAGAGTACCTTTGGCAGAATATGCCCAACACACAGGACCTAATCAGTCGGTGCCTTCATGCCTTTGTTATGAACTACCTCTCCCAGGATACGATCTATAGCTGCTCCCTTTGTAGACAAGGAAATAACAAATACAAAAGAGAATACTGATTGCAAGAGATTTTGGTAAACAATAAAAATGCAGATTGAAATTGCAAGATATTCCAGCAAATAATACCTTTGAGACATCAACTGCACTGACCTCAACGCATCTACTTCCTCAGACAACAACAAGAGAAGAATTTGATATAGGGCTTGTCCCAATATGCTGAAATCGATCCCTTGCTTGAATCCTTCCAAACTCAATATCTAATATTGTAGTTGTAGTAAAGATATATAGCAATTAAAGATTAAGGTGGAGGCAAGCATTTCCAATAATGAAAAGGAAACTTAATGTAGATAAACTAATAACCAAAAGGAATTTTCTGCGGGCGGAGTAAGAAAATTATCACAAATATTACCCTCAAAGAACACCATACAAACTTCAGAAAGAAATGGAGTAGAATGGTTATATAAAGGCAATGCAACCATACGAAGCTCACAATTATGAAACCGTTACATTACAGATCACGTCAAACAAAAATAAACACATTAAACAAAAAGCAATGGCTTAGAAAAGGGAGTTATAAATTTAGATGTTGCAGTATGTTGTTGGCTCTTTACCACAGAAACAATGGCTTTAACGCAGTATTTTTTTTTTCACCTGTGCTCAAGGTACTCCGACAAGCTTCCATCAACAGTTGGACTTTAGCCTTGCTTGCTTATATGGTTTGCTAATTTTAGCATATGACTGGGGGAGTTAGCCATGCCAACCTCAGAACGAAGGCTAAGGAAGCTCCTTTAAGTTTTTTGCTTGCTAATTTTCTGCTTCCTACATGTGCCTTCATACTTTCAACATCCACAGTATTATATCTTGTGTGCTCTGTGCATTCACTATATATTCTCTCTAGTCGTTAGTATGAAATGGATTTTGTGCTTTCTATTTTTATCTTAAAATGTAATAATGCTCTATATAAATATATTGATATAGATCATGATTACATTTTGCATGGTGTCTAAATGGAATATGGGGTTTCTGGTCATTATAATTATCGAGATGTGCATCATGGGGTTTGGTAAGTCGAACTTCTATTTTAACTGCTATTGAACGATTTATAATATTTGATAGCTCGAAATGGATAAAATTGCAGACGTAGCATTGAAATTCAAGTATTTCCTTGCACTAATTCAAGTTTTTCCTTACATTGCAAACCGCAAGCTATTATATGATAATTTACAAAAAGATATTGGGGCCCGGGAGCTTGTATGTTTTCTTTAATTCTCTATTATCTGACTTGACAAATTATCCAATTATAACCAATTCCAATTGACAGTTTTCTGGGTTTCTTGATTATTATCTCATAAGCACCAACATATTATGCAAGTATAGTGCACCTGTTGATATCTGGATGTTCACGTTTTCCACCAAGCTGCACTCAGATGCAACAATGCAGTGCTTGGTGAATGAGCATTTCTATAGGAGCATTCTTGCTATGGCCTAACACTCAAGCCAATGGGTGTGGTATGCAAGCTTTTTCCTTTTTGTCATTTCAAAGAAAGATACATTCAACGTGCTTCTTTTTCCTACTTAGCGTTTTCTTTCTTGAAGTATATTAATTCTCCCATTTATTGTCATATGATACATGACCCAAGGATGGAAAAGATAGTAATTTCATTTCTGCAGGTTCTGCAAGCTTTCTGCATGATTGTGCGGTTATAAATATATGAACACTCTTAGAAAGATTAAGTTATAAATATATGATCGTCCGGTTATAAATATATGAACACCCAAGGATAGAAAAGATGGTAATTTCCAAACTGCTTACACTTCCTGATCTGTTGGGTTAAGCATTTTTCCTTATTGTCTCTCAATTCATTCCATTAAATAAAGGCCACATTTGGATTATGGAATTAGAATGTTACTCTAAAGATATTGAAATTGCCAGTGGCTCAAGTTACTAGCGCGATGATGAATAAGCAGATATTGACTTAGCCTCAACTGATGTTGACATGCCTTGGACCATTCATGACAGACTTTACTGTTATAGAAATTTGGTCTAACAAAGCAAGGTATCCCAAAACACAAAATGAATCCAAGGTTTCTTTTATTAGTTTTTTATGGTGAAGGAGTTGCAAAGTTCCATCAATTTTTATTTGATGTTGGTCCAGATCTTGGGTAGGAGGGAAATGAAAATGGCTTTGCGGGAGACACTTGGTGATCTACCATTGAGGGAGCTCTCTATCAACTAGAAGTATCAATATCACTTGGTGATTTGTCTTTCATACTCATTGTTTTCTCACTTCTATTTTGCTTCAATGCTGAGTAAATTTTAACAAAATTTCAAGGGAACTATACACTTTAACAAAATTTCATAGGGTTAATTTTTCATTCTAGATTTTGACCGACAACTAGCTTATAATTTTACAAGCATCAAGCATGAAGGATGCTTATATCCTAAAAAATTATGTCACCGATGTATTTCTATCCATGCAGTTTATTTCCCCTTTTTCTTTATAGTCTTTCTTGGTTCAGTAAAGGCAAGGTGTATTTTTTCTGTTTCTGAAGCTTATACTGTCCGGTTGCCTTTTGTTTGCCAGCCCTTTTTGTAGGCTTTTTAACTTAGCATTAGATCTCTTGGAACCAGACGACTAATATTATCTACAATCTGTGGAGGCAGGTAGATCTGCACATTTTTTATTGTTTGTCTCCTTACATCATTTGATTTCGTGGATTATGAGAAAGTATTGGATGTTTTATTTTATCCCAGATTTACTTCTTGCTTGCATACCTAAATCATGTCACGTAAAGGGACAAATTCCTTCTTGCTTTTTCTATTTAAGTATATACGTTTTATTCTCAATGAGTTGCATGGTGCATGTCTATTGATGTTAAGTTCTTTGTTTTGCACTTACTTATGTTGAAGTCCATATTATGACATTTTGCACTTACTTATGTACTGGTGGGAATCTGGCAAAATAGCTGATCGAAGCAGATATAAAGTAATCTAAAATGATGAAACTTGTAATTGATATGAAGTGCCAATTTTCTTAAAAAACAGAGTGCACTTCAGAAACTACTCGATAGAACTTTAACAGGATTGTTAGCTCAGGGTGAAAAGTCAAATTGAAGTAGGATGAATGATAATCCTTAATAAAGGTCAAGTGTTGGACCTTTCTCATTCTCTTGACTCCTATTGAAAAGTTAGCCATGGGCTATGTTACTGAAACATGAAGAAAGCGCCTAAACCTAGAACTTCTAAATTTTTGTCATACCCTCTTTCTTGTTGGTTTGTTTAGCATTATATGTATGGGGTTTTCAGATCTGTCCCTGTTTTTGGTTTCTTTAGAAATGCTTATAAATCATTTTAACTTTTCAGTTTATTTTATTTGATTTCCAATTTCTATCAAGTTTGTAATTTCATGAATGCTAGCTGGATTTGCAATTGCATTGAATTGAGATGCTTATACTTACTATAGTTAGAATAAGTTTGTGAAGTTTGATATTTGTAAAGTTATTATTTTTTAATATACATGATGGTGAGACAAGTATTTCAAGAATATTTAGAACACATTAAAAGAACTCTCTTTTTGTATTATATATACTTATTCTTTATATAATAATTATAGTAAAATAATATATATCTGTCTATAGCATGAATTATAAACTAGTTATTCATCATATTTTTGTTGATAATTTCTATTTTTTTAATTTTTAATAAATTATTTTTCTAATGCAATTACAAATTAGAGATAGATAAAGATAAGACAAATTACATGTAAGGTTGTTGGATCTAATTACCGTCAACACTTATTTTTCAAAATTATACAATTCTTTCTTTTATGAAGTTCCTTTGTTATTATAAAATATAACAACAGTAACTTTTAAATTGTAACTCCTTCTCTAATATTGTTTATTATGATTATGATTAGAAGACTATTTTCTTATTTTTTTCATATAAAATTATAAATATTGCAATATAATAATTCATTTAGGCTTCCAAATCAAGGTTTTTGCAAAACCCTCAAATTACTCATACATAACTTAATTCATTTGCTCCTACGTGGCTACGTATCATTGATGGAATCTTTTTACGCACTTTTTTTTAAGTGACATAGTAGGATCGATCAATAATCTTTTTATTCACTTTTTTTTAAAATGACATAGTAGGACCAATCAATGTTGATTGCCTTCCTATGATAACTATAAAATATCTTATTTAAGCTATAGTTACTGTTTAAAGGATAAGCCTATCATCACATCTTCACAAAGTGCTAGTGATCCTAATAATTCTTTACCTCTTCATTGGCCACAATTTGATGCTCTCTTATGTCGAACTCGTAACTTCTAAATGAAATAATAACTTAATACTACTAAGATCTTTGTATGTAACTTTTTTATATGTCATCCAATGCTTCAAATTGTTTTCCATAAACCATAAATTGACTTTTCCCTTTTTGTTTGAGATAAATTTTAAACTATCAAAATTAAGGTTATATTAGTTTTTTTAAAAAATTGTTTTATATCAATTAGTTGAAAACTTAAAAATTGATATAATATCTATGTTTGCTCGGAAAATTCATGGATAATGGCTACACTGATGTGATGATATATGAAAGCAATGCTTTGATTCAAATCAAGATCAAAGAAGTAAATAAGCGAACATAAAAATTTAACATGATTTGATTTTTAATCTATTTCATGGATAAAGATGACTAACAAATCTAATAGATGAATTATAGAGAGAATAAAAAAATGTTTAATCACTCTCAAACCTGCATTTCCAATATATTTAAAAGATCTCACAATCTTCCTTTAACTAATTGTATATATTCTTATAAATAGTATAGATACTTTTTACTCTCAACACAAGTAATTTTATCAAAAAAGTAAGAGCAAATTATAAAATCTCAAATAATTCTACGGTGGTTACAAGCATAAACTCTCTCACACTTTACCCATTTATTGGTCTTATCAATAAATTACTTTTACCTAAATATAACATATTTATAGGTCTTAAGACTTGCTTAACAAAAAAAATCTCAATTCAAAATAGAAAATAATAATTAATTTATAAAAATCCTAATTTGAATAGAAAAATTACTCACAAAAGGAAATAATTACAAACTAACTATAATTAGAATTTGTGTTAAATTGTAATAATCTTTATCTTAATATAAATTTCATCATTAAAACTCTTCAAGCTCAAGTTTTGAATCATCTTCTTTGAATACCACAAACTTTTACAAAACTTTACCTCCAATTTAGCATAACACTAACATTTTACACATGCATCAATTTTACTTCATATTCACTACAAAAGAGTTGTATGAATGAAATTACCTAAAAAATACATAACAAAGTTGCTACTTAAATGAAATCTAGGATTTATAAACTCCAAAAATAAATTTGTGTCAAAACTTCTTCGTTCAATCCAAACACAATAGCAAAATTAATCAAGTTCACTTAGACTAACATGAGTTAAACTTGATAGAATTAAGCTTTAATGTCACTTATTGGAAAAATTCATGGTGATGGTTGTGATAATGCAATAATATCTGGAAGCAATATGTTGATATAAATCAAGATAAAAAAAGGCAATATATAAGCAGATACAAAAATTTAACATGATTGACTTTTGGTCTATTCCACGAACGAGGACAAGAAATAGATCTATTAGAGGGATTATAAAGAGAATACAAAAGTACTTAATCTACTTTTAAACTTACATCCTAAATATACCTACAATCAGTGAAATATACTGAAGCTTGTGGACTTTAAAAGACTCAAGCTTCCATTTTGAAGGCCCTAAGAGACATAAGCCAAATTAGCTTTGCCTATGAAAATCCATGATCCATGCTAATGGCCTATAAAATAATTTTTTTAATTTCTAAATTTTATTCAAGTTAACATTTTCAATTCATATAAAATTACACTTTGATTTTTTATTTTTAATTATGTGAATTTATAATATGAATAATTTATAGATGATATTTATATTTTATAAGTATTTTATAATATATTTTGTATATATAATATTTTTAAGTTATATATAAATTTAAAATATACTATGACTAATTTATAGATAATACATGGTGCTTTTAAATGATTTTATTTGAAAAAAAAAGCCTATGAGCTAGCCCAAATCCATAAAAATTAGACTAAGACCTCTATTAGATACTTATTTAGAAAAATGGACAGGTTTAACTTAACCCATTTAACACTCAGCTCATGTGGACCAATTTAACCTTTTCTTTCCATAACTATACACACACACACTCCTCTCAAAATACCTTATTGTCTTCCTCTAACTGGTGGTATATATTCTTACAAAATACCTTGAAGTCTTTCTCTAATCATGATATATATTATCACAAATGATATGCATGCTATTCGCTTAATATAAATAATTTCATTACAATGAGTAAGAGCAAACTGCAGGATCTTAGGTAATTTTATGGAGGTTACAAATACAAACTCTTTCGTCTTAGTCTCTTCTACAATACAAGTATTTATATGTCAAAAAATTAGATAGAGGAATCCTAATTCAAAATATAAAATAATAAATAATTGATAAAAACCCTAATTTGAATATAACATAAAAAGAAATAATCATAAATTGATGGTAATTATAATTTGGGTCAAATACTAATAATGTATTAAAGATGAATTTGATTTATAAATTATATATATATGTGTGTGTGTGTGTGTGTGTGTGTGTGTTTATATGATGTAAAATAAATTTTTGAAAAAAAATCTGATGTAACATCTATCTTTTAGGCAATAATTCAATAATTTACTCTAAATTTTATTAATCATTTTGAAATATAATATATAAGAAAAGATGAGATAAAGTAGGATGTGTTACTTTTTAAGTTGCGCAAATTACATTCACCTCAATTGAGGTTTTGTGTAATTATACTGATGCCTTTTTTATTTTAAAAAATATATAATAATATTTCTTTTCATATGCATTCACATCCTATCTTTAGTTCTTTATTTAAAGTTTATGTTTGCCTTTCTTATTTTTAAAAATTAAGAGATGTAAATATATATTTCTAAAAATAAAAAAATACAAATATGATTAATTTAATTTCAAGAGAAGAGAGGCTTGTATATTTTGCCCTTTTTGGTTTTGTTAATGAAGAATTAATTTTGAAGTTGCATAAATTGGAATAGAAAGGAGGATAACTTAAAAATTTGTTTAGTTGATAACAGAGATTTGAAAAGCCCATTCACCACAGCAAGGCGCCATGGCCATCCTATAAATTAAAGGAATTTTCATTCTATTATTGAAGCAATAGAAGGGCCATTTACACCTTTATATCTTTAAGTCTTTCAAACTTATTCTTAAATCAATAAATAAAAAATGATGTTATCTTCTAAATAATTTTATTATAAATATATTCGATCACTTTTTGAGAATAAAACTTAAAAATAAAATATTTTTTAGTTATTTATAAGATAATCATTATTTTTATACAAATTATCTAATATAGAATAAAAATCAAAATAAAATTATTATCTCTTATTGTAGAAAAAATGTTAATCGTAATTTTACCACTAAAATTTGAAATACGACATTTCTTATTATTTACCGTATATCTATATTTTCATTATGTTAAATTTAGTTTATTATAGATATTTACTCTTTTTAATAATGATAAGTAATCATTTTTCTTTCTATCAATATTTTGTTCTACTAAATATAAATATGAAAGAAAAATACTAAATAAGCTGATGAATGTACAGGAAATTTGATTCCGAGAATTATAAACTTAATTTCAAACTGTTGGTTTTATTGGCGGACATCAAATGTAATAAAATCCAACCTTTTGTAATCATTGGACACTTTAATTCGCCGCATGTTTTCGGGTTGAATAGCACTCCTGAATGTGAAATGGGTTGATCATTTATTTTTAATCGGACAAAGGAAGAGGAAGAAACTACTAAATTTCATTCCTTGGTGAAATATTTCTTTGGAATAATAATTTATCTAGTTTATATTTGGTTTGTGAAAATATTTTTCATTTTCTAATTTTAATTTTAAAAAATAATTTTAGTTTTAAAATTTTTGTTTTTCTTAAAAAATGTGATAGGTGTTTGGTTGAATATAAATTTCATTTTCATATCAAAATTAAATAATAATTATAAAATGATTGGCAATTTAAATGGTAATAATTAATGATAAATGCTTGTAATGATGGTGGTGATAATGAAGGACATGGTAGTAGTGATACTTGTGTAGATAATGCAAGTAATGGTGGCAATAATAATCAAAGTGAAGATGATATTAATAATGATGTAATGGATGATAATAGAGATAAAGATTACAATTATAAATAAATTAAATTATTTATAAATAATTCGAGTTCAATCTATAAAAAATTTAACTTATGTTTAAGTAAAATGAACTTGAGTTCATAAATGATGGATTGAGAATAATTTTGAAAATATAATAATTTTGAAAATATAAAAATTCATGTTGTTTGCAAATGAATATTTATATATATTTTTTGCTTATTATATTATTTATAATTTTCTTAAGTTATCAGTTCATTTAATTAGTTAATATATTGATATTATAAAAAATTCTTATTATATTTATTTTACAAAGTGTAAAAAGAGGCAAAGAAGAAGTACCTTCCATACTTAAATCCAAATGATTTATGTTTAAGTAATTTGATAAAGTTGAAGTAACTTCTAATGATAAATTTTATACTTATATTATTGTTCATATAGTTATTATGCAATATTCAAACATTATAATTTGACTATTTTTATGTATGTTTGTTAAATTAGAATTAAATTTATATTTTTATATTATTCATTTGCCCCAAAAAAATTATATTAGATAATTTTTATTATTATTTTTTAGAAAAAAATATAATGTATAAAAACTCATTTAACAATCAAACTCAAGTTCAAGTTCAAGTTCAAATAGATAAAAGATCAACTTGAATCGATTTGTTTAGAAATCAAATAGAAATAGTAATAATACAAAGATGAGAGTGGTACAATACAGATAATAATGATAATGATGATAATGAAAATGAAAGATGACGAAGAAAGTAATATAATTGAAATGGTCTAATGATAGTGCCAACAATTATAAGGATAGTGATTAATAATAATAATAATAATAGAAGTTGCTCTTGGGTAACAATGAAAATGAGAATTATTTGTATGCCGAAGTAAATGTGAAAAAAATCTTTTCTATTTTTTTAAATTTGTTAAAAGAAGGACTTCATGTTTTAAAAAATAAAAATAATAAAAATTATTTATTTTTTTTTTCACAAATCCTTTATTTTCGGGAAAAATGAAAATAGAAAACAATTATATATTGAGGGAAGACTGACGCAAGGAAATGATTCATTAAAAATCGGAGCGGAAAAATTGTAAAAATAATATTTATGTTTATTTAAAAAAAGTAATTAAATGATTAATGGTTGTATTTTTCCTGGAAAGCATATGACAAAGACAAACGGTTACGGAGGTCGGCCAACGCGTGAAACAATGGGTTTCCTTTTCCGTTTCTTTTGAATGCATTTGTACGTGAGATGGTGTAAAAACGACGGCGTAAAGACGGGGATTGATCTGTTCCGCGAACTCTAGGTTGGATAAACACCGTTCCTTTTCGTACAGAAAACGCCAAGTAGGGACCCACCAGTCCTCAATTAATAAAAAGTGATTTCCTTCTCAAAACGCTGTTGTTCCATTTCCGCCTTTCCTCTCTCTTCATTCATTCGTCTTCGGTCTTCTTCTTCCTCACAAATCCGAAGGCAAGGGGGATCTAATTTGCATTTTTCTGTTATATCGGTATGATTTATGGTGCTTTCTATTATGGTCTGTATTGATCTGTAAACGTGTTTTGTTTTTGCTTTTGGTTTTGATGGGAGGCTTTGTTTCGGATTTTGCTTAGGTTTCACGATGGCGTCGAAGCGGATCTTGAAGGAACTCAAGGATCTGCAGAAAGATCCTCCTACCTCTTGCAGCGCCGGTATTTTCATCTGCCTCTTCACTTGGTTCCTCATTTTTTTTACTTACGAATATGCCTTGAGGTTTCTTTTGTTCGTATCCGAAATTTTCTGTGGATTTCATATAGAATCGTTGTTGATGCGTTAGCATTTTCTGGCCTGTGAAGCAACAATGTGGTCCTGATATTTATAGAATCAATTGTTATTCGAAAATCTCCATTTCTGATTGAAGTGGTTTGTATTGGTCCGGCGGATGTAGTAATGATACCTGAAGAAAATCCACGAAATTGTTGTTGCTTGGGGTTGTAGAATCTCATTAATCCTTTCATGAAAAGGAGCAGTTTTTGTTTTGTCTGCTGCCATTACATTTGTAGATCTATGAACCCAGGGCAAGGGGGCCTGTATTGAAAGTAAGAGGGGGCATTAGGTGTATCAAATATATTTACAAATCATGCAAGCCTAATCGATGAATGGCAATGAGTGCTTATTTGAGATTCTAGTTGGGTATCGTGGGTAGGTGTACTTAACGTCGTGGGTTGTGTTTGTTGCACTGGGTGGGTTGATGACTAAAGGAGAATTATAAACAAATCACATTTTTGGGAAGCATACAATTATGTCTATTTTCTGCCATATTCTTCGGATACAATGTTTTTCTTTTGGCTGTTTCAAGTTACATTAGGTTATTTTTCTATGGAAATTTATTGACCCATTTTGAACTGGGCTGATGCTGTCATGTACGTGCTATTCTTCTACAAGTTGGAATTGTTGTGTTTGGAGACATACTAGTACTGCATAACGAGGAAAGTGTGTGAATGTTGGTACGTTTGAGGATGACTTCCCTACCATCATTTCTTTTTCAGAGTTTCTGCACACCAGGGTTCTAAATTCACAGGGAAGGGGGAGGGGGCTCAAACTGACTTTCAGCTGAATGTGTCCTTTTTTTTTTTTTTTTGAGAATATTTTATGTCATTGCTGTTGGTTGTCTAACAGACAACAACTAATGTTTTAACTCTGGTCCTCAGTCATTTAGTGAACTGGTAATGTAGGCTGAGAGATTGACAATAGAAGAGAGCTTGTGCATCCGTATTATCTATCTACTTGATTATGATTTTTAAATTTCTGGTTAGTTGGTTAGTTCTCATAACTGGAACAGTATATTATTGATAGTAATATATACAATTTAGTTTTTGTTAGGATTCGGATTTAAATTGTTCTTATCTTATTTTAAAACGTAGGTCCTGTTGCTGAGGACATGTTCCATTGGCAAGCAACAATTATGGGTCCTCCAGACAGTCCCTATGCTGGAGGCGTTTTCCTAGTTACTATTCATTTTCCTCCAGACTATCCCTTTAAGCCACCAAAGGTTTGTAGTCATTTTTGTTTGTCTGGGGCTAAATCTTTTCTGTTATGCTTCTCTTACCTTTTAGTGGCCTTTCATTCTTTCTCTTTGTTTTCCAGTTCAGTATTCAATAATGCTGTGATGCAATTTTATTTTTTATATATTTACCAAGTGATTACTGCTTCTTGGGGAGATTTATTAAATAATGTTTTTTGTTTTACCACTTATAGGGGAAAAATTAAAATGGTCCATTTCGTAGGCCACTGCTGATCAATCTATTGTTCTGTTGTACGTTCTCATTTATACTGATGGATTTTGCAGGTTGCATTCAGGACGAAGGTATTCCACCCAAACATTAATAGCAATGGCAGTATTTGCCTTGACATATTGAAGGAGCAGTGGAGCCCTGCTCTAACCATTTCTAAGGTTTGTTCTTTGATTACTCTGGATGATTGAGAAATGTTTTCCTTCCCTTACTTTTTCGTATGCAATCTTGCTGTGTACATAGATGTGACAGTTCCTTAGTGTTCATGTTGGGTAGTATTTACTGAATAACCTGTATGCCTTATATATGCCGGCTACATTGCATACAAAAATAAAAACTATCAGGATGTTTTCTTCTTCTTCTTCTTCTTCCTCCTCTCTCTCTCTTTTTATTTTTTTGGTGGTGGACTTCAGCTTATAATAGTCATGCATGAAATTTGCAATGAGTTTAACTTTGGACACATCCCCATGCTAGGGGTATGTAGCTTAGTTCAATTTTTCTGTCTCTGTAAGGATCAAGTTACTTAGTGTCAAGTCGTCAATTTTTTTCTCATGTATTTCTCATATCCATCTGTAGGTGTTGCTCTCAATTTGTTCTCTGTTGACGGACCCAAATCCCGACGATCCGTTGGTCCCTGAAATTGCTCATATGTACAAGACAGACAGGAACAAGTATGAATCAACTGCGAGAAGCTGGACCCAGAAATATGCCATGGGCTAAATTACCTGTGGTATGTGTGAAGGAGAGCCTTTTTATTTTCAGTGTTTAGGCTTAATGGCCTGTGTATGAATATTTGTTGCCTTCAATCTTAAATGGATTAAGGCCCCTCCAGTTAAAGACGCATGGAGGTATAACATTTCTGTTGTTTGTATTGCAAATGTTGCTTCTTTAAACAGTGAAATGTGGCCGCAATCAATTGTTTTCTGAAGTTTTTAAATCTATTGGGGGATTTAGTTTTCCCCATAAACGAGTCAAAAGGACCTGCGCCTTATGCAAGGGATGATCAGTCTCGTGATAGGTGTCCGCACCTGATGCTCAAGTTCAAGCATACTGTGGGAGCTTGATGCTTCATACTTAAATGTTTTGAGTGGTTATTTTTATTTGTTAATTGTTGTGAATGTTCGGTAACTAGTACTGATCTGCTTAGTAGGAGGGTACGAAAATATATTAAAAATATTCAGCCAACCATTAGAGTCATATTTTCTTTCCTATAGCAGGACTTGTATTGACATGATCATCAAACACCTTTAATTTCATCTCACTTTTGTAAGGGCATTTAAAAAGATTAGAAATGGAAAATGACGAAAATAGAATAAAAATGGGGTATAATCATATTCAATTTCGTACTGAAATTATAGTTACTGAGTAATTATCACAATCAATTCTAATACTCTTCAAAATGAAAGTAGTGCCTTCACATACAAGCCATTCCCATGTCATTCTTACTCAATATTATTTTGTTTATCCAGATAAAAGGTAATTTGCGGGATATGATGATTGTAATATTAACAGGGGAATTAAATATCACTTGTGCTTTTAACAAAATATGAACATACCATGTTAATAAGTGAAGCCAAGCCATTCTATCTATTTTCAGACTTGAAAAACAATGTGAAAGAATGAAATATGATTTCAAGTTGGGTTGCTATAGACTTGAGTACGAGATTTATACTCACATCTAAATTTAAAAATTATTTTCATCGCTCAATTCGAATAATGACCACTTATGTTTATTTTACTCCCTATATTGTTCATCTTCCGATTATACAGTGATCATTACTGCTTATATTCAATTCTTCCATTTCATTCCATTTTCCAAATAATCATGCGTTAAATCTGATCGTATCTTCTTCCTCCTTACAACTTTTGGTTTAGGGTGTCCTCTGTGCTTTTTATAATGTTTTGTGTTCCGTGGAGGAAGAATCTTGCATGTCAATACAACATTGAGGCCCTTTCTGATCCAAAGATGGGTTGGCCCATAATAAGATGAAAATAGACCCAATGATCAAATGTTGAATATAGTAGTGAGCCCAACCAACAATATGCTCCAAACCTGGAATCTACACTCAGACTATATTGGACGGCCGGACGCACTTTATTTAACTCCTCTACCACATGCTTTTATATCAAGATGGTTTTACCGCATTATTAATTGAATAAAGAGTCACCTTCACCATTACCAAAGGGGAAAAAAATGGAAAAAAAAAAAGAGTAACCTTCACCAATAACTTTATTTACTTGCAATTAATTGTCTATTTTATTAAATCATGTAATTTAAGAGCATGATAAATATAGACCCTAAGTATTGTAAAGTTTCAATTTTCAAATTTTCAAAAGTTACAGGGGCAAAATTCAAGTCCAACAACCCTTAACTTGAAGGGCATTTTATATTTTTCTTGAATTTGGATTAAATGAATGACACACTCATTAAATAACCCTGCTCAACATCCTTTAAATTTTAGTAAATAGTATTCCCTCCGTTTATTTTTATCTGTCGTATTTTCAAGAATTTTTTTTGTTCCTTTTATTTGTCACTTTAAAATTTTAATGAAGCCTTAAATATTTTTTTTAAATTTATCTTTATTTTTCATTAATAAATACTTTATTATTCTACATTATTAATCAACTTGTATTTATTCTTTTATATTTCTCTTTTTATTTTTAATTATCTTAAATTTTATGCATAAAAAGTAATTTTGTAAAGTTTACTAATAATAAATAAATTAAATTACTTTATTAATACGAGAGAAATTAATTAATAGCAACAAATAAATAAGAACGAAAAAAGTACAAAATAAAGGAGATATCACAATTTTTGTTATGAAAGTTGAATAATTATAAATTTAAGAATATTTTTAATTATTTATTATCTATTTAATTTAAATATTTATTTTTATCAAATATTATAATATTTTATTTTACCTTTTCAGAAGAATCAAATTATATCAACTTGAGGTGAAGATAATATCTTAGTTTGACGACAACGTGCTTCTTACGGGAAAAAATAAGGAGCTTGGACCTGGAGGAATGGCAATGTGAGACGCCCCTTTGGGTGTTTTATTTTTTATTTTTCTCTTTGGAACCTTAGGATTTCTTAGTTTTTATTGGACCTTCGAAACTAATTTAAAATCGAATCAAATTAGATTTAATGTGAGAGAAAGCTCTCTAAAAAATTAATTTTTTTCACTTACAATTCAAATTTGAGACTATGTTTAAAAATTACTGAATTTCAACCATCCAAATCAACTTTTATTGTTCCCTTTTTAGTTTTGGCTCCTTACACACTCTACTTTCCCGGAATAAAAATGTCCCTTCCCAAAATTAGCCATCGGCATTTCTCTCTTGACTTCCACTTTCCCCAAAATCAGAAAAACCACACTGCACTTTCACTCCCTCTCCGGTCTGTTACATTAAATGTATTCAAATGGTCTCTCCCCTCCAAAGTTCCATCCCTGCATTAACGAGAAAATATCTTTGAGCAATCATCAACCTGATATTAATTCTTACTTGCTATGGTAATTACACCTTTTCTCGTCCCATAATAATATCCACACAGTCATCAACACATGGAATTACAAATAATTTTGAATTTCACAATTTTCATAGAGGATAGTAGAGGATTTTTTTTATGCTTTAATTATAATATCAATTTTTAATTTCATCTAATAATTTTTAATATTTTAAAAATTGATAAATAAAAAATTTAATGTGCGTGCATCTTATAAAAATAATAAATGAATAATATTGATGATTGCCCTCCTTTTATAAGATAAATTTTATTGTTAGGAACATTTAAAATTTTCTCTAGGAGATGTTTGGTAAATAATTTTTCAAATAATTTTTAATTGATTGGATTAAATTTAGTTATTTGACTTGCCGGACCCGCTAAATTGGGATTTGGTAAATAACTGTTGTAAACAACTTTTACCCTTCAATCAGCCGAAACAAAAAACGCTGGAGGTTGGAGCGTTTTCCTTCAGCTGTTCCTTGCTTCAGCGTTTTGCTCCGGCATTTTGACTAAATTACCCCACACCAACTTCGAACATAGCATTCCTTCTACTTTTGAATTGGGTGGTTTTACTTTAGTTACTGGGACGGGTATTCAAGGAGAATTGAATTTTTGTAATATTAAGTTATGCTAATTTAGCCTAGCATCCAGTAGTCAATTCTAATGTGTAATGACAGAGGCATTATAATATTTATTTTTATATAAAAATCAAATAATTATAATTATTAATTTTTTATTGATAAATTTATTTATTATAAAATTATATTAATTTAATTTTAAAAAAATATTTAATTTACAATAATTATAATGATATATTATTTACAAAAAATTTAATCTACTAAATAATATATAAAATCTAAGATATTAAAATAAAAGAATACTTAAATAATTCATAAAATATACTTATATTCTTATTTATCATTTTACATACAAATAACTAATTATAAACAATCAATTTTATCAAATATTTTTATTTAAATCGCTAATTCAATCAGTTAGTTAAATCAGTTAACATAATCACCCATCAACTAATAACTAATTGAATCAGCTAACCACTACACCTATTAATTAATTGCCAAACAAAGCTGTGTGAGCAAAATCTGTGCCTACTCCAATAGTATATTCAAATTTTGCTTCACAAAATAACATGTGGTATTATTGATAACGTTTTTGGTTAACACAATTTAAATTACCGCATGTTCAGTGAAATTTTAATTTCTAATATCACAATTATTTCACCATCTCCATTTCACGCTGCAAAAATATATGACAAATGAAATTGAATGAGTTATTGCTAAAGAAAATTTTCACACACTCTCAGCTGTATTAAGTAATGTTTTTAATATACAGTAGGATCCGTAATTCTATGAATTTTGTAATGAAATGATTCTGAAGTATCTTTAAAGAAATGTATAAAGTAGAATTCTTGGGAGTCTTTTAATTTATATATGAAGTAAGTTTTAATAAGAAATTAAATTTTTCAAGAAATAAATTCTCCTATGAACCTTTTAGAAAAAATTCAAAATTATTTAGTTAACAGTAAAGAAATGACATTTTATATAAATTAATTTCTTGTATTTTATTTGATTTAATTTTAAACTTATAAAAAAAATTAAATTGATAATTTTACCCTTTTATATAAGACAAAATTAAACTTAGAAATATCTATGAATTTCAATTATGTCAAATTACCTTTAAAGTCATGTCTCTGGTCTCTTTTGTAACATAAATTTCTATTTTTTAAATTACCATAAAAATGTCAAATTAACTTATGTATTATATATAAAATAAAAATTGAAGTGGCCTGCATAAAATAAAAATGGAATTACAAATAATTTTGAATTTCACAATTTTCATAGAGGATTTTTTTATGCTTTAATTATAATATCAATTTTTAATTTCATCTAATAATTTTTAATATTTTAAAAATTGATAAATAAAAATTCTAATGTGTGTGAATCTTATAAAAATAATAAATAAATAATATTGATGATTGCCCTCCTTTTATAAGATAAATTTTATTGTTAGGAACATTTAAAATTTTCTCTAACATAGGAGATGTTTAGCAAATAATTTTTTAAATAATTTTTAACTGGTTGAACTAAATTTGGTTGTTTGACTTGCTGGACCAGCTAAATTGGCGTTTGGTAAATAACTGTTGTAAACAGCTTTTACCCTTCAATCAGCCGAAACAAAAAACGCTGAACGTTGGAGCGTTTTCCTTCAGCTGTTCCTTGCTTCAGCGTTTTGCTCCAGCATTTTGACTAAATTACCCCACACCAACTTCGAACATAGCATTCCTTCTACTTTTGAATTGGGCGGTTTTACTTTAGTTACTGGGACGGGTATTCAAGGGGAATTGGATTTTTGTAATATTAAGTTATGCTAATTTAGCCTAGCATCCAATAGTCAATTCTAATGTGTAATGATAGAGGCATTATAATATTTATTTTTATATAAAAATTAAATAATTATAATTATTAATTTTTTATTGATAAATTTATTTATTATAAAATTATATTAATTTAATTTTAAAAAAATATTTAATTTACAATAATTATAATGATATATTATTTAC
This sequence comes from Sindora glabra, assembly GCA_020226215.1. Taxonomy (NCBI): domain Eukaryota; kingdom Viridiplantae; phylum Streptophyta; class Magnoliopsida; order Fabales; family Fabaceae; genus Sindora; species Sindora glabra. The sequence goes on along the minus strand of CM035227.1, from coordinate 107,623,919 downwards.
AAAAAATTTAATCTACTAAATAATATATAAAATCTAAGATATTAAAATAAAAAAAATACTTAAATAATTCATAAAATATACTCATACCTTTATTTGTCATTTTACATACAAACAGCTAATTATAAACAGTTAATTTTATCAAATATTTTTATTTAAATAACTAATTTAATCAGTTAGTCAAATCAACTAACACAATCAGTCATCAGCTAATAGCTAATTGAATAAGCTAATATGTAATTGAATCAGCTAATAACCAAACAAATTTTATTAGCCATGATGAAGGGTTTTTGATAATTTTACCCTTTTATATAAGACATAATTAAAATTAGAAATATCTATGAATTTCAATTATGTCAAATTACCTTTAAAGTCATGTCACTGGTCTCTTTTGTAACATAAATTTCTATTTTTTAAATTACCATAAAAATGTCAAATTAACTTATGTATTATATATAAAATAAAAATTGAAGTGGCCTGCATATTATATATTTCTTTCGATCACATAAAACACATATAATCATAAAAAATTATATGTTTTTTAATTTACTATAAAATCAAAATTGACATAATGAATTATATTATAAATTAATATGATTAATTTTCTATATATTTATTTTAAAACTCATGGTAAAACATATATAATTATAAAAATTATAATTTCATATTCCAATTTACAATAAAAATTTCAAATTAAATTAATAAAATAATTTAAAAGTTTAAAAAGTCCATATGTAATGCATATGTTATCATAAAAATGATTACTTTTTATTTTTTTAATTTACTAAAAATTCCCTTAATGAGAATTTTCTTATAAAGCATACAGTTATATATGGTTGACGCAAACCCGTTACTTCATGGTGACTGGATAAAAGGAGAAGGTTATCATTGATTAAATTTAACACAGGTAATTTTATATTTATATTTTACAAAGAGGTACAAAGAGTTTAACTTATTAAAAAAGAATGACGAGAAGTTTTCTATATTTTGCAAATAATAAAAAATTTTAAGAATTTTTATTTCTCTCAAATCTGTAAATAGTGACTAATTAATTAACTCATAACTCATTAAAAGTGATACAAATAAGTTGAACCGAAGTCGTTGAAGAGTACAAAGCAGATGTTATATCAAGAATGATATAAATGAATTTGATTTGATTTAAATGAATTTAGTTCGACTTAAACGCCACATTCTCCGATTAGACAGAGGCAAGATTTTCTTTCTCAAAATGTGATTAAACCAAGAGAAGATGGGGAACCCAGACATTAATTATGTAAGTGGGGGACTGTTGATGCCTCTTAATTCTGAAAGGCTAATAGCAACTGTTTTGGGGTAAGAGTCAATATTAACGGCTACATTAAATGAGAGTGGCAAATTCAATTTTGCCCCTCAAACGCTGCAAGCTTTCAGTGTTCGTACATTGAAAACGGTGCATTTGCATGCATCCCTCTAAATCATCACACAATCATACGTCGTCGTCAAGACAATTACCTCACAATTCTCAAAGCCAAAGGGGGAGCATTTTTGCTGTACGGAGATAAACTTCAACTTCTTGTGCCTTCTGGCTTTCTGATCGAATATATTCCAACCTACTCCTCCATCTCCCTGTACGCGTTATCTTCAACTCGAAATGTTAAAGCCAAAAAAGTGTCTGTAATGATAAGTGTACGTTACGATGAGTTTATACTTTCTCTTTGTGCCTCTTTCAATTCCTTTTTTTTTTTTTTTATATAGACCTTCCTGCCGAACTTTCCTTTTTTTCTTTTTAGAAGTGTGATATGTTGAATGTGTTGAGCCGAAAAATACATAATGTCTAATTTTACACTGATTTTTTTTTTTTGGAAAAAAACTAAATATTAAAAATAAATTTTAAATTTTTTAATCAATTGAATTAAACTTTATAAATTTATTCTACCATTTTTTATTTAGTAATCATTCTTAATTTTTATTCAAAATCTAATTTCAAATTCTATTATAATACTATCCTTTGTTTCAGTGGAAGTGATGAAATTATTAAAATTCACACGGAAAAGTATTTGATATCAAATTTAAAATTTTAATATAGAAGAGCTCCTAATATCATAAAATACATTTAAAATTTAATTAAGCTACGAGATTTAGGTCATAGACCTTTGTGAATTGCAATATATTGCTTGCATGCTAGAAAACCAAAAACATAGATATATATTATAACAAATTTATATAAATTTAAAATGACGTTCAAAATTATGTTGTAAATATAAATAAAAGATTTTTGTTAAATATAGCTAGGTCGATAAAACAAATTTCTAAAACCCAATTTAATGAACATAAAAAATTCAGAACTCAATTTTGCATGTCATCATTTGTACTTATAGCATTTTTTATATATTATAGTTTTGTGTATCTCCTATTTCTAATTTTGTACTTTGGTTATCTATTCAAGGGAGTTAATTGAACCTAGAATAAATTTTTCATAATTTTATCATTGTATTTAAAGTATATATCTGCAATTTGTATTTACAACATTTCATATAAACGAAAATTAATTTATATTTTATTCTATTTATAAATACTTATTATATGAATCGATCTTTGCAGACGCCTAAAATTAACAGGAATGCTTAGGAATGCCAACACCAATTTTATATAGATCTGGTCTTCCAAGAAAAGCCAATCTCTCAAAACATTACTTTTCTGGTCATTATATCATAAAATATATGCTTAAAATTCTAAAGGCATAGTATCCCATGATGTGCATTTTAAATATTTTATTTCTGTGGGTCTTCTGAGCATCCTTTTTTTTTTCTTCTAGTTTTTATATATTTATTCAAAAGCATTCGTACCCAGTATCTGCTTGAACAATTCAAAAATAATCAGCTTAAAAATCTTGTAATATATATATATATATATATATATATATATATATATATATATATATTACACACACACACACACACACATAAAGATCATGCAAACTAGTGGGTTTGAATAAAAACATTGCTCCTGAAAATCCGGTTCATTAATTAATAAGTGAACTCAAGTATACCTAATCTGAGTTCTATGCCCTTCTGGATTTGTCTCTTTTGAGGACAAACCGCAATTCAAGGTTGAATTTTGGGACTATATTTGATGAACAATGAAGAGGGGAATTTGAAATTTCAGATTGGAAAGTAAGCATTTGAGATTAAACCCAGTTTTGAGCTGTTATTGTCCCACGAATGATTAGATTTTAATGATGAACTATCCCATGATCACATGCACTCCACTAAGTATTTATCATTCATCAAATGAATTACGAGGGCCAATATAACTGGTTGTATAACAACATTCAATATTATTTTTTTTTTATCAAGTTTTGAATTCAATTATCTTTTTATGTCTATTAAGTCATTTATCAATCATATTACTTATATTTATTTAATTAAACTTTACAGTTTTATTTTGTTATTTTATATTTAATTAATAATTCTTAATTTACATTTAAAATTTAATTTTGAAACTCAATTTCAATACATAATACTACTGTTAGAAAAAAAAAACTAATAACTTGAATTTTTGGATGAGACAAGATAAAAGGAAAACACGTGTCTTGCAGTATTAGGTGGGTGGTGTTTATAGCAAACTATGTCAATAAAGGAGGCAATTATTTCCCGACACATAGCCATGTAGAAACCAATACTCAGTTATGCTTTTACATTACAGCTCCTTGGCTTTTTCCTTTTCATCTTCTAAATCCCCCTTATTCCCTCAGTTGAGCTTGTCTTTAGTGGTTTTTTTTTTTTTTTCCAATCCCTTATTTTATTCATTTTCGTGCTTTTTAAACTAAGTTTTCAAATATATATATATATATTATGCTTTACATTTTGATAGTTATTTTAAAATAAGAAGTCACTTAATACATATATAAAATTATAAATTTCACTTGAAAATATGAAAGAAAAAAGATTTCAAATACAACTACAGATATTATTGTACCGTTAACAGTATTAGCACTTCTTTAATTACATGTTTTCACTGAGGTGAATTCTAAGGTGCCCCTGGGGATTTGGTGCTCGGGGTGGTATGGCAAAATACAAACCACCGGATGAGATTACTAAGTCAATGCTAAAACTTTTGTAATCTCATTCAGTGGCTTGTATTTTATCACACCATCCCGGGTACCAAACCCCTAGGGGCACCATAGCAAGCACCTTTCACTGATATTTATGGATTTTTTAGGCTTTTAATTAAATTTATTGACAACATAATGAAAACTTAAAATGATAAAAGAACAATGAAGCTTATGATGAATTGATCATGAAACCAAAAATTTTGGCCTTCTCCGTTAGCCAGTAGAAAACTCATTATTGATATGGCCCTAATAAAATTTGAGTCTGAAACCAAACCCATTTTGTAGCTTTCCTTCTTGAACTATGGGATTTAAAAGTTTTGGAGAGAACCAAAACATGTTCCTCAGTTCCTTCCTCCACCCTCATATTGAAACCAAAACAATGAGTTAGAACCAAATCCTCCCATTTTGCCTCTTTTTCAGGACATAAAGTGCAAATCAACAAAATACAAAACCCAAAGCTTTGCCAATCTTTCTCCCACTCCTCTGCTCTTTCTTGGATTTAATGTAGTATTATATTTGCAAGAGCACAGAGACCACATCATCTCCACATGGTGGCACCTGCCACTGTCCCTCCCAGCCCCGCCGTAAACGGTGCCGCTAGGCGGTCGTTAACGGTGGTGTCAGTGGGATGAGACAAAATCTCCCGTAATGGTAGTTATTGTTTGTACCAACTCCTAATTAAATTACTACTTAAGTTCTTGTCTTGGACGACATATTATGCAAACCCTATTACTTCTGTACAATGCACCGCAGGTTGGCGTCAGTGGCAAATGCAGGATTGTATTTCCTTTTATTACAGATAATTGATCTGTGCTTGTCACATACGATCTGTTCTTAAATTTAGATGCCAATTTAAGAATACATCCTTCACGGAATTAATCCACCAAATTGTATGTTTCTATCATGAAAATTGAAACCTTGATATTAAAAGAACCCTTTCTATGGCATTGTATTTTGAATTTTATTATCAGTTAAGCGATCTTCAAATGCAATCATAAATTTTTGAAGAGATTCATGACATATCTCAACTTTAAAATGAATTAAACTCAATTTTCTTTCTCAACTTTTTAAATACCGAAAGGGGTTGGTATTTTTAAGGAAGAATTTATAATGCATCATTTGTACAATAATATACTAATATATATCATCAGAATTATATATCAAATTAGCAAACTCCTAAACATATCATACAATAATATGTTAATTACTGATTCAATAATATATCACTGCTTGCACCGTAAATTTCTCCTTTACCTAAATTGCAGTGGAAAGAAGAAAAGTGAGATTGAAGTTTGCGAGTGTGGGACTGAAGGAAGCTGATACTTTGTTGATGACAAACTGTAGCACGTCTCTCTTTAGCAGGGAATAAAAAATTCTGAGAATTGGGGTTAGAAAGATATCATATTTTAGGTAACTCAAATTCCAGAGAGAGGCACACGTGACCTGCTTCAATTCGAGTGAATGAATCTGCAATCTATTGAATTGAAGAGTTTACTCGATCCCGATCCTCTTTGTATTAGCTTTGCTTTCTTTAAAGTGTTAACTGATCAGTATAACAGCTTTCTTCCAACATCTCTTTACAAAAAGCTTTTTTCGTATGCACATTCCTTCCAATATTCATTAAAATACCTATAATATAACAAAAATCTATAGGTATAAAAAATAAAATAAAATTAAGTTTTGAATTTTTATATTCATTAAAATGAACTTTATAAATTTATTTTATTATATATTTAATAATAATCTTTAATTTATATTCAAATTTTAATTTTAATTTTTATTTTTTATGTATATAATATTACTGGTAACATAACATGTCATTTTATGATTCTATTTCAGCCCATAGTTATTTAATTAGTCAATGTATATGTGATAGTATCTTCTTGCTATTTTTCAAATCTGACAATAGGTATATAATTTCACTACAACAAAAAACAGTAATAACGACGACATTTTTAGCGGCGACAAAATTTCGGTCGTCGCTAAAGGTATTTCCGGCGACTATTGTCGTCGGAAAAAATAAAAACACTTTTGCGAGGGAACAAAATTGGGGGGCGGGAAGAAATAGGCTTTTAGCGACGACAAAAGTCGTCGCTAAAAGCCAAAAAAATTTGGGCGGGGAAATTCCGGAATTGGGCGGGGAATTTTGCCTTTCAGCGACGACAAAGTCGTCGCTGAAAATCCAAGGCTTTCAGCGACGACTTCGTCGTCGCTGAAAGGTGAACAATCAGCGACGACGAAGTCGTCGCAGAAGGCTAATGGCATTCAGCGACGACATTGTCATCGCTGAAAAATCTAATTTTCAGCGATGACAATGTCGTCGCTGAAGGCTGACCCTTCAGCGACGACATAGTCGTCGCTGAAAGCCTTGGATTTTCAGCGACGACTTTCACTTTTAGCGACGACATTGTCGTCGCTGAAAGCAGGCACGCTATTTATTCCCCGCGCCTCCTCCCTCCTCATTTGCGCGTTTGAATTTTCTGGACCTGAGGTAAGTTCCTGAATTCTCTCTCTCTTTTAATTTTTTTTAATTTTAGTATATTTATTTTTTATATATGTTAATATGTATTAATTTTGTATATTATATCTTTTAATTTGTTAGTTATTATTAGCACTTTGCTTAGTTCGTGGAGAGTATTCAGAGTTGATCAGTAAATTTTTGCCATTGAGGTACGTAAATAGAAAAATATAATTTTTTTTTGTGTACTAATATATTTAATTTATTCAAATAGTTTACAATAAATTAATGAAATTGATAGTATGTTTAATTTAATATGAAATTTTGTATTATTTAATTTTGTATATTGTAAATTTTAAATTTATTTATGTAAATTTAACTTAGCATTAATTTTATAAATATAAATTTGATTATTATTATATATGCATCTCTCAATTTACAATTTTGAAGTATATAATATATGTGTAGATTATTCATTTAGAATAATGTAAGATAAAATTGTTATGATATTTTATTCACAAAATTTAAAATTTGTGATGCAATTTAAGAAATTTCAAACTTACTAGATTTGATGAAATAATGTAAGATAGAAAATTAGAATAAATATATTAATCTATCTTAGAAAATAAGAGATTACGATAATATAATCTCTTTTTTAATTGAGATTGAAACATAACAATTCAAATTGTATTATTTACACCACATACTAAGAAAAATTCAATTAAACTAGAGACTATATAAAAATAAAATCCTAACAATCCAAATTATGATATTTACATTACATAAAAATTAAAAAATTTCAAAACACTAGGAAGTTCACATGAAAATCACCCCCTCTTGGATAAAACAACATTTACTTAAATAAAGAAGCTGAATTGTGCATCTTATAAATTGTTATACACCTTAAACTTACTTAAATTTACAACTAGGAAGTCCGTACACAAAACATAAAATTTATGATGCAATTTAGGAAACTTCAAACTTATTAGATTCGATGAGATAATGTAAAATAGAAAATTAGAATAAATATATAAATCTATCTTAAAAAATAAGAGATTACAATAATATAATCACTTTTTTAATTGAGATTGAAACTTAACAATTTAAATTGTATTATTTACATCACATACTAAGAAAAATTCAATTAATCTAGAGACTACATAAAAATAAAATCCTAACAATCCAAATTATGATATTTGCATTACATAAAAATTAAAAATTTCAAAATACTAGGAAGTTCGCATGAAAATCACCCCCCTCTTGGATAAAACAACAATTACTTAAATAAAGAAGCTAAATTGTGCATCTTATAAATTGTTATACACCTTATAAAACTAAACTTACTTAAATTTACAACTAGGAAGTCCGTATTCATAGTATACACCTCTCTATTGAAAAGCTGAATTGTGCACCTTATCAATATAGTAAAGTAGATGATACTTTTGAATTTCCAAAAGCTTATTGTGGAACATAACGGTTGTTATGAATATTTAGAAAAATCAATAATCTACATAATAAATTATGTAAATAACAGTACTGACACTTAAACAACGATACTCATAAAATGTTGTATTGTTAATTTTAATTATTGTAAATATATTTTTACAATAATTTAAAATAGAACTGCATTTGCATTTAAATTATAAGCTTAGACCCGTTCAAGGGTTGGATGTTTTCTGAACATCAATCAACCCTTGAATTGTCCTGAAAAGTTAGACAGTTTGAGATATTATCATGTAGTTATTATTAACAATTTATCGGGCTCTTGTTTGATATTGTGGAAATATCTTAGCATCCTAACTGTTCTCCGAGTATAAACTATGCACGTGTATAGTTTAAGCACTTGGAGAACCATAGGGAGATGCTGCTGAAATTTCTGCACGAGTCAATCGATGAGCGTGGATAAATTGAAAAAAATAATAACTATAGAAATATCTCGAATGGGATAGGATCCTACCCTTTAAAATTGGAGTGATACGGTGCATTTAGGGTGACTGTCAAATATTAATCAACATACTTTATTTCACCGGTAACAATTTCCTTCCTGTTCAGTGATACAATGTCTGTCGATAAAAGTTGGATTCATCTACCAAATCGATTATCGGATGAGTATTGGAATGGTGCAGTAAGATTTATTCAAAGAGCCAAAAACTTTACCGATGAAAGGGGTATGGTAAGATGTCCATGCAAAAAGTGTGTGAATTTAATATTCCAGCCATTACTAACATTAGAGGCGCATATTATAGATAATGGATTTCATCCATTATACATAAATTGGGTACATCACGGTGAAGCAGATGTTTCGACTTCTAGAGGAACTAGTGGGATATCTCCTAACAATAGAGATGAGCTGGCAGATATTATACATGATTTCATTGGCCCTGAGGCAACTGAAGTTGATTTTCACAATGACGAGTACAGGTGTGAGAACGCGGGTGACGAAGACATTGGAACAAAATATAGTAACTGTGATAACCTATTCGAGCAAGTAGAAACAGAGTTGTATCCAGGTTGCACAGCATTTTCAGCATTGAACTTCTTGGTCAAACTTATGCATTTGAAGGTTCTGCATAAGTGGACAAACAAATCATTTGATGCTCTTCTTCGATTATTAAAAGAGGCACTTCCAAACGATAATAAATTACCTGATTCGTACTATGGTGCAAGGAAATGACTCAACAAGTTGGGGTTGGGGTATGAATCAATCCATGTATGCAAACATGATTACGCACTTTTTTGGAAAGATCATGCTTCTAAAGATAATTGTCCAATTTGTGGGGAGAGTCGATGGGTAAATAAAACTACAAAAGGAAAGAAGGTGCCCCAAAAAGTGGTTCGATATTTTCCTTTAACTCCTCGACTACAGCGTCTATATCGGTCGAGACATACTGCAAAAAACATGATATGGCATCACACTGGAAAATCAAAAGAAGATGGAGTAATGCGACATCCCGTGGATGGAAGAGCTTGGCAGGAGTTCGATAAGAGGTATCCTAATTTCTCCGCTGACCCACGAAATGTCAGGTTAGGTTTAAGTGCAGATGAATTTAATCCTTTTGGTGATAGGAACCTATCTTATAGCATGTGGCCAATGGTTATGACTACTTACAACTTGCCACCATGGATATGCATGAACCAATCTTTTTTCATGTTGACCTTATTAATCCCAGGGCCGCAATCGCCAGGTAAAGATATCGATGTGTTCTTACAGCCGGTCGTAGAAAAGTTGAGGGATCTCTAGGAGAGAGGAGTTAAAACTCGAGATGCAAATACAAATACGGTGTTCAATATGCGGGGAGCATTGCTCTGGACTATTAATGATTTTCCTGCTTGAAGTAGTCTATCCGGATGGAGCGGGCAAGGATACAAAGCATGTCCTACATGTAATTCGGATACTCCGTCGATTCGAGTTAGAGGAAAAACAGCTTACGTGGGTCATCGTCGTTGGCTTCCAAGAAGTCACACATGGAGAAATATGAAGGAATTCAATGGAAGGTCGGAGAGGAGACCCCCTCCTCGACCTCTTACCAATAATGTTATCATGGAACAGTTGGCCAGAGTGCCACAGAGACTTCCAGGAAAACATGCTGAATTTGGTGGTGTAAAGCGAAAGAGAAGTGCCGATGAACTTAATTGGAGCAAGAGAAGTATATTTTTTAATCTTCCTTATTGGCCAACAATGAACTTAAGGCATAACATTGACGTCATGCATATCGAGAAAAATGTATGTGATAGCATCTTGGGTACGTTATTGGAGATTGAGCACAAATCAAAGGATACAGACAATGCAAGATGAGATTTGGCAGACATGAAAATAAGGCCTGACTTGCATCTGTATGAGCAGAGGGGTCAACTTTTCAAGCCACATGCTGGATATACGCTTAACCAAGAAGAGCGAAAACGATTTTGCCAGTATATAAAGAATGTGAAATTTCCAGATGGCTTTGCTGGGAGTCTTAGTAAGAATGTCACAGATCGTGACCTAAAGTTAAAAGGGTTGAAATCACATGATTGTCATGTTATTATGCAAAGACTGTTAGGACCAGGTGTCCGGGCTTTTTTGCCAAAGGAAATATCATATCCACTTGTTGAGTTATGCAATTTCTTTAGTCAAATATGTGCTAGAACTCTTAACAGGGAGGATATTCTGCAAGCCAAACAAGACATTATCATAATTTTGTGCAAGCTTGAGAGGATATACCCCCCAGCATTTTTTGACATAATGGTTCACTTGGTGATGCATCTGCCCGACGAAGCATTGGAATGAGGACCCGTTCATTTTCGGTGGATGTACCCATATGAGAGGTATATAAAAAAGTTAAAGGATTACATTCGAAATCGTGCTCGACCGGAGGGTTCAATTGCAGAAGGATATATTGTTGATGAGACGTTAACGTTTTTCTCCATGTATTTGGAAGGAGTGGAAACTAGATTCAACCGCTCTGATAGAAATCAAGATGTAACACCTAGTCAAACAAGAAGGACATTGTCGGTGTTCCAATCCCAATGTCGACCGATAGGGAAGAAGACAATTTCTCATTTCGACAGGAAGGATCGGGATATTGCAGTATGGTACATCTTGAATAATTGTACTGAGATTGAAAAATATCTCCAGTGAGTATCTTAAACTTCAGTTATGTTCTTCTCCCTTTTGTGATTATAATAGACTAAGATTGTTATGTTCTATAGTGAGCATCGATTGGAACTCGAACGAAGTGGTGCTGAAGATATTGATAACTTACATAGAACCAAATTCCCCTCCTGGTTTTACTCGAAGGTAAGGATTTTTTTCTTCCCAAATCCATTGAAGGGATATCTTAAATATTGTTCATTTCTCTTGTTGATATTTCAATTTGATTCTTGGAATAATTGCCACTTTTGTAGATGTACTATTTACATAGGAACGGTTCCCCAGAGGCCACTGAAGAGTTACTGTCATTAGCATCCGGTCCCAGTTTCACTAACATGGTATACTCTGCGTGTATTGTGAATGGAGTACGTTTTGTAGCCAAAGCTCGGGATGAGAAGCATAAAATGCAAAATAGTGGCATTTCTGTTCCGGGGATTGATGGCAACATGTTTTATGGTGTACTGGAAGAAATAATTGAGTTGACTTATTTAAATAAGTACAATGTGATTTTATTTAAATGCAAGTGGTATGACACTGATCCTACAAAGAAGAAATTTTATACTGACAAGAATATCACAAGTATCTCCATCAACAGACAATGGTATAAGGATGATCCTTACATACTTGCTACTCAAGCAAAACAAGTGTTTTACATCGAGGATCTCCTTAATGGACCAAATTGGAGGGTCGTCCATGATATGGTGCATCGCGATATATGGGATCTACCTAGTGATGGAGATAATGCACAAGACTTGTTATTTTTGCAGGATAGTAACTCGTCCAACTTCAACCTCACAGTTGATCTGGGAGATTTCGATCTAGTACATCTACGTAATGAAAGAAATAGTCCTTCAATCGTTCCAACGCACAGGAATGTTGGACCTGGTGCTCATGGAGAAGACACCTTCATCGATGATAACGAGAGCCTTGAAGACGAAACAATTGATGATTATATGGATGAGGAGCCCACACAATCTGATAATGAAGGAGAATCCGATGACCATCAGTCTATTAGGTTCACCGACACTGATTCTGATTAGGAAAAAAATAACATATTCAAACTACAACTACAACTCATAATTGTGTAAGCATGATTATTAAAATAATAAATGTGATTGTAAGAGATTGAACGATTTCATCCTTCAACATGACATTGAGTTTTTTTTAATTACTTATATGATGTGTATTATTTTAGTTATGGCGGATGTCGAGGCACGATACCACGGAGGTGACGCTGGAGGCGACCCACCGGAGCGACCCAGCCGTATTCCATCTCAGTGTGAGGGCTCAGGTATTTGTTATTAATTGTGCATACCTAAGCTTGATTAAAAATTATGTTTATTTTGTTAATATTTTTCTTTATTAAATAAAGTAGCACCTGCTAAAAAGAGGGGGCCGAATAGGTCCCTAAGACTGCATGAGAAGATTGGCAGGGGTGGAGGCAGACCGGTGCCTATACAGTTTGATACGATTGGTACATGGCATGCGGTTGGTGAGAATGCCAGTCATCTCCCTCGTGATATTGGCAGCATGATCCGCGCCCATGTGCCGCCTTGTTATAAGTCATGGCGGGCTGTACCTCAGGAGATTCGAGATAGAGTTGTGCAGGAGGTTTGCGTAAGTATCCATTTCCTTTTGAATTAATTTCTTTGAGATTGAAATTTCTAAATATATGACTTATAAATTTATTAAATGTCTTATAATGCAGTCCCATTTCGAGTTTGAGGGCATCTCCGAGGGTGATCGGGATAGAGCACTCTCTGGATTGATGTGGACTGCTGCCGACCTGTACCGAGATTGGAAGTATAGGTTGAATAAGCATTTCTTGGAGCATGGAGGTGATCGATACGAGGAGTATGACTTGGATCGAGCTCGACGTTGTGTCCCTCGGTCTGTCTCACCACAGACATGGCAGAGGTGTGTGGACTTCTTTGATAGTGACGAGTACAGGGTAAGTATGACATTTTATGGTATTATGTCAGTATTTCATAATTAGTTGATTGTGAATATTAAAATTTAACTTTTTTCTCTTAATTTGCAGGAGTTGTCTGCAAGAAATACAAATAATAGAGCACAGAAGGTCGTGAATGATCGGCATGGGTCAAAATCTATTGCTGCACATCGCTTTGATAAGGTAATTTAAATTTTTTCTATCTTTTTTAAATATATCCATTTGTTAAATAACATTACTACCCTTCATCCTTTTTTTTGTTGCAAAAATTGAACAGAGAAACAGAGATACTGGTGAGCTGCAGTCGGTGCCCGATAACTTTAGGGACCGACACATATACAGGTCGGGGGAGTTGGTGCATCCGATCCCTCAGGGGCAACATGTAAGTTATTTGAATTTCATAATTTAAATAAAATTTTACGAATGTATCTTCTAAGATAGATTTCTTATTACTTTTTTTTAATAATTTAAGGCGAGGATGACTGAGCTCATGACTCAGCATGTACAGTCTAGTGTGTCATCCACTAGCTTGCCTATGACTCCTGTACAGTTAGATGAGGCTGCCATCGCCGATGAGGTACTTGGCACTCGTCGAGGGTACAGGAAGGCTGTTTGGCGTGTACTTGCTGGTCAGACTTATCGCTCGATGGGGACTTCTAGCACGGCGACGAGCTCATAGACCGTGTCTCAGGTCGGTGAGTTGCAGGAGCAGTTACACCAGAGTCGGGAGCAGGTTGAGCAGAGCCAGCTATTGATTCAGCAGCGGCTTGATCAGCAGCAGCAGCAGATTATACAGCAGCAGGAGATGATGCAGCAGCAGCAGCAGATGCAGCAGCAGTTTGGGACTTATCTCACTGAGATGACCTCGATCCTTAGACAGCAGGGTATCGTCTTACCGCCGCCTCCATTTGCTGTTGCTACACCGCCTGGGCCGAGTAGATTTGCGCCTGCACCTACCGCTCAGCCGCCACCGTCATTTTATCATCCTCGTAGTCAGGATGATGATGATGATGATGATGACGACGACCATGGTGCACTGTGATTTTGCACCTCCCTACTTCCCCATAGTATATTTTGTTTATGTATTTTTATATTTTCTATGTGTGCACATTTACATGGATGATGTATATATATATTAGTTTATTCATATATATATTATTTTTACCATTGCTTTATGAGTATTCATTTTTAATGTTGGATCAAATTGTTAAATATTATTAATAATACTATTGATATATTATAATTGTATAATTTATATTAAAATAAAATAAATTAAATTTAAATAAATTATTAAATGGGTCAAGTAAATTAAAATAACATTTAATTTGAAATATACGACAATTTGATTTTAAATTTTAAAAAAAAAATTTAAAAACTTTTAGCGGCGACAATTGTCGTCGCTGTAGGTCATAAAGTCGTCGCTGAAGGGCTGACCTTCAGCGACGACAATTGTCGTCGCTAAAAATCAAATTTCAAATTTTTTTGAAATTTGAAATTATTTTCTGCGACGACTTTGTCGTCGCAAAAGGTCCATCTTTTAGCGACGACAAATTGTCGTCGCTAATGACCTCTTCAGGCACGAATCTACACCGACGACATTTTTAACGACGACTTTTTCTTTTGCGACGACCGAGAACTTTTTAGCGACGACAAATGTCGCCGCTAAAAGTCTTTTTTGCTGTAGTGTTTATTAAAACTTGTATATTCATATGCTTCTCATGATAATACATAGGGCTGTGACATGAATTAAATAGTGTGTGGTTTATGTTGTCCAATTTACATAAATTTTGCTTTGACAAAAAATATCTTTTGTTAGAATATAATTATAAATAATTAAAATTATCAAATATAATCGATATATTTAATATTAAATCTAATAAATTTAATTAATATAAGAATTTATTTTTATCGTAAAAATTATTTTTAATCATAAAATATAAAATTATATGATATTTCTTTATTCATATAAGAAAAATAAAATTTTCTTATAAAAATTATCTTTCATAAAATAGACGAAATCTAAGAGTATCCTCTAAAGACTAAAATTATGGTGCTAACATGTGTTACGACTGATCATTGAAAATGTAACCAGGGTTATAATTCTATCACATTATAATTGCATTTTTTTTAAAATTATAAATGCTACGGTAAGTTACACCACAATATTACAACGTAGTGCACTGTTACAATTATAAACAATCATTTAAAATTTTCTCTATAAATTAAAAGCAAAAAAGGTTTTGATATTTTACTATAAATAAATTCTATTTAATCCTATGTGATATTACAATGAATTAAAATAGTTAACATCAAATAATATAAATTATAAATTATTATACAAATTTTATTATTTCGTGTACATATAATACTACACTTCACAGTAGCAATTTTCCCAAGTCAATTTTTTTACTTTTTGCAACATCCAGAATCGAAACACACTAGACTAGGGTCACTAGACCTTGTCTGCTCCTAATTAAAAAGAAGTTGGTTTGTGGCTTATTTTGTATGATTTTTATGGAAGTTCTGTTTGTTTTGCAATCAATATTAGGACATTGAAACTTTACTGACCTAGTATATAAAGAACAAAACATCTTGATATAGAATATAGATGTAATTTTGACCTTAACATTGCCTAATACGTATTGAATGATTATTTGCGGCAAATTAAGTATAAATTATGAGCATCGGAACCTATGGGGGCCAGGTCTTTCTAAATGGAAAACATCTATAGGTAGGTAGCTAGCAAATCTGATTCTTCATGACAAATAAAGTAGAATTTGGTCAGAGAAAAAAAAAGAACAAAAGAAGGTTTTACGTAGCTAAAATATTACTTCAACTCGTGCACAAAGAGCTTTGTGAGTCCCACTTTCAGAAGAAAAAGAAAGTTGAAAAGAGAAAGAAAAAAAATAATGAATTGTGGTACATCAATTTTAAATTATTATAAATTTGCATCGGTAAATAAATAGTTGAAATTACATCATTAAATTCCAAAATTAAATTTCAAAACTAAGTAATAGATTATACGATATAATTAGATCACTTTTTAAGTGATGCACCGCAATCAATCCCAAAGAGAAAGTACTGGGAGCAAAATTTTTATTCTTTTATTAAAAAAAAAAATAGTACTCCATAACATAAGGTCTCTCTTTTTCTTTTGCTTTAGTTTCTCCTTTTGGAAATATATTCATTGCACCATCTCTGTTCCGCCCAGCGCGGGGGCTCAGTACTTGGAACTGGAATTCCTTCGCATAAAGGCAAGGCTTTTAATTTTATACTTGTTTCTTTTTTTTATTTTTTATTTATAAATATGGCTTTGGTTTCTCTTAATTAAATTAGCCTTCATGATAGACATTAGCGAATAGCTGTTGGCGAGGTTTCAAAACGCATTTGTTTAACTAAAATGCCCATATGCATCCCTTCGATGGGCTAAGAAAATTGAGGGTATATATTTAGAAGAAATATTATATAATATATATATTAATATTAAAGTAGGATTTAGCTTTAAGCTCTTGATAGCAGCCAATAGCTACAGCCTACAACCATTTCTCTCCCCATCTAAAATCTTCAATTCCTTCTCTTTCTAAAATTTTTAAATTTTTTTTGGAGTTTCCTAACTCCACAAAATCATTTTAATTTCAAAAAGTAACATAATAGTTAAAGAAATTCAAGTAATTTTAATAGAGAATTTAAAATTTAAAATATTTAAATAAGTTTTACTCTCATTTTCTTCCATCTTTATAATAAATGCATATATTAATTTAAGAAATTTACTTAGATTTGTAGGAGATTTGAGTATGTTATTCCTAATAATTTGAATAATATAATATAAATTTTTTGTCACTTCTTTTTCTTTATTAGCTGGTTTACACAATAATTGATTTTGATTATTATATTAATTTTATTAAGAATTCTACTACTTTAATGATGAATTTTATATTGATTATTTCCTAAAATATTTAGAAAGACGTTGTTGTACCCATTGATACTTTAGTGGAGGTTTCTTTTATTGGATTAGGTCCTGTGATTCACTCTCATATTGTGAAATTTTTTACATTAAAAATTAATGATTAATTATTTTTATTTTCTATTGATTTATTTAGTTGTATGTGTGTGAAAAAGTTAATTTAGATGAATTTTTTTTTTTTTGCTATATGTTACTTTGATCCCATTTTTTCCCACAAGTGGTATCTGAACTTGTTGTTGATTTAATATGTCTGATTAAATGGAAGAAAATTTAGGATTTACGATAGTTATGTTGAATTTTTCAAATTACTCATATCACAATCTTAGAATGGAAGATCTATTATATTATAAAGATTTGTTTGATTTCATTGAGGTTAAAAGTATAAAACCTATTAAGTAAATGATTAGGACAAGAATAAAATAAACATGAAAACTACTGGCTTGATTAGGCAATGGGTTGATCATAACATATTTCATCAGGTGGCTATTGAAACTTATGCTAGCTCATGAATTGTGGGCTAAACTAGTTAGTTTGTATGAGTATAAAACTATATAGAATAAAACATTCTTAATTCAAAAATGGGTGAATATGAAAAATAAAAAGGTATGTTATATGACTAAACATCTGATCAGCTTTTAAAGTGTGGTAAATCAATTGAAAGCTATGAGTATGATTTTGGAAGATGAAATGCAAACACTATTGTTTCTCATTTTCTTGCATGATTGTTAGGAAACTCTTGTATTCTTGAGTAATTCTACTCTAAATGGGAAGGCAATATGGGACTTCAAATCATTCAGATGCGTTAATTGTTGGAGATATATGTGAGAGAAGTTAACACAAAAATTCGAGTAATCGTCAAAAGTCCAAAGGAGGATTGCAATCTAAAAATAGAAAATACGTATGGTGTTCCTATTAGGGAAAACTAGGCCACTTTAGGAAGAATTGTCAAAAGCTAATAAGAAATAGATCAAATAGAAAAAGAAGGCAAAGACAAGAAAGAAAATAAAGATACTATTGCAATTTCATTTGATGAAAAGGTTATTATTGGTCATGATGATGAATGAACCTTGCATGTGAAGACTTTACTTCAATTGTTGATTTAGGAGCCTAATACCATACTATTCCTCATAAAGATTTCTTTGCATCTTTTACTATTTACAAGTATGATATAGTTTGATTGGGAAATCAAAGTTCATGTTACATGGTTGATGTTGGAAACATTATCTTGGAAACTAATATCGAATGCAAGTCATTATTGAAAAATGTCATGATTCCAATTGATAGTTGGATAGTCCATAAGAGAGTCAGTTGATGTTGGATTCCAACTAATGATACAACATATAAAAGGGAGATTGTTGGATTAGCCCACATTGATTGTGGAAGGTAAGGATGTTAAATGGATCAGAGTTCGTAAAATAATCTACATTTGTCATGAATTTTGATAGGTTTAAACTTTTTAAAATTTGATTTATTTTAGACACACATAATACAAATTGATCGTGGATTCATAGTAATAGTTTACAAATTGACCCATGTCTATCATAGATTTTGATAAATTTAAACTCCTAAAATTAAATTTGTATTAAACACATAATATGAATTAATCTACATTTATGATAAACTATCCGTTTGACACATCTAATGAAACAAATTGGATGTTGATTTATAAGTATGAATTAAAATTTTAACTCTTAAACTAACTTTTATAATTAAAGAAGCTCAATAAGCACCTAACACAAATGTTATATTCGGACTTTGATTTCTTCTATAATCAATATAGGATAATTTAATAAATTACTAAAATAATTTTTTTTATCCGATTAAAATACTAGATTTGTAATCTCCGCGTTAAAGGAACGAGGATAGCCATCCCCTTCCTTTAATGTTTACATTGCCCTTCTCGATCCGCTTGCATATACCTTAAGGGATTGATAGTGGTATTTCAAATAAAAAATAATTAAATAAAACAACGAAAGGGGAGGAAGGTTTTACATGGAGAAGGAGAACCGTTTAAAAAGTCAAACCACACTGCGCACCTGACAAATTAAAAAGAATGGCTGCATCTTTCGCTGTTGCCAAGGGTTGTAGTAAAATTTTGTTTTTATTCTTTTTGCATTGAAGCGGTGATTTCAATAAAAAGATTATAAGTACGGAAATAAAATATTATATTCTTTGTTTTGAAAACTGAAAAAATTAATAGTAATATTATTTATATTAAAAATAAAATTTAAAATTGGGTTCTAAATTAAATTTAAAAATTATTATTGAATATAAAATAATGAAATAAATTTATAAATTTTAATTTAATAGATATAAAAAATTTACAATTTTATTTTGAAATTCATTTTTTATATTTATAATATTTTTTAAAAATTAATAATATATGAAATTATGAAGATCCAAATTCACTCCTCAGCATATGCATATATTATAGAGTTAAACTCATTATAAAGAATTTTATATATGTTTGTGGGCATTTACATCAGTAATTCAAAAGATATTTTTTATAAAAAAGTTTTTTTATATACTTTTATACGAATGGATGAGTGAAATATTATCTCCATATTTTATTATTAAAAAATAATATTTAAGTCATGGTAAAAAAATAATAACTTTTTCTTTTATCAAATTTTTTATATTTAACATAAAATATATAAAATATTTTTTAACACCTTAATAATTTATAATTATATTTTTATTAAAAATGTTTCTACTAAAAATTAATTTTAAATCATCTGCCATTTGTTACGGATTATGCCTTTAGATAGAGTTGTCTGTTCTGTTACTTAGAGCTGGCAATCTCTTCACAAGTAGGATTCATTAACTTAAAATGGAAAAAGACCACTAATCAAAATTGTGTAGAATCACGTGAAAACATGTGAAGTGTTGCTGACTTGCTATATGAGGAAAAATGATGTGTTGAGTGATGACTGTTAGCTAATTGAGTTACTGAGGATAAAAATGGAAAGCATCATTTTCTGTGTTGTAAAGTTTTCCCTGTAAACCTTATAAACTAAAGGGATAATGGAGTATTAATTTTCTTTGCTTATGATAATGGAGTCTTCTGCTTCAGCATTTTAAAACCAAACATCTCTTGCTTCCAAGACAAGCTTACGGACGCGTTTCTCAGTGCAAAGGAAAGAACATTATTAATTATCATTCAAAGTTCGAATTATTTTAAATTAATGTCCTGAGTTGCAGCTTCTCACCTTCTTTATGTTTTGCTTCTATGGAAATCCGAGCTACTTTGTTTGATCTATCAACTTACAAATTTAAACTCAAATATTAAGGCCAAATATAATAAAGGTTCGGACTTTGTGGCAAATGAACCCCCTTTTCAGAATAGATCTTATTACATTAGTTTATATTTTGGGATTATTATACAAACATAGGATTTACTAGTACTAAATATGATTTTATGTTATGATTGTGGTCATATTAATCGACAAAGTTACAAAGTATCCGATCCTTAATGAGGAACCAAAATGTATAATAAACAGAGTTTAAAAACCTAATTAAAGATTTAACTACTAATTCATAACTTAACAAAGATGTTGAAAGTATGAATTTAGGACTCTTGAGAGAATATTCTGAATTCAGCATGTAATTAGCTTGACCAAGATCTAATGAGAGTTAGACATGTATCTTGGGTGGATACCTCAACGAAAAAGGCATATTTATATCCATGTAGATAGAAAATATCTGTGTGGCCAAGGGATATTCATGCAACCAAGGGTGCCATTGTTTGAGTAGAGGAAGTTAGGGATATCTATACAGAATAGCAAGTTATATATTTGATTAGATGTGTTGAATTTAAGTGGAATGTTTATGTCATTTACCCCTTTCTCCTAAACATCACCTCATTTCATGGCTTGAGGCACCTTGCATTTGCCCATTCTTCATGATTTTCAATGCACCATGATGGCTTTGTTTTCCAAGGTTAATCTTAATTGTCCTTATTAGTTGTTTCTAGCCGTTGGTCTCTAGTATGGCATAAATGTTAGAATTTTTATTTTCTAAAACTCAATTTGTTAAAGTAATTTATTATTTAAACTTATAGATACTTTGATTATGGATTAATATGTTTACTATCTAAAATATAAGCCTATACATTTCTTAGCATATAATGGAAGGGTCTAATAAGATTTTATTTATATTAATTAGATCCTTTCTTCACTTTTAACCTAATTCAATCATTGATTTATCCTATTGAGAATTGCATACTCTAGAAAAAGAAGAGGAAGATGCTTGTGGTACTTATTTAAATATTACTTTATCCAGGGGAATTAAATTCATAAGAAAGGTATACTTTTGTGTTGATTTTATTTTTATGGTATCCTAAATTATACATAAATTTTAATTTAAATTCTTACATATGATATTATAGCCTGTTTGTATAAATTTAGGATTTAATTACATATCATCATGTATAAAAAATACCTAACAATAATTGCTATTTATTTTCAATTTTAAGTTATTCATAAATAGTAAATTAGCCATGATGAAGGGCTTTTGATTTACAAGTTTTATTTTGATAAAGGATAAGAAATTTTGCTCTCCGAATATGTCTGGTATATAGAATTTTAGATATTACATGTATACAAGCATGCGTTAAATTTGAGTGTCAATATATAAAGTATTCATGAGATAATAATTTAACATTCTTTGTATTACTTGAATTCAATTTTCATAATTGGATAATAATAGAAACAAATTTTAGAAAGGATGACGAGAAGCTTGTGGGCTATATAATTCTCTTTTACCCTAAACATTATATGCCATATGATAATAATTATTACTACTTTGAATTAATTATATAAGTAATGTATATAATTAAAAAAAAATCAAATCTGATTGACTTGATATGAGGAACTCCTATTTTATATATTTATTTTATAATTTGTTTTTATTTGATTAATTTTATAAAATTATTTAAAATTATCTTCTATTTTTATTTAATCAATTTTGATATGGTCAATTTTTTTATGAATGCTTTTGGATAATTTCATGATTGTAAAACTATAATAATTTGAGATGGTCGTTGTTGTTGTTATTATTATTAATATGAAATTGATTAAGTAATGAATAGATTCTAATCATATAATTTTATAAGTTTGTTTGATTTCATTGGATAGTTTGAGAAAATCATTCAAAATTATTTTATGATAAATTTGGATTTAAATACTTTAAGTATATGTTAATTTCATCAATTATCACTTTTATTTTATCACAATTGCTATATTTCAATTTACTATTTTTATGGGATTTATTGTGCATAATTTATTTATTAATAATCTAGAATGAATTGAATGAATGAAGTTCTAAATATATATTGGCTTTTTTTATTTCTTCATTTCAATGCATTACTTGCCATTAAAAATTACATTTTTGGATCGAATTTTGTCATTTTCTGGCTTAGGTAAATTATGATACTTGAGTCTAGTCATCTTCTAATGAACTCCCCATCCAAAGCTAAATAAAAATGTGTTAAAAAATTTGATTTATGCTTAAATGATAGAAAGTTGAAAGGAAATATAAGGTAAGATATCAAAATTATTCTTATCTTTCCCTTTTTATTAATTCATTATTTGTTTGTTTCGGAAATAATACAAAAGGATTCTTGGCTAGTTAAGATATGTGAAATTCAACTTTTATGATTTATAACTTATCATATATATATATATATATATATATATATATATATATATATATATATATATATATATTAGATCATTTGATTTGAATGAAGCTTAAAATTGTGAATTTTAATGCAATTTATTACTCTTATGATCAATATAGATGCAATTTATATAACATCCTATTATGAAATGATTATAATTTACTTGTTATTAATTTTAAAAATCATTTGAATGATAGTTTTGGTCAATTTTTTTAATTATTATCCTTTTTTATTTGGAAGGCTTTTAGATTGATTTTAAATAATTATCATTAAAATAAAATTATTCATATTAGTTTATATGATCTTTTAGTTATTAATATTTACAAGATTAATTTTTTATTATTTAATATAATTATCTACCCAAAGAGGATAGTTGTGTATTTTAATTATAAATTAACTTATTAAAATATTTTTTGATATATTTTATTTTTAAGAATTTATCTATCCAAAAGAGGTAAATTGTTAATAATAAAGTATTATCCTGATTGACTTCAATAATAGAATGATCTTTACATACTATCTTCTTTACGTAAAGAGAAAAGAATGTAATATTTTTTTATGCTTCTAAATATTTTTATTATTTATATACCCACAAACTACCATTTTGTATTTTTATAATATTATACACAATATTTTTTACTTTATTAATTTATTTTTATTATTGAAATTATTATCAAATTACTATTTCAAAGAGAATTTTATTTATTAAAATAAAAAAATTATATTTTCAGTAATTATCTATTAAGATTCTTATTTATTACTTCTAAGATTTAATGCCAAGATAATTACTATATGGATTATAGAATGAAAAAAAATTATAGCTTAAGTATCTTACTTAATAATAATTTACCATTAGTTAGTTCGATAAAATATTGGTTTCTATTTCATCATTAATGTGACAAGATAATGATATTTTGTAAAAATTATTATTTAAAATAATTTTAGTAATATGAAATTGATAATTAAATAATATTTTCTATTGAAGTAAAAAAAATTAAATTCTAAGATTATATTGTGATACAAAATGATTTTAATGATCAGTATAAGTGCATACTTTGTAATATCTCTTAATAGATTGATTATGTTATTATAATTTTTAATAATTTAATTTATAATTTTGGATATAATTTTAATATCTTGAACTCATAGGTTGATTTGGATAATTATCACTAAAATAAAATTATTTCATATTGATTCACAAATCTATAAGTTATTAATAAATATTTACAAGATTAATTTTTAATTATTTTACAAATTTACTTGACCCAATAAGGTAAATATGTATTATAATTAGAAATAAATTTAATAAAATAATTTTTAATTATTTCATATAATATCCTACCCAACAGGATTACTGTATATTGTAATTAAATATTAATTTAGTGAAGCAATTTTATTTTTAAATTTATTTTATTATTGTATATTTTATTTATCTAAAGAGCATAAATTTTTAATAATAATAATAATAATAATAATAATAATAATAATATATTATCTTGGTTGATTTCAATTTTAGGAGGATATTTACATACTATATTCTTTATTTAAAGAAAAGAATGTAGTGATATTTGTATACTGCTAAATGTGACTATAATGCCCAAAACTAACATATTGTATGTTAATTTTTTTTACATAGAATTTTTTTCTATAAATATATGTTATTGAATACATAATATTTGTGAACTTTTTAATATTATTTTTACTCATGGTATTTATATTTATAAATATTTTATTCTATTACCAGCTTTAATAAACTAAGTAAAATGTATTATTGAATTGTGTTAATATTATTTTTAATATTTTAATTTTAATTTTAAAAAATTAATTTATATTTTAAAAAGAAATATGTTAAAAGGAAATTAGAATTAAAAATTTATTCACATATTGATTTTAATTTAATGATAGTTTTAATTTTCAAAATAAATTTATATTTTAAGCCTCATTATGCTTCTTTAGAATTGCACAAATATAAAATGTATTTATATGTAAAGGATTAAAATTCACTACATTGTAGTTTAGGATGACAAGTGAGCACATAATTATGACCCTATCTCTTTCATCATGTTCTATAGTAGTTTTATAGTTAAGATGGGTCTGGCTCTTTCTTTTCATTGATCCATCCTTTAAGGCCTAAACCTCTGTCTAAACTAATTAATTTCAAAGACATTTATGATATGCTTTGAAATCACTATGTTATACTTAAAAGTTATGTCATAATTGAACAACTTTCTATCCCTTTGCACTTTCTCAAGTTAGCAATCTAAAGGTTAGACTTATTTTAGTCAAAGGTCCAAATGGTCATCCTTGAAAGACTAGGTTTTCAATATCTATATGGCACAAGAGATTCATCCTTTTTGGTTGATTGACAAAGGGAAATGCTCTTTCCTGATCCACAGGAAAAATCTTATAAGGAATCTAAAATCTCATTTTCTTGATAATTATTCAATGAATGATAAGAATTTGATGCTCTGCATCTTAAGCTTTAAGCTTTCAAATGCCTTGATAGTATTAAATATGTTTTAAGCTTGTTTTTTGCAATTTCTTTTGCTTGTTATTTGTACTAACATTTGCCTTGTGCTACAGATACTTAGCTTAGGAAAGAGAAATTTACTAAAGAGATGTTGCATGTAAGTGAAGACCAATTCCAATGAGCAAAAAAGAAACATTTAAAAAAAATATACTTTCTTTATAGGGTGCTGAATCTTAACCAATTAATCCATTAATCTTAGTGTAGTCTCCTACTTCAAGAAAAGATACTTATTCAATCCTATCCCCCTTGCTACAATAATTGTCCAATTGAGTAACTTCCATAAGTACGATTGACATGGAAGACTTATAGGATTGCTTTTCTTGAAATGATTAAAAATAGATAACTTGTGAAAAATAAGGGCCAGTTAAAAAGTAAGCAATGAAACACTTAAATGATTTGCAAGCTAGTGATATTTATCGTTGCTTTCATTCTTACCAGATTGACAAATTTTCCACAAGTGAACAAACATTAATAGATCACTCAAGGAAAAGAGATAAGCTTTTAATCACGTAATCATAAGTTTGATCTTCATGGATGGCACCAATGATAAAGTTACAAGGTATCCAATTCTCAGTAAGGAGCTTGAATGAACAATAAACAGAGTCAAAATACTTCAATTTTATAGCTTGAGGGAAGATATGTAAAGGTGTGAATGTGAAGCCCTCAAGAAACTATTTTGAATTCACCACTCAATTGGCTTAACTAAGACTAAATGAGAGTTAGACACATGTTTTAAGTAATTACTTCAATGCAAAAGGTATGATCTTGTTTGTGCAAACATAAGATATCCATGCAACTAAAAGGTATCTGTATAGTCAAGAGCGTCATTGTTCGAATGGTGGAAACGAAGGGTATTTGTGTAGCATATCAGGTCATATATTCAATCAAGTGTATTGAGTCTGAGCAGAATATTTATGTCATTAATGATTAAGTTTTGTTTAGTAAAATTGTGAATATGTGATCTTTGTGAAGTAAAATTATATGATAAAAAACTATGATTACAAAACTTATTGGAACAATAATATTATTGTTATAGATTGTAATACTAGATTCTATTCCATTTACTTCTTTTTAATAAATAGAAGACATTATATTGTTCTGTAATTCAATGATTATTATAACAAGTGAATTAATCATTCAATGTATTTCTACTGCATTTCTACATAATGTCGATGGATTAATTTCCATTACCACGAAAATTAGCATCTGTTTGTTTTTTGTTTTTAAAAATAATTTTTTATTTTTCATTTTTAAAAATAAAAGAATTTATTTGGTAACTTATTTGTAGAATATGTTTTTAAAAATCATTCTCTAAATATATAATTTAAAAATAAAAATAAAAATAAAAATAACATTCAGTTATTTTTTAAACTTTTTTTTTAATATCAGTTTTGTAATTAAATAAAATATTTTTTTATTTACAATATTAACCACCTACTAATCTTGATTCTCCTTTGGTCCAAAAACAGTTTTTGAAAATAAGAAAATAGTTTTTAAAAATAATTTTTAAAAATATAAAAATAAAAACATATCCAAATGCACTCTTAATTTTAGATTTTGAACAGTGATGGGATGACTTAACCACATCCACACACTTTTTTATAAGATTAAAGAGAAAATTTATAGTACTTTTGGACCCAATAAAAATAGAGGAAAAAGGGAATGGTTGTAAAAGTTATATTATAACATTTTTTTTAAAGTTTAAAATTTAATCATGGAAAGGAAGAAGTTAATTATTTATGTTTAACTTTTCAATCCTTCATCACCATCCGCTCTGCATTATTTTGTGTTATTCTGATTTGAAAATTTTTAAAGTATTTTCAAAGCGTCTAAATTAAGCCTTTTCTTCATTGTAAGATTTCTCCCCGAAAATTCATGCGTCAATCTGCTGTTTTACCCTTTACTTTTTTGCAATTAATTCATTTTTTTCACTGTGAATTTTTTTCTTTGAAGATTCATGTGTCAATCTGCACCTTCTCAAGTATTTCAACCTCAGTAACTACATCGACAAATTTATGAATTGCATTTATATTGTATATCGCATTTTTATTCAATCTATCTTGAATATATGCAAATTTCATACATTCCTCCTTTGTTGTCGTTCTAAAAGAATTTTTTAATACTATTAAGAGTTTTTATTTCAACTGATATTCAATTTTTTATCAAGATTTTGCATCCTCCACTATTTTCAAAATTCGATCTTAATTTTTATGTATTTATGTCTAATGATTTAATTATTTTTTTATTTTTTTAAAATGAATATTTTTCACTTGCTATTACGATCAACAAAAGATTCAAATTGCTTATAATTTTTTGCCACAAACAACTTCTAGAAAGTAATTTTTATAGTACTCATGTTTTGTTCCCTTCTAATTGTTAAACTAACTTCCTAAAAAATATATGTTTCTTATATTAATTTATATTTATCAGAATTAAACACGCCCGATTTTATTTTAAGAAAAGTTAACATCCTTAAAGATATGCGAGTGAAGAGGACCTCTCCAAAAAAGAGATAAAAGTTTTAGATATTATATAAATGATCCGAGGGTCGTACTTTGATATTAAAAAGCATTCCAATGCATGTAATGAGATTTAAATTCATGAAAAAAATATAATTTCTTATAAAATATAAATTTTTTTTCATATTTATCATATCAATGTTTTGCACATTGTTACAGATTTTCAAAAAAGTACCATAAAAATTAAGAAATAAAATAATATATTATTAATATAGTAATATATCAGTACACAAATAAATTAAGTCATATATTATATTTAATTTTTTTAAAGGTTGAATTTTGTTATGTCATATAATAATATATTAATAGTTAAATTCAATATTGGTATATCATTATATCAATAATTTATCATAATTTTTTTCAAAAATTAATTATTGTTAAAAAAATATAATATATTAGTTAAATGGAAAACCAATAACCACCCTTGGAGGTTTGTTTCGCACATAGGCATAAATATTAATGCTTAAGAGCTTAACTTGGACGTATCGGATGTTTTGCAAAACTGCTCGTATCCACCCGTAACATATATAAAAGCAGGCTATGCAAGAAAGAAAGAGAAGGAGACGATTATGGTATAATTAGTATTATTAAATTTAATTATTAATGTAATATCGTATAATAGTATTAAATTTAAAATTTTAATAAATAAATTTAATAACATATTAATATATTATTACGTTAATAGTAAATTATACATATCTAACCATTATAGCTTTTTGGCTGACGTGTAACGCATCATCCCAGCACAATAGTGCATGGAAGCAGAAGCGGTGATTGATTGCAATAAGGGCAAAAAGAATGGAGAAAATGGTAATAACGCAGGCATCTAAATTGCAATGGGAGTTTGCCACTTGCGGTAATAACTCAATCTTAAATTCCGACAAATTGCATCAGCCTAGCGTACGGACAGAGAAGCCGACATGGGGGGGCTTGGACTCTTTCCTCTTTTACTATGTATAAAAGAGTACAACACTACACGTATCGCTATATGTACAGTGTTGCTTAAAGAGGGAAAAAAATATTATAAATAAAT
Source organism: Sindora glabra (assembly GCA_020226215.1). Classification (NCBI taxonomy): domain Eukaryota; kingdom Viridiplantae; phylum Streptophyta; class Magnoliopsida; order Fabales; family Fabaceae; genus Sindora; species Sindora glabra. The sequence goes on along the minus strand of CM035227.1, from coordinate 107,595,064 downwards.
CACAGATCCAACAAAATACAGATTATCTGTGGAGAGGGACAGATTCACACAACAGATACGCAAGAGTCTCTTTTGTTTAAATTTAACCCACCGTAAAAATAGAAGAGTAATTTCTTTTATGGCAAGTTCTAAGGTTAAATATTTTTAATTAGGTTGTATTTTTTAATATTAAAATAAATAATTTAAATTAAAAATATAAATTTTAATATATTAAATATATACAATCTAATGGTAAATGATATGCATTAATATAATTTAGACAAAAATTATAATTTTATCTCTAAAATTATAAAATACTATCAAAATAATTCCTCTAAATTGTATAAAATTTATAATTTTACCTTTAAATAATAATTTATATAAATAATTTGTCTCTTCATATAGATTTGTATAAATAGTTTTGTCTATAAATTAATTATTATATAAAGAGATAAAATTATATATACAAATTGTTATTTAAAGATGAAAATATAATTTTATATGATTTGAAAATTATTTTATTAATATTTTAATAATTTTAATGATAAAATTATTAATTTTATTAATAATTTAATCAATACCCACATTCATTTGATTAATATACGTGAAAGATATTTGTATCTGACTGCACGCAAACATCCTGATGAAGGCACAAGTTGTATGAAGCGTAGCGGTAGATTTGTCGATTTTGGTGTTTGTTGTCTTTGTATACAAAGCAAGCTTTTTTTTGGCCAAAAACCAAGCTTCACCCTTCGCTTGGCTCAATGGCTGTGGAGGGACAGTCTCCGAGAAGCTTTCCTCCAACACTGATTTTCCCTTTTCATCATTATCCCTATATTTATATTTACATATACATATTATAATTAGTCCCTCTTAAACCCACGGGATCTTCGAACACAAAACCGTTTGAAATTTACTCCTAGTTTTATGTGAAGATAAATATATATCAAGGTAGTTCCTTCTTAAAAACTACAAAAGAAAGAAACCACTCCAAAAATCAAATTTTTTTGGTTCCACGAGGAAGTAGAAGTATTTTAATATTTAAATAATATTATGTAAAGTTTGTCTTTTTAAAAAATTAAATATCTTTAATGATAAATTATGTTTAATATATTAACTTTTATATTTTTAAGAAAAAATTTAACAATGGAACACTTAACCTATTAAAAATTCAAATTTTCCATAACATTATCTTTATTATTTATAATTTTCTTTTTTCCAAAACGAATAAAAGTCCAAAGTAATGCTCTCGCTCAAATGATCCTTACGATTTGAAACAAGACACTCAATGCGACGAGTATGCAATATATTTGATCTATTTTTTTGACACAAATTAATTTTATATTATTATATATTTACATATTATCATATTAATAAAAAAAATTTAATTATTATTATATTTTTTATATTAGAAGTAGATTAAATTCATACCTTAAACATCTTTTTCATTTTTCTCTTTTTAATGGTACATATATGAATTAGTTAGGCTTTCGTTGTGCTTAACCCTTGAAAAGAATTGATGACAGGTCAATAATACACACTAATTTGAAAAGTCAAAAGCTGAAGAACAAATGAGAAGGACTAGTTTTACATTGACAAGTTAAGGACGCATATATGCTTCAAATTTATTCTGTTCTTTTGTCCCCAGCACAATTTACAGTCTTGGCAATTCATGTATATCTCACTTGATCCAGCTTTAAAGAAACCTTTTTCATTGGGTTTAAATCACTTGTGTTACAAACTCATTTGATGCCTAATGCAGCTACTTATGATTAAATGCATACTTTATATGATTTAGGCTATACTTACTTTTCTTTTTTTTTGGCAAGATAGTTACCATGGAAGAATCTTGTTTTTTTATATATCAATAAATAAATACATGTGTAGTTATATTTTATGATTAAAAAAATTGATACTTAAAGTAATGGTGGTAGAGAAAAAAAGTATTTCTTTGAAAAATAGGAAATTATCTTTTATTAAATTTTTTATATTTAACATTGAATAAATAAATTATTTTTTACTATCTTGATACTTTATAATTATATTCGTGTGAAAGATATTTTTAATTAAAACAAATAGATCTTAAAGGTATGATTTAGATTGAATTGGGAAAAATTACACTTTAACTATTTTTAGTATCATTATTTTTCACTTAATTTGCCTATAATTTTAAGTATTATAATTTACCTAATTATGATTTTTCGATGTTAACGTTTTACTCATCTGAACTTTTTTCCATCAAAATTTTAATGGAATATTTTATAATAAATGAGTTAAGGGAATTTAAAGAAAATTATAAGGAAGTAACTTACAATATTTTCATATTTATGTGAATTGATATTCAAAATTATTAATTGGAATTAAAAAAATTATATTAACCTTATCTCCTTAACTTAGACCTACAAACTATTCGTTACTATCATCTTTTTTTTACATGTGCCATGCATTATAATAGAATTTTTTTTTGTTTAGGGTATATTATTAAATTAAAAATATTGGACTAATATATTTTAATTTTTATTGAGAATCTTGATATTAATTCTTATAAATTTAAAAAAACTACACTTTAGCCGCATCTATTTTCATTCAATTTTACTTAAATCACTTATTATAAAGTTTTTTATTAAAAATTAGATATAAAAAAGTTTAAATAGACAAAGTGTGGATTGACAATATATGTGAATTAAGTAAAAAATAATAAAATTACAAGTATCTAAAATGTAATTATTCCTTAAATTAATATATTTATATTATAAAAAGCTATCTCTGAAATAGTAAATGCTTTGATTGAGAGTGAACAATTTACTTTTTATCACACGAAATTAAAAGAAAAAAAGAAGCAAAAGAGTTATGATGCGCTCAAATAATTTGAACCTACTAATAATTATAAAATAACTTTGTAAATATTATCACTTTAAGTTGTAATGGTGATTATGATTACGGTTGAATAGTGATAATTACGGTTATAGAAAATTGATAAGAAGTGTTTTTCCTGCAATGTAAAAACTACGATCAATTGTATTGCACAAAATTAACAAGACAATAATGTTGTTCACACTATGATCGGATATTGCAGTTCAAAATAAAAATTTAAATTTGATGCATAAAATATTTTATATTATTAATAAATAAAATATATATTATTAAAAAATTATAATAATTAAAAATTTTTAACAGTAAAAATTTAATAATTTTTTATTAATATTATAACACATAAATATATAATTATATAGAATTAATTTATATTAATAACAAATTAAATTTAAATCTCTAAAATAATGGTAGTGAACTTTGATCAGTGATTTATCGTTACATGAATTATTTGTTTTAATGTATGGATTTTCCCTGTAAGATGTGATGATCGAATAAAAACAAGTTGAGGACCCAAACATACAAGTTGTATGGGGCATCTCTTTCCTTGTAAATAATGTCAATCAAAGTGTCTTCATTTGGTGCTGCACTATTTAATAACGTTGTTTTCTAGTATCATTTGTCTCATACTGAAAAGCTATATTTAAAAGTCCATCTGAGCCTCCATTTCACGATATAGTGGTTTTTAATTAGAAATGCGACCTGCACAAAACAAACATAATCATCAATTAATATAAAGATGAAAAATGATTTTAGAAAAAAACTAGTAGTTTGTCATAAATGTAATGTGAAGACACAAGAATAGAGCTTAGAACATACATACTTTCTTTCTTTCTTTTCTTTTTTTTTTAAAAAGAAGCAATTCAATAGTGGAATAAATTGTTGTACTCTAGAATTAAGGCATATTACTAATCTTTTTGAAAATTTATATTTGTATTTATACATCATTTAAATTTTTAAAATTACTGATAGTAAAAATCAAATTTTAAACAGGAATAATTAAAGATAATAAATTTCACTAGTTGAGTTAATTTGAAAGTTATATATTAATTAAAGATAACAAATTCACTTTAAAGTTAAGGCATGTCACGAATCTTTTTAAAATTTATATTTGTATTTATACATCATTTAATTTTTTAAAATTACTGATAGTGAAAATCAAATTTTAAACAGGAATAATTAAAGATAATAAATTTTACTAGTTGAGTTAATTTGAAAGTTATATATTAATTAAAGATAACAAATTCACTTCAAAGTTAAGGCATGTCACGAATCTTTTTAAAATTTATAATTATATTTATAAATCATTTAATTCATTAAGATGATTGATAATAAAAATTAAATTTAAAATATATATAATTGATATAACATTAAATACCAACTAATTCGGATATTACATTAAATTCTAACGAATCCGGACACCACATTCAATGCAATATGTCCTAATATTTGAGCCAATTTGAAAGTCGTACGTTGTTTCTTCTTCTAAATGAAGCAACCCATATCAGATGGACAGAATTCTGTCGATAGCTGCAAGTACTTCGGACTTTTAACCAATTTGAGGGAAACACAAAAATTAAGTCACATGCAAGGGAACTTATTCACACCACAAACAAGTTACGTGGTGAAATTACAACGTCAAGTGGGAGGCCACCATCCCCATAATTAGCTCCATCTTGTCCCCTTGCACATACTTATTGTCAATACAAATGCTCACAATATTCATGCCTAAACTTTATATATATATTGAGTAACATTACTCATATATTTGTTAAATTATTTAATTTCATTTACTATACACTTAACAAAATTCAAAATTATTTATCCTACTTTTTTTTAAGTAATACTAAGATTGAAAAGCTACTTAATATATATATATATATATATATATATATATATATATATATATATATATATATATATATATATATAATGTTTTAAATTCAAATTCAAAATAATGAAAAGAAAAAAATTATTAAAATAATATTGAATATTACTACACTACTAAAAATATTGATAATTATTTATCCTACTTATTCAACAACGGCCAAATATATGATAAATAAAATCAGGTGAACAAAAATAAATAGGATGGATAATGTCTTAATTTGATTGTATTTTTCATTCGCACGGTCTTATTAGGACTAAACTTTTAAATTTCTCTGGGATCATTTAATTAATAATTTCAAAGAGAAAAAAAAATAATTCATTATGATGTGATATACATAAAAACATAAAGCGATCTACGCAGCGATCATAATTTTTTAATTTGGTGTTTCCGATCTTCCTAAATATTGTACACACAAGAAATGAATAATAATGATAATAATATACCTCAAGCTTCAAGTCAAGCTGCATATATATATATATATATATATAGTAAAACAAACCAAGCTGTATATACCCACAAACGGATGCTGCATAAACCAAAATCCCTCTAAATCCAAAACGGCCACAGCAGTCCTACTAATTTTGCAGAAATAGAAATTGCACTTGATTTTTTTTTACCTTGCCTAATTTTGATTGCGAAATCCTAACCAACCAATCACTGAGTGACACATAACGACGTTTATCATAGCCGAGAATATGATAGGCTAGCTCATTAGCAATAAACACTCCTGTTTACATTTTTTTTCCTTGATAAAAGTAGTTAAATTAATAAGTGCATACATAAAATTATAAAATAATGTAAATATATTAATCAAAATTTTGAGCAAATTTATTTTATCTTTATTTAGTAATTTTATAATCTTAATAAAAAACCAAACTGGTCGGCATACTTGTCTTACATAGTGTTTTAGGTAAATTGGCCGGTTGGGATTTTGCATGGACCCGGAATTGGCCCATAATTAGCCTAATATTCCAACTTCTTTTTAATCTTAATTAGCGGATCAAAACTGATAAACATAAGGTCAAATCATCAATTAATAGTGAGCCACGCTTGTCTTTATTTTTCAAAAATATCTTTTCCTAAAGTTGGATTTTGAATCTTATACTTAGCTAATTTCAAATATGCACTTATAGGGATATGTCAACTCAATCAAGCAACTACGAAATTCCTTGCTTCTTGGAGCTTTCACACAACCGACGTGTAAAATGAAGACAAGAAATTTAGCGAAAATATAACATATGAATTATTTTAGTTCAAAGAATAATTCTACAAAAAAAAAAAAAGCTATCAAAAACTATGATTAAAATGATAAGAAGTTTATTTTTCTCTTTACTTATATTTATTAAGACTCAAATCCGGAGGGAGATTGTACATAGATTAACTTTTTCTGTGAATTTATTACATTTGACACACAAAAATTGCTTGAACCCACTCAAAACAAGAATTAATGACAAAACAAAGAAATCATTTTCCCCCCCCCAAAAGGAGTGGAAGAAACTTTGTGAAATTAGAAGTACAAATAGGCAAAATCTAGTCTAAAAGTTAAATTAAAACCAATAAATTTATTTATTTAAATAAATAGGTCAAATATTTTTTAAATTCAATTTATAAATATATCAAGTCAGTTTATTTAATTATTAATATATTTACAAATAATATAAATATTTTAATATATATATATATATATCTAATTATGCCACTGAATAATTTTGGGCCTTAATAAGACTTTACTCTATTAATAAATTTGAAAGCTTATTTACATAAGTAGGTTTTTAGATAAATTAATAGATCAAGTCAAGCTTTTTCAATATATTAGGTTGAGCCTGAATTTTGATCTTATACAAACTAATAGATCAAGTTTAGGCTAGTAATTTAGAAAACTTGTTTGGCTTATTTAAATTAAAACTTAGCTTGACTTAATTTATATACACCCCTATGTAGAATACACAAAAAAAAATACTTTTTGGCTTTGCATCAAAAGTATTAGTTATATTTGATATTTTTAGTGGTGTAGTAATATTTTTACCTTAAAAACTTTACTCTCTCATCATATTTTGAATTCAAACTAGTACATTTGGTGCATGTCAAGTGACATAACACCTTTATTATTTTTTTAAAAAAAATTGATTAAAAGTCTCATACACCTTTCGTCTTGTTGAGTAACTACTAAGGGCATGCATAATGAAACAAGCAACCAGTGATGAGGAGAGAAAGGCCCCTAAAAATACTTTTAATGCCTAAGTTAGTATATAAGCTAAAAGGGATATTACTAGTTAGGGAAACAAAATCATTTCGATCTTAAGTATATACCTTGATAGGATAAAAATACACTAAAAATAGATGAATTGGTATTTCAAAAATTAAAATTTTAAACTTAAAAATTAGCTTACTTTTTCAAAACCCTAAAAGAGTAATGAAAAAGTAAATTTGGAACACCATTTCTTCTTGTTTACTCCACTTTTCTAAGGCCAAATTTAACCTTAATGGTTACCTATTAACATCTTTTCTTTTATAAAGTTTTTTTTATACTTTCCTATTTGATCTTCCAAGGATTCAAGCAATCCCACTTCAAACAATTGAGAATTTTCTTCCCATAATTTAGTTATAGGGTATCTATAAGTATTTCTCACACATTCCACCTTAAATAATAAACCTTTGTTAGGTAAGATTTTTCTCTTCAAAGAAAGAAGACTACAAGGTTATTATATTCTATTAGGATATGCAAGTTTAAGCTCAAGAAATATAACTACAAAGAATAGAAAGAATTTAGATTGAGAAAGATTTCTAGAGAGAAGAGATGTTTGTTATAATTTGCCAATGAAGTGTTGTCATCTAATTATAGTGGTTGGATGAAAACTAATCATTAAGAATGCCCGTATCCTAAAAAGTAACTTCATCCTCAATGCTTCTTCTCTTTCCTTTAAGCTTTCTTTACTGCTTAATCTTTCTAAAACATTATTTTCCAGTCATTATCAAGTTTAATAGCTTAAAGTATGCAAAGCTTACTTTTTCATTTACTATTTTGAAGTGTTACTTTTACTGTGTACTAAAAATGTATAGTTGTGTAGTAAGCTACCTTTTTTATGCAATATTATAACTTGCTTATTCAAAATTTTATTCAATTAAAAACTCCCTAGCTAAGCAACATGAGATAATAAAACCAAAAACCAACTTGTAAAAAATAAGAAATTATCTAGAATGAAAAACTACAACATACAAAATGAAAGAACAACCTAGACAAGTTTATTGTATTTTAACATTTGATATCCAAAATATAAGTTTTTCATATATTTGGAAGTAGCAATATCTCATACATCAAATCAATTCCATTTTAAGTAATAACGCTTATAAATCATGGGTAGAATTAAATTTAATAGTTAAACATAGTTAAAAAAAGTAATTATGCAAAATATAGTATTAAACCAATAAACCAGTGAAGTGGTTTACCCAATAACATCATGTTATATCTCTAAATATAAAGCAAGTAATCACATTAATTATGACCATGATTAAAACTAATTAAATTAGCCAATTAAAGCATGCTTAGGGGTCTTATATTTTACATACCTTGTTATTATATATATATAATGGCATCGTTAGGAGTATTATTATCCACTAATAGGAGCTTTAAATGATTAAGATAATGGATGCTAGCAAGATATAGTCAAGTGAGCTTCGCCTAACATTATCCAAGTGTCAAATGATTATCTATATATATGTGGTAAGCATGCTAATGCATGTGTAGGTGTGAGATCCACACAATAGAGATGTCTCAAGGTTGCTCTAATGAGGAATAGATGAAAGTAAAGATGTTTACAAAAAAAATTACTAAGGTAAGGTGATCCTCTAGGTGCTATTAGCAAAGATGCCTTATTGGCAAAATAAAAATATATAAAGGATTATGCTAGACTAAATTTTGACAAACCTATCCTAGCAAGGTTAGACTAGATCAAGTGAGTGATCACAATGGTGCTTAATCATTGTAGGGGTGTAGCAATTTTGTCATATCAAGATTTATATAATATTCTATTAGGATTTAATCTAAATTCTAATTATTGCTAATTCATTATTACTTTCTTTTGTGAATGATTTTACTATTCCAATTAGAATTCTTATCAATTATTTATTATTTTTTATTTTGAATTAGGACTATCTTATTAAGCAAACCTCTAATGCCTATATATATTATATTTAGGCAAAAATAATTTTTCAAAGAAATTTGACAAAGTTTGTAACCCTTACGAAGATTACTTAAGATTCTATAATTTGTTTTCACTCTTTTAGTAAGATATTTTAGAGTGAAGAGTGTATACACTATAAGGCATTTTTTTAATATAGTTGGAGTGTGGGTTTGGGATTTATTTTGTCATTTATATTCTTTTTTTAATTCCTTTAAATTAGTGAATTTTATTTATTATCTTTGCCTATGGAGTATGCTAAAAGTCAAGCCACTTTACTTATTCATATTTATTGATTTATTGTTTCCTTAATCTTGGTTTACAACTTCATTTTCATATCTTTCATTAACCAGGATTTTTTTTCCTAACAATCGATATTAAAGCTTAGTTTTGTTAGGTTTAGGTTATGTTTATTTAGATGGTTTTAGTTGGTTATACTATTGTCTTCAGATTGATTAAAGAAATTATAGCATAGTTTTATTTTTTAGTTTATCAATCCTAGATTTTGTACAAGTAGTAACTTTCTTTTGTAATTTTGATGATTTTATCCAAATAACTTTTTATAAAGAAGATGAAGCAGATTTGGTGCACATGTAAAGTTCTAGTACTCTAATGGAGGTGCAATTTTGAAGATGCTTGTTATCTTTGGAGAAGATAAATCAATAATTAAACTTTAAAGACTGCTGATGTTAGAATTTGTGTTAAGATAAAGACTATCAAAATTTGACTTAAATTCTAATTATTATTAATTTATGATTATTTTATTTTGTAAATAATTTTCCTATTAAAATCGGGATTCTAATCAATTATTTATTATTTCCTATCTTAAATTAGAATTCTCTTACCAAGCAAGTCTTTTAAACTTATAAATACATTGTATTTAGGCTAAAATTTAGGCAAAAAATAATTTGTGAAATAGACTTAGGAAAGTTTATATTCATAATCCCTATAGAACTTACTCAAGATCCCATAATTTACTTTTAATCTTTTGGTCATTTTTTTTAAAGTGGAGAGTGTATGTTCTATAAGTTATTTTTTAGTATATTTAAGGCGCAAGTTTGAAAGTTATTATGCAATTTATATTCTTTCTATGATTCCTCTAAATTAGTGAACTTTGTTTATTATTTTCATCCATGGAGTAGGCTAAAAGCTTAATCACATTAATTATTCATGTCTCCTAATTTATTGTTTCTTTGATCTTGGTTTATGACATCACTTTTACATTTTTCATGAAAAAAAATTGATGCATATATAAAGTGTTAATGCTCTATTAGAGGCGAAATTTTTAAAGATGTTTGTGGTCTTTGGATAAGATGATTCAAGATTTAGAGCTTGAAAACTTTTAATAGTAGAATTTATGACAAAAAGGAGATTATTGCAATTTGTCACAAATTCTAATAACTTCTAAATAAAGATTATTTCTTATTTTAAATTATTTTCTTATTAAAATTAAGATTCTTATCAATTCACGATTATATTCTATTTTGAATTATTCTTCAAATCAATTTAGTATTCCTTTGTTAAGTCTTTAAGGCTTATAAAAGTCTTATACTTGGATATGAATAATCTATGATGAATATGTGAAATGTGAAAGAGTTTGTATTTATAATCCCTTATAGTTAAGGGTGTGAATGTATCAAATTATTCATGAGCAGTTTAAAATTGACATGTAAAAAGCTCAATTTAAGTTCAAATTTAAATCAATTAAGCCCAAGCAATCTGAGCTTGATTAATATCTAAATTAAGCTTAAGCATTATATAACTCAACTTGAACTGTTTGCGGGCCTAAATAAGCATAATAATAAAAAAATATTTTATGCTATATATAAATAACATAAAAAATTAATTCTATTATTAATTGTTAAGGTTATATGAAAAAGAATTATACTTTGATTGAGTAATTAGCTTTCTTATGTATCTTACTTCTTACTAAATGTAATTATTAGTATTATATGATAATTGTGCAAATATTTTTTATAGATATGATGATTGTAGAAAGATTTATATTAATAAGTAAAATGAGATAAAAATTTTGATATTTGATTTATTTGTGAAAAATAAGATTTTATAAGCTTAAATGTAACTTTGATCCCTTTAAAATACGAATTGCACAATTTTAGTCCTCCTATTTTAAATTAATCTATTTTAGTCCCTTTAAACATGCAATTAACTTAATTTTGGTCCCACTAATATCTCCTCGTTAATAGGTTGGCAGAGTAGCTAATGTGGTATTTTCCTTTTATCTTTATCCTTGATCTTTATGTCATACCCGAATAATAAATAATTTATGTAAAAAAGAGAAATAAAACTCAAAGAAGAAAAGGAAAATAAACCTAATTTGAATAAAAATAGAAATATAAATTAAAAGTAACAAATAGCTACAAGATTGATGAAATAAATTTTAATTGTGAATCTAGCCATGGATCCTAATCTGTTAAGCCAAATTATCAAGAAAATGAATTAGGTTGTGTTCTTTCAAAACAATTATTTGAATTTCTCATGTTGTAATCCTAATAACCATCATTCATATATTTACTTTCATTATATTTTTCATTTCTTTCATTGCCACTACTAATAGCACCATCTTCTTCATCGATCTTAGAAACCTTATTTGATCTAACCTTTTTGGTGGCTATAGAACCTTTCTTCTTTGATTTTTTTTCACTTTCTAACTTCTAATCTAACAACATCCAAATTGTCTTTTTTGTCATTGCCATGTAGGTTTTGTTAAACTTGACACCTACACTACCTCTAAAACTCGTATTTATCAAAGGTCGAATCTTTAAGGTTTTACTTGAAGCATTAGAGTCCATCCTATAATCAATTTCCATCTTCCATGGGTAGTTGCTCTAACACATATACAAATTATATGGCTGGTCTCCAATGTCACCTAATATGATGCTTGGTCTCCTTAAATGCTTTGATGCAATTATTTGAAAGAACTAACCACTAGTGTTCCTCTACCATTCATCTGCCTTTTTGGCACTTGAATTTCTACCATTTTCATTTCTTGTTGTTATAAAGTAAGAAGGTAGTATTAAAGGAATTGAGAGAAAAAGATATGGAAAAAGGAAAAAGATAATAGAAATGGTGCCATTGGATTATTGGTGGCTGATTGTGTTAATATACCTTAATTCCAAAAAAAGGAAAGGAATGCTAAAGAAAAAAAAGTTATAGGATTTTTGTGTGAAAATGTTTTTGAAACTTTTATGCATTAAAGATTATGAATTTTTCAATTGTAGTAAGGTTTGAGTTTGTTACCTATGGTAGAATATAAATAAAAGAGTGGAAGATGGTGGTTTGCTAGTGGAAGTCTTTGGAAAAATGAAAAAAAGTAAGAAGATGAAAATAAAATAAGTCCTACATAGAAAAGATGATTACACCTCAGCTTATGCTTACTGCTATGTAAGCAATAATGAGGTTATATGGCAATATGTCAACTTATTCCATTAAGAATTGGACAGAGAAATCATAGAGAGATTAAAATTGAGCTAATTAGACATTTAAAGGGACTAAAATTGCTTATTTTAAAATAAAAGGATTAAAAGAGTGTAATTGGTATTTTATAGAGAACAAAATTACATTTAAGCCAATTTTATTTACTCAAATTGAGGTAAAATGACAAACCATTTGAATAAAGTTGTAAAAACTTATCTAGAATCATTTTCATTAAAAGTTTGAACTCAAATTCAAATATTCCAAGTGTTATAAGAAATTAAGACCTAATAATATATATCCTATTCACGTAAGTTTATGTAAACTCATTTAAACTCGTATTTAAGTTAGGCTTGAATTCAAGTTTAAATTATTGAGTTTAATGATATTCAACTTAAATTTGAGCTCTTTTATTTTTAGTGAGTTCAAGTTTGAGAACATAAATGTTTAACTTGACTCAATTCGTTTGTATCCCTACTTGTAGGGGTTATTTGAGATTCCATAATTTATTCTTATTTTTTGTGAGATTTTTTAAAGTAAAGAGTTTACATACTAAAAAATACTTTTTACTGCTTTTAGGATATAAATTTAAGAGTTATTATATTATTTGTATTCTTTTTATAATTATTCAAAATTAATGAATTTATTTTTCATTTTTATCAACGAAGTAGGTTAAAAATCAAATCATATTTTGTATTTGCTGATTTTATGCGTCTTTGATCTTATATTATGCCAACATATTGCATCATCATCATTCATCATCTAATCTTTTTCCACGGCACATCCAATAATAAATAATGGCTAATGAACTAAAATTAAATTATAATAATTATTTTCTTGATAACAAATACATTAATTAAGGTGGCTTTTTTCTCATTTTCAAAGAGATATTATTACTCTTATTATATTTATTTTGATAGCCATTAAAGCTTGCTATTTTTTGGGTGCAATTAATTGGCACATTGTAGTAAGTTGTTGGCTGAGTTAAAAACAGTTCCTTGAAAATTATAACAATATGTTTTGAGATGGAAAAAAAAGATTAAAATGTATTTAATCTTGTACTTTGAGGAATTTTAAGAAGCGATTTACAGGTTCAAAAGTGGATATCTTGGTGTTTGCTACAGTGCTTTATATATATATATTTCGTTTTGAGGACTTTCGATACTTGACAATTATATTAAATTCCAACTAATTTAAAATTCAATTAGGTTGAATCTATTTCGGAAGATGAAATTCTCCTAATATTTATTTTCTTTATTTATAAAATTTAAACTCAAGATCTAATTTTTTTAAAAAAAAAACTTCCAAACACTCGAATTAACAAACGTACATCCAATACTTTATATCTAATGTAGGAAAATGAGATAGTCAGGTAAAAATACACAATAGTCCGGGTTTCGTGCTTAGCTTTAGGAGACTATGAAACAGCATCACAAGCAAAAGCTTCGCCATTTATACAAATGGTAACATTTACATTTTACAAATCTGACTCACAAAATGACATAAGAACAACAAGTTTTTTTCAAGTCCGTTTATTGGGGGAGAATAAATTTATATGAAAGGTATTTTAAAAATATATATATTTATAAAAAATAATTTAACTTTTATTTAAATAACATAATAGAAGATACTTTCTCCTATTCAGTGTAAAAAAGTAAACCTGTTTTATGAAAAAGGATCATTATATATACAAATTTTGACTCTAACTTCATCAAAGTACAAGATGTGTATTAAAAGATAAAATAAGATATTATGACTTTGGATGAAAAATTAAGGATTTAGTATTTAATAAATAATAATTAAGTAAAAAAATTAATTTTTAAATATGTAATAACTTATTTCCTTAATCTTTTTATTAAGAATTGTGATATTTCACTTTATTTTTTTATGGTACAAGATACACTCTAGAATAGGTTCATTCACAAATTTTATCTTTAATGTTAAGTCACATATAATAATCTGCTTACTATTAAAATATTTTTGAAAGATGAGTTAACAAATTTTTAATAACAAGTTAAATGTATTTTATATTAAAAATAATATTTAAAAATATTCAAATTTCACTTTTTTATTTTTTAAAATAAATTTATATTCATCTAATTTTGAATATATGGTTAAAATGGATAATTAAACTTGTTGTTTTTACCTAAATACCTTCTTAAGATAATATTTAATATAATTGTTGAATATAAATATTTATGATGATAAAAGCAAGGGGAAAAGAGAGAGGAAGAGAGAGGAGGAAAGAGAGTAAAGGGACAGAAAAGTATGAAAGCAATATTGGGAAAATGATTTTTTAACTAAAGAGACAATTTATTTTTTTAAAACATATTATGATTTTTTATTGGCCAGTTTTCTTATTTGTTAAAAATATAAAAAAAGTTATAAAAACAGTTAATATAAAATATTTCTCTCGAAGACACGTACGCATCCTTAATTTTTAGTCGAAATTTAGAGAAGTAAAAGAGATAAAATCTCTCTCTCTCTCTCTCTCTCAAGTCAGTAAATTAGTGTTTAAACAAATACATATACATTATATAGAATTTAGAATTTTTTAGAGTGGAAAGTCCATAAGATATTTTTTTTGCATATTTGAAATGTAAATTTGAAAATTGTTATAACATTTATATTATTTTTATAATTCTTTAAAATTTGTGGATTTATTTTTCATCTTTATTGGTGAAGTAAATAAAAAAATTAAACCATATTAAATTTCTATATTTACCATTTTTATACATTTTTGTATTATGTCAACATATTGCATCATCATCGTTCATCATTTGACTTTTTTCCGCAACAAATCCAATAATAAACAGTGGCCCATGAATTAAAATTAAATTATAATAATTATTTCATTTGTAAAAAATACATTAATTAAGGTTTTTTTTTTGCAAGATGTTATTATTTCTATTATAACTATTTTGATAGCTGTTAAAACTTACTATTTTATGGGTGCAATTAATTGGCAAATTATAATAAATTATTGATTGAGTTAAGATGTCAAAAACAGTTCCTAAAAAATTATAACAATATATTTTGAGAAAATAAAAGACTAAAAACTATTTAATCTTAAAATTTAAAGAAATTTAACTAGTAGCTTATTCTCGAAAATTAAAGAAATTATAGGTTCAAAAATAGATATCATGGCATCATTTATAGTATTTTATATTCGACGACGGAAAATGAGATAATTAGGTAAAAAAAAACATTCAATAGTCCGTGTCTCGTGACTGGCTTCAGAAAATTGTAAAATGACATGGCGGTGTGTCCTCCTTCACCGGTCAGCAAGGTAAAAGCCCCGTTATTTACACAAATGGTAACGGTAAAATTTTTCAAATCACGCACTCTCATTGACGTGGGAGAATTGACAGGTTTTTTTAAGTTCGTTTATCGGAGAAAAATAGAATGATGTCAAGTAATTTTTAAAAAAATTATATTTGTAAAAAATAAAATAATTTTTATTTAAATGATATAATAAAAGATACTTTCTCTCACTTAATATTGAAAAGTAAACTTGTTTTATTAAGAAAAATATAATTATATATATAAATTATGAATCTAACTTCTTTGAAGTGTAGGATAGGGTTTTAAAGATAAAATGAAATATTACAGCCCTTAATAAAAAAATTTTAAGAATTTAAAGTTTAAACTTAATTAAAAATTAGTTTTTAAATTTATTATAACTTACTTTCTTATTTTTAATTAAAAATTATAATATACCACTTTATCCTTTTTTAGTCCAAAATGCACTTTAGTGTAGTTCAATTCACAAATTTTGTCTTTGATATTAAGTCATATGTAATAATCTTAAGTTAACAAGTTTTTAATAATAAGTTAAATGTTAAATGTATTTTATATTAAAAATAATATTTAAAAATATTCAAATTTCACTTTTCTTTATTTTATTTTTTTAAATAAATTTATATTCATCTAATTTTGAATATATGGTTAAAACTGATAATTACACTTGTAGATTCTGCATAAATGCCTTCTTAAATAATATTTAATATAATTATTACATTAAACATTTATGATGATAAAAGGAAGGGGAAAAAGAGAGTAAAGAGAGAAGGAAAAAGAGTAAAGAGAGAAAACAATATGAAAATAAAATTGGAAAAGTGATTTTTTAATTACAGAAAAATTTATATTTTTAGAATATATCATTATTTTTTATTGACTAAATTTTATTTTTTGTTGATCAATTGTTTATTGACTAAAAATAATTTTTAAAAATATTTAAATTTCACTTTTCTTTATTTTATATTTTTTAAAATAAATTTATATTCATCTGATTTTGAATATATGGTTAAAACTGATAATTACACTTGTAGATTCTACATAAATACCTTCTTAAATAATATTTAATATAATTATTAAATATAAATATTTATGATGATAAAAGGAAGGGAAAAAGGAGAGAGGAGAAAGAAGGAAAAAGAGTAAAGAGAGAAAACAATATGAAAATAAAATTGAAAAAATGATTTTATAATTACAGAAGAATTTATATTTTTAGAATATATTATTATTTTTTATTAAGTAAATTTTATTTTTTGTTGATCAATTTTATTATTTATTCCAAATATAAAAGAGTTATACAACTAGTGAATATAAAGTATTTCTGGAGGATACATAGTCACCCTTAATATCTAGTAGAAATTTCAAAGAGTGAAAGAGATAAATAGCAAATGAGCGTTTAAATAAATAAACATATATATTATAAGATTTAAAATTTTTTATTTACATATAATAAATATTTTAAAAGAGTACACTGTATCTGTGGATTTAATACTTATATTCATTACTTATAACATTTAATATTTTCATTTAATATACTTTTTCTTAATTAATTCTTTCAAATTTTTTGTTCCAACTTAATCAAATAATTTATTTTCTATTTATATATAAATTTTATTTAACACTTTATATTTAATTAATATTGTTTTTCTCACAGCATTTTTATTAAAATTTATTCATTTTACAAAAATTTTTTATTTTAAAAAAATCTATTAAAGTTTATTAATTACTCTTTTTGCAATATCGTAAAAAAATTTAAATTAAGAAAATTTTTAGAGAGGAAGTAATAAGAAGTGGGGTGGATTCCATCATTTGACTTGAATGTTGGCTAAGTACAATCTAAATCTAAATTAAAATTGAAGTACATGTTTATAAAGTGGCTCCCCAGTTTCTCTGAGGGGAGTGTGAGAGTGTGAGCTTAACACCATTTATTTCAGCGCGTGGATTGAGCATATTTTGATATCTGACAGAAAAAACTCAGAGACGTACAGAATCGAATTGTAAATGGCGGCGAATTCTAGGTTGCCCGCCACGTTAGTTCTAGCTGTAAAAATGTAAATATAAAAATGACTTTTAGAGGAAAAACGCTGTCAAAATTAAAAAAAAAAAATTGGTAAAAAATTATTGACGTACCATAGGTAGTGGCCAGCACAAAATGAATTGTTTCCAAACTTCTTTTTGACATTACCAAAATATCCTTCTACATTCCGCCTTAATCACCCACCATAATTTAAGGGGAAAAGGGTATATAGGAAAAGATGACTTTTGATTAGTCAGATTAATTTGACTGACTAATCTTTAGGAACCGGGTATCTTGGGTCTCACGTGATTTATCTCACGTTGTTCGAGAATAAGGACATATGATTACTCAGCATATTCAGCACCGTCTAATATTATTTCATTGGTCCAGATCTTCTATGCGGGACCCATTTAGACAACGTGTCAAAATCTTGAGGATGCGGCGAGTCGTCTAGTACCTCAGTCCTTCGACATGCCTCTTCACTTGCCAAATTCTAAATCCCCATTCATACATCTCATCCTCTTCACCCATTTAATTCCCCTCCTGTTGAGAAAAAAACAAAAAAATACAACAAATTTTTTTATCAAATTCTATTTTTTTAAAAAAATTAACATATATTTGATTAGGTCACCATATTATTGTATTTTTTGTTTTATTTCATTCTCATTCCTTTTTTTCATAAAATAACTAAATTTTACTATGAAGACATATATAATTAGATGAAAAATATTTAATACTATATTAATACTAAAAATATAATAATTCAATTATTAATATATATATTATTTTTCTAAATCTGTAATATATGCTAATAGAAAATCAATTGCTTTTGACTAGAAATCAATTGTTTTTGAAGAAGTTAGATGATTGAGTTGAAAAAATATCTTTGATAATATTTATATTAAAATAATACTAAATTTTATATAGTATTAAAAAAAATTCCTTAGATGATGTAAATACTACTTTCAGAATTCAAAATTTAATTGAAGAATTATTTGATTTATTTTTTATTAGTATAAAAATATTTTTTAGTTGATTTTTGAAATATGAAATTAATAAAGTTTATGAATATGCAGTAAAAGATCTTTAAATATATCTTTATAAGTAAATATTCAAAATGGTATTAAAAATTTTCAAGAATGCAAAATTCACTGGTTATTGTAAAAGAGTAAAAACAACGTTCATTCAGAAACAAAAAGACGTAGACAATAATAAAATTATTTAACTACTACTAAATATAGTCAATAAAATAAATAAATAGATTAAATGAATAAAAAAATAATTTGATTTTGTGGGGTTTCCGATTTCGGCTGTTTGATCCTATAAAACAGCAATTTCGGTGTTTCGGTCTCCTCAGCAACTAAACTCTTTGGCTCCCAGCTCTTACCCATTCAACTCAGCAGCACCCACTCACTGCTTAGCTTTCTTCTACAAAATCCCCTTCAAAATCTGCATCTTTTCCTTCTATTCCCTTTGGATTCCAATAAGAAAAAGGAAATTCTCCCACAAAGTCTTTGAAGTTTCAAGGAAAGTCTCAACCCAGAACAATTCGAAATTATCAGAATCATCACCGTAATTCCATTCCAGCTTCTCTTTTAAGCCCGGTTAGATTTTTTTTTCCTTTTTTTTAAAAAAAAACTCCAGTCATTTTTTCCTCTCCATTATAGAAAAGCTCCTCTTTTTCTCTTTATTCCTCTCCTCTACCATTTCTTCTCCATGTCCCTCTTGGATTTTAATACTGTTTCCATCATTACTGCTTTTTCCCTTTTCAATTTCCACCTTTTGATGGCAGATTTCTGAAAAAAATAAAAAACCAAAATAACTTTGGAGTGCTTAAAGCTTCAATCTTCTTCTTCACGGTTTCTCTTTTTATTCCAAAGTTCAGTTCTATTTATATCTCCAGGAAGGCTCTGTTTGAAGATAGAAAGCCATGGAAATGGAGCAGAGCATCCTATGTAAGTATACAGTTCATCATAGTGTCACCAAGCTCACAAAAACAGTGGCACATAAGAAATCCTTGGATTTTCACAATCCGATTGAGCCCAGAGTGGTACGGATATCATACACCGATCCAGACGCCACGGATTCATCCAGTGACGAAGAAGGAGAAACTTTTGGTCGCCGGAGAGTGAAGAGGTATGTCAACCAGATTGAAATTGAATCCAGCTGCAAAAGCGCCGCCGCTTCCAATGCTAGGAAGAGGCACGCCGGGGAAAACCATTCTGGCCGGAAAGCAGCGAAGGTTTCCTCCTCCACAACCAACGGTAAAAAGTTCCGTGGTGTGCGACAAAGGCCTTGGGGCAAATGGGCGGCCGAGATTCGAGATCCTACAAGACGCGTACGACTCTGGTTGGGTACCTACGACACAGCCGAGGAAGCTGCCGTGGTGTACGACAATGCCGCCATCAAGCTAAGAGGGCCAGATGCCTTAACAAACTTCGTCGTACCTTCACCGAGGGAGAAGCCCGAGGAAGTTGAAGTTGCTGTCAAGGCGCCGGAAAATGTGAATGTGTCCGTGAAGTCGGAAGCTTCCGGCGCCAGCTACGATTCATCCGACGAGTCCATCAATCTCTCATCGCCTACTTCGGTTCTTCAGTTCAGAACCAATACTAGTCACGAAACCGAACCACTAAAGCCGGTTCAACCCGATTCGAGGCCAGAAAAAGTTTTTGAAACATCGCCGGGGGAGGATGTTTTGCGGGATTGTGAAGACGAAATTAGCCTGTTTGACGAGACCGGTGACTTTTTCCGGCTCGACATGCCTGTGTTGGACGATGTATTCGATTTTCCAACATCGGATTACTCGGGGCTCTATGAAGACTCTTCGATGGATTTGTTTGATGAAACAACGCCGCCTCTGCCGGATGTCGATTTCAGTGACATTTTAGCAGAGTCTCAGATGGATTTCGGAGAACCATACTCGCCGACGGCGTTGGGGCAAGTTGATGATTACTTCCAAGACATTTTGGTAGGTTCGGACCCTTTGGTTGTTCTGTGAGACGCTGAACTGAACTCTCGGAGAAGGGAGCTTCGCCGCCGTTGGCTTGCTGATTACTCGGCAGATTTTGTTCCGTGGCAAAGAAAAATGAAAAAAAAGAAAAAATGGGCTAGATTTTTTTATTTTAATTTTCAAAACGTTGATATTATTTATTTGTTTTTAGAAATTCCGTTATAATTAGCCATCGGAGAGTGCTGAGTGAGGTCGCTATGTTTAGATTCTACTGATACGTTCTTGTGTAATAAGTTGAGGTGTTGAGTTGCGAGTGTAATATATATCAAAATGTCAATTAAATCCCAAATGTATCAATTTCAATCCATTTTCAATTTTTCATCTCTTTTTTTTTTATAATTTTTTGATATTATCTCCCACAAAAAAGCAAGTCATATATTTACAAAAAAAAAAAGTCATATAATTCACATCAATGTAAATTTTTTTTTCTAAAATAAGAGAAAATTAGCTTATAATCATCCATTTTTCTTAATTAATGAATATATTTGTGTGATCAAGCAAGATATGCAATTTTACTAATCAACAGATAGGAAAGTGTGAACTATATATGAAAATGGGATAAATATTTGATATTTTAAGGGAAAATGAACATTAATGAGGAGACAGAGGTTAGCGATTGAAAATGTTGCCGGTAAGGGTAGTGCTGGTTGCGGTGGTGGCCGGTGAGGGCAGGCCGCTGGGTCCCGGGCAGTAAGGGGTGGTGTGAACCGAAGACCTTTAGTTTAATTTATCAGTTTTGGATTTTTTTATTTGTTTTGGAAAAGGGTAACGCACGCACGCGGGGAAACTGAAAACTCGAGGCTGCTTTTGGTGCCTTAAAGCAAATTGTTTAAAGAGAAAGGAGAGAATGCGTGATGCATAAAAAGGCCCAGACTTTTTGTTGACAGAAAGAAAAAAAAAAACACTTCCCATTCATCGGTTTCCATTTAAATTTTAAGTTTACATTTGATTTAATGTAATATTTTATAATATCGGCAATTGAAAAATATGTTATTATGTGAGAATCACAAGTGTTTTTATATATGTTTTTCTAAAAAAATAAAATTATACAAATTTAAAAATTGAAAACTTTCTGTAAAAACTTTCATATAACTATCGCTTTTTTTTTTTGTTTTAATCACACATTACTCTCTTTTCATTGTTTGCTATTTAGTATCGAAAATTTAGTATTATTTTCATACATCACGAGATCCCTTAATTTTTCAACTTAACGATTCCTCTCCACTAATTGGATTTATCCTTTTAACGATTTTATAATCAGTACGCGACTGTTCTGATAGGGTCAACCCATAAAATAAGTGAAAATGGTGTCGGGAGTCAGCATAGAACAAGCTAGCTAGGGAAGAAAGAATGATGGATCCATCATTCTTTCTTCCCTAGCATAGAACAAGCTAGCTAGGGAAGAAAGAATGATGGATCCTAAAACATATAATTTGTTCTGAATCCACGTCATCTTGAAGTCACAAAATGAAAGATGAACTTTAAATCCCTCAATCCCAAAGGAAGAATTTTGAAAATTGAAGATAGATGAGGATTGAAATCCCTATATTAGATTGTAAATAACTGTTTGGAAAATCTTTGTACAAGGAGGTTAGGAAGGTTTATTATCAACATAATTGAATTTGAATTTGAAGATTCCTATAGTATATATCCACATTAATTTCTATTGTTATTTTATATCCCCATTTTTTTTTCATTCATTTCCGTCAAAAAAGGATACTATATATTAATAAACAAATTTACCTCCTATAATTCATGCCATTTGATGTAATTGCCAATCCATTATAGTCCATTATGAAAAAATAAATAAATATAAACAATATGTCATCAAGTCACATAAAAAATAAATTAATTAATCTTGATACACGTAAATATATAGATTTAAATTTAATTCAATATCAATATAAATTAATTTTATACAATTACTCATTTATATATTATCATAATTTTCTATTATTGTTAAAAAAATTTAATTATTACTACTCTTTTAATAATGTATTTTATTTTTATTTATTAATAACATAAATTATTTTACAAATAATAAATCAAATTGAAACTCTTTATATATTCGCTGCTGTAGTATTGCCAAACTAAAAGTACAAAGGATGATGAACGCTGCGGAGACCTGAGGGAGTAGAAGCAGCATTTAAATGATAGTGAAACTAATGGGCAGCAGTTGAGGCCATTGAAGAGTACCCACATTATTGTATGTATGACATTTTTTCCCGCAACGACCTTCTTTTTCTGCAGCTACATGTAGGGATGTGGGTGAAACTAATATATAGATGGAGGTTAACATTAAATGCTTATACATAAGTCACTTTCAACCCAAGATCAGGTTGAAATATAAATTTAGGTAAACAAATCGAACTTATTTTTTATATGTTAGGTTTGTAAATTTATCAAATTAATCTATTTAAACAATTAGTATATTTATTATAATATATACTTTTATAAAATATACATATATATATATATATATGATATTAATAAAATTCTAATATATACAATTATAAATATAAATTTTATTTAATTATTGGTTTATGTTTTACCTTAAACACCTATACTTATTAGTCTATGTGAATATTTATTTATATAAATAAATTTTTAAACAAGTTAATAAGTTAAGTTAAACTTTTTAAATAGGTCATATTAAATTTCAATTTTAACTTTATATAAATTAATAAGTTAAATTCAAATCAATAATTTACAAAATAGTGTTAATCTATTTAAAATAAAGTCTAATTCGACCAATCTTACTTCCACCGGTAATTATGTTGAACTTTAACTAATTTGAAATCAAGTTTGATTAAACCTCAATACAATGGGAAAAACTCTTTCAATACGTATTTTCTCCATTTACAAATGACCTAAATTTAAAATTTTATTTAAAAGGTCTCCAATTTCAACTATTCATACTAATAAGTATCTGCTCCTCAATTCAAGATGTGTGTGTATATATTTCTTGATCTTGAGGTCTAGATCTATTGTATAATGCTATAAAATACTTTCAAATTCATGCCAATTTTACAATTAAACTTGTGATTGCTACAAATTTAAATTTTATTTATTTGGCATTAAGAATTGATTCATCACTCGATCAATTTTTTTATACGATCAATTTCTTAATTTAAATATACATTAATTTTAAATTTGAATGTGAATTTGAGGTCACGCCCTTTGGTATATCTATACAATGAACTCATATTTCCATTGGACAAGGGAGAACGGGGAAGGGGAGCAAATAAAAGATTGAAATGACATATTCATATCATAATCTTTTCTTTGTTTGTAAATTTTAATATAAAAGAAGAGGATACCAGAATCTATGGTTAATTCTCCGAATCCATTAAATACCATTTATTATTTGGTATTTTAAATTCTTTCAATTTAGGAAATTTTTTGAGCATTTAAATAAAAAGAAGGTAAATTATACAAAACTCTTTTATATACTTTATGTGTAATACACCTTTTATAATATTAAAATATACTCTTCTGTACTTATTTAATGATATACATAATCCTTTTATACTAGCTCTCCATTAAATATCTAACAAAATTAACATATGATTTACACACGATTTAATTTTCCTCCAATATTGAAAGAAATTAATGATAAATTTATAAAACTCTCTAAACATTCTTTCTCCTTCATATAATATTGGAAAATAAAAATTAAAGTTTAAAGACTAGGCAAATAATCACAATATCTTTTTTCACTTAGTTATTTTTCTATGATAAAATAAGTATTACCTAAATTATTTCATTTGAAGCAATCTTAGTCTAAAGAGAAACATTTTTTTTTGCCTACCTTTGACATTAACAACTGTTTTATAAAGTATATCTCCATGGTCAAATTGTTATTTTTAATTTTAATTTTATTATCTAAATTTAAATAATAAAAAATTAAATAATTATTTATTATTTACTTTTCTTCTAGTATATATTATATTAATAGATGAATAACTAACAGTATATAATAAAATAGTAGTTAAGTACAAGATATTATATATTAACAAGTACAGGCTCAACTCTTTAACATAAAATAATGTGTTGAAAGCATTATTATAATATAATTTAAGGATATTTTTAATATTTTATATTTAATAAATTAATTAAATTAATTATTTAACAAAAATTTAAAACAAGTGATTAATTTGAGCCAATCAACTGAAATAGTCTTAATAAACTAAAAGTTGATAAAAAGAATAATTTACTAAAGATCCTCAAAGTTAATAAAAAATAATGCAAGAGCTTAAAAAAAAAATTGAAGTATAGAAAATTTAGAGAGCACGTCTTCTTTTTTGAATATGTAGCAAAATTTTTCGGGTCTGAATTTCCTTCGCCGTTACTCGTCTGATTTAGCCATCCGATAGGAATAAAAGACACAGCTGCAAGTGAATTGAAAAGAAGACAAGTCGAAGCGAATGATTATGTCTCAAGCAAAGCTCTCACGTTGATTTTGACGCCGAGAGCTCAATTTTTTTAAATAATATTTTAATATTAAATTTTATCAACGAAAAAAATAAATATTAAAAATGCTTTGCTCTTAAAAAGAATTTAATTTAATTTAATTTCGAATTAATTAAAGTTTAATATAATTTTCGAATATGGAAATACTTAAAAATTTGACGATCACACGCTGTAGTTACAGTACAGATTTTCATTTGGAGCTAGAATTATTAGTCGCACGCGCCCGCTCCGCACGTGATCACCTGAGAAAGATCTGTGACTGTAATCCATCCTCATAATTCATGATCCATGATTGTGTTTTCAAGTTGATCATGTGTTGATTAAGGGCCATTGGCTGTGTTTAATGATGAAAATGAATGAGATGCTTCATTATATGTGAAGATAGAAGAAGCAATTGATCAACTACCCATTAAATTCCTACTTGAGATGTATAATATATGCACATTAAATGAATCATGAACTAAACTCATTTTGAATTTTACATTCTATCACAAGGAATTTTCTTTCAAATTAAGACTCTGTTTAATTTAATAAAAAATATTTCTGTTAAAATATAGTTATGCAATGTTAAAAATAATAAAAAAATATGCTATTCATTCAATGATATGATAAATATATAGAGTGTAATAGAAAATAATATTTTTATTTAAAAGATAAAATTATTTTCTCTCAGCACTGTATTATTAGATATTATAATTTTAATCAATATTTACAAGTATTATGTTGCTCTTTTATTTTGAACAAGCAAATAAAATTTTTCACTAAAGTGATTCAGTGGAATGGATCTAAATTATTTCATTAAGTATTAATTTTTATGCGTAAAGACTCAAAGATTTTATTTTTTATTTATGATGGGTGAGTTAAAATAAGAAAAATTTAAGAAATAAATAAGTGGTTATGGTCTCCTATTTGGGCATTAGAATTTTATTTTCTAATATATCATCATTAGAAAATAAAGAAAAAAAATTTCTGAAAAACTAATATATAACATCAATTTAAAAAATCAAAAATCATAAAATTATAATCTCGGTACTTCATATGAATTCAATACTCTTCCTCATCTAATATATTCTTCTTAATGATTGAACATAAAAGATCCGACAATAAATTTTATTATTATCATAGTTAAAGTATTTCAAATATTTATACTTAATTTTGTGACAAACGTTATGTATATATAAGAATTTTTCCATATATACAAATGGACTTGTGGAGGCAAAAATGTGGCAAGATATTTGACACTGCAAAAGTTTTGCAGATCTATTTATAACAAACATTTCTAGGGTCAGTACGGCTTAAAATTTGAGTAACTTTTAAGGAAAAAAAATTGTGGAAACGTCCTTCTATTTTTAAGTGATAGAATTTCACTCCTCAATTTTGATAATTTAGATTAAAATTTTAAATTATACAAAGTTTCCAAATTAGTCCTCATTGTTCATTTAATCAGTTTTTTATTTAATTGCATAATTTCTTTTAAATAAAAGAAATGTTTATACAAAGCTTTTCGAATTAAAAATGAAAATGGTGCAATCCACTTGATTTTTTCGGAATACATAAAACAATTAGGGATCATTTAGTTCGTAGTAAAAATATGAGAAGTTGTATTTTTCAAAAAATAGAAAATTGTAAGTTATTTAGTTGTCCACAATTCATGAAAAATCACTTCACAGGAAATTGTATTTCTCACAGAATATGAGAAATCATTTACTTACTCCCCCTAGGTAACTTATATTTCTTAAGAATTGCAACTTCTTTCATGTCAACCAAACGACATTAAGAATTTCTCGAAAAATTTACATAGGAAGTAACTTCTTAGAAATTTTATTTTTTTGTAGAAACTAATTTCTTATATGAATCAAATGACTCTTTACAAAAATTCAAGTAACATATGTAATTATATGCATAAATAATAATGTATCATCATATGAAGTTGCAAATTTTTTAAAATAATAAAAAAATATGAAAATATTAGAGATATCAAAAATGAGTATTAAAATTAAATTTTAAATTAAAATTTATATTTAACAATAGCTCTTAATTTTTATTTCAAATTTAATTTTAAATTTTATTTTTATGTATATGATATTGGTCAAAAGATATATGGAAATTGCACTTTCGCGGAAAAAGCGCAAGTTCATTCTGATTTGTATATGGTTTCTGTTTGTTAGTAAACATGCCAATTGGGGTCCTAAATCCACCAACCAATAAAAAATGATACAAAGAAAAAGAAACAATCCAACCATAATATTATACAACAGAAAGTGAGAAGAAGACGAGTCTTTACCAACTCCTCACAAATTGAAGTTCTCTTCATCTGCATGTACCTACATGAATACGTACGTGCAATTAGCTGGCACCTCATTGGTTTTTCAACAATAGACAAAACAAAACGTCGTTTCTTAGTTATAACCATTACGGTTGGTTTGGATGGAAAATAAGAAAAAAATAAGGGGAGGTAATTGGATAATTTTTTTAAAAAGAAAAATTTGAGAGTTTTAGTGAATGAAAGAAAGAAAAGAGAGATAATTAAATTTGACTTAAATTCAAATTATCGTTAATTATTAATTATTTTCTATTATGAACTATCTTTTTATTCAAGTTAAATTTTATACTAGAATTGGAATGTAACTTCTTATCTTCTTATCAAACAAGTATTTACAAGTTTAAATATTTGTATTGCCAAGAATTTACAATATAAAAGAAATATGGTGCGGATACTTGTGAGATTTACATGAAGATTTCTTATAAATTTTTTTTAAAAAAATAAGGATAATGATTAAAAAATTATCCAGTAATTTACAAGTTTAAATATTTGTATTGCCAAGAATTTGCAATATAAAAGAAATATGGTGCGGATACTTGTGAGATTTACATGAAGATTTCTTATAAATTTTTTTTAAAAAAAATAAGGATAATGATTAAAAAATTATCCAGTAATTTACACGCATTATCTTTAATGGTAAGGAGCCTTCAATTTACACAAATTATTTTGTAATTTAAGATCATTTTTATTATAGCAGATCTTTTTCCATCTTTAATTATTCTTTTAGAATTTGAGGTTTTCTACATTAAATATTTTTATGATTTATTATATTATTTTGATTAATTTAATTATCTGATGTTTGTTTATTTGAAAATGAGATATTTTTTACAACAATTATGATTAGAATTTGGTGGTAATATAACTTTGAATTTGTGCTAATTAATATGAATTTATAAGTTTTAATAAAATAAAAATAAGCTTGCACTTTGTGAAGTTGAGGGAAACTCCTTTCAATATAAGTGAGTCGATAATTTACTTTAATTTCATTTTCTTTTGACTCACACCTCTCGAAACCAAAACTAAGGTTCCTTTATTAGATCGTTCTGCATGTTTTTGGTAATTGGTAACTCGATTACATAACGTAATTATTTACAGAAAAAATCAAAATTTATAAAAGATAGAGGATTCTCATCTTTTGCTCTTTTTGATACGTCAGGGAGAGTCGAAATGAGATCAAAGGTGCGGATTGTGGTGAGATTGCAATTGCAGGAATCATAAGTCGTTGTTTCGACCACCTTAATATATGTTGTGGAAGGGTAACTATCCACAATGGCCTTATAGTCATAGCCACTATTGCCATGGTTTATAAATACCTTCACTACTGCATACAAAGGCCTCTATTTTGTCAGATTGAAAACATACCCATACTTTGCATCTTTCCTAACACTTCCTATTGGTAGTTTTTAGCATTCCACTTCCACTAAATACCCATTATTCACAATTCTACTCGCATCAACATTGCATATTTGAGTGTGAACAGAGCATTGGGAGCTTCCAACCACCACATCATTGTTGGTGTGTTCCTAATTCTTGGAAGACTCTTCAAAGATTTCAATACAAATTGGGACTACCACAGCATTATTGATGTGTTCCTACTCCTTGAAAGACTCTTCAAAGATCTCAGTACGAAATGGTTTGGATTCCCTTACTTTTTGTGCATATCTTTATGTATTTGTGTGCTGCACTTCTGTTTGTCTTGCAGGATCGTACGCCTTTTCATCTTCATTCACCGCTTCTGTAATTTTCTTGTTATGGCAAAAGGCTAAAACTCTGCTAATAAACTGTGTACAAGATCCCATCATTTGAAAAAGAATCAAATTGCAATTGTTCTGCTTTCTGCAATTTTCAACTAAAAGCAATTCGAAAATTTAATTTTTAATAAATTTTTAAGTACAATTTTTTTTTTCTGCTTCTGCAGAAATTGCATACCGGTAGTGTGTATGTGAATTTTGAATATGAAAAACTTATTTTTGATAGCTAATTCAAATGACTCGTCTCTCTTCTCTTCTTAATTTAGACCTACCAACTCTGCAGGAAATCGCACTAAATTCAGACAATATTTCTGTTGATTTATTGCTTCTTTGAAGGCTGTCATGTATTGTGCAGAGTTTTCTGGTTGGTAATAAATTTTTTAAAATTAAATCTGTGCATACTCCTCACTACTCTTCTGTGACGTGGCATGAAGCATTAAGTCTCACCAGATAATAGTTCGTATTCTTGCTTGCACTACCAGATAGTTTAATATTTTTTATTGTATTTTCTGATAATATAGTGCTATAAGATATTATTTTAAAAAATTATTTCTCTCATATTCTATGTTAATTTTATGTATGTCAAATGGATTACCTCGGCCAATACAAAAAAAGAATGGTTCATTCTTCATTAAATTGTGTTTTTCTAACAAAGCAACCTTTTTTTTGGTGGATGGCAAGAATGCAACATTATTTTTGATAAATGATTGATTTACATTGTAGAGTTGTATTCATTTTTATTTTGAACTTCCATCTTTAATTTGCGCAGCTTGAGCAGATATGCACATGTTGATTATAAAATGCGCAGAATGAACTGAAAAGTCCAGAAAGCAAAGCCCCTGCACCTGTTAGAGCCACTAATAAAATGCCAATGGAAAGTAAGTCATTTTGTAACGCAAGAACCTCCTCCCGCTAGGAATGCCTCTCTTTGAAATCATAGCTCTATCATTGCCTCTTTCAAATATTTAAAGTATATTATCACTGCAGTGTATTTATTAGAGAAATTCTCAGTGAATTAGTCACTGTACTCAATTTGTATATTCAATATCAATGAGAGTTGAAATAAATATAAAGAAGAATTAGTTAATTGATTTTCCAATCATTTCTCTTTGTATTTCTTTTTAATTTTATTTGTAGTGAATTAGTGAATTTATTAGAGAAATTCTTAATGAATTAGTGGTTATACACAATTTGTATGTTCCATATCAATAAGAATTTAAATAAATACAAAGAAAAATAATTAATTTATTTTTCCATCATTTCTCTTTGTATTTCTTTTAAATTTTATTCGTCGTGGATGAACAAATTATATATCTACTGATTAATTAGGAGTTTTTTTTTTTATTTTGTTAAGAAAAAATGTAATACATAGTATATCATCATATTTAACTATGATATATTATTATGCAACATACCTTAAAAAATTATTAACATAATTATATGATCAAATTTAATAATATATCGATATATTATTCTATTAATAATACACCACTATATTCTAATATAGTGTTATATCATAACTCTCCCATATTTATATTATTTTAGTTAGGTATTTAATGTGAGGTATGCGCATTATTTGGGTGAAGGTTTCCTGGTATCTACTTTCACGTGAGATATAAATAAACCTCGCGAGTTACTGCGATTCACTCTGTGTCCACCAAATTTCACCCATATTGTACGAGATGGGGCTTTATAGTGCCTTGCTGAACGCTTTTGGAAAGTATATATGAATGAATTGGTCTGACAATTTGGGGCAAATATATTTAATTGTGACAACAACCCTGCCATCTTTCTTTAATAAGACTCACTTTTCGATTCTTCCCAGCATCTTATTATTGCCTTACGGTATTTTTTACGAAAATTCAATAATTTTTTGTGAGTACAAAATTAGGTAGGATTTTCTCAACGAAAATTATTGACAAGTCTAATCGTACATATCAACTAGCAACTGAATTAACTTTTGATCGTTGAAATTTTTTTTTTGTTAAAATAAGTATTCATTAAGCAAAACAATTAATATTGAAATAAATTTAAATTTATGTTCAAAAAAACTCACACGATAACATTTAAGTTTAATATTCTGTTCAAATTTCCCATCGTTAACCCACCAACTTTTTCTTTACATGTTTATTATGGGCACATAACATCCACGTCCAATCATAGGGGCAAAAGTTTGTATGAATGCGTCCACGTATTATATACAAGTGAAGGTTTGACATGGGTGAAACGCACTTAATTTACCGAACATTTTCTTTTAAAGTTTAACTAAACAGAGATTCTACCATAAAAGAAATGTGATTTGATAAATTATTGTTTTTGTATTTTAATTATGAGATACATCAAGTCTTTTTTTAATATTTAAATTGATAGTGAGAAGACTTCAACATCTTCAAAAGGTCTTTAATTACTACTAGAATACACCTAGCTATCGCTTCAGTAAAAGTAAGTCCTATTGCATGGGGAATTTGTATATTTATGTTATATGTATTATTTAATTATATATAATTTTGAGAAAAAATGTAAAATTACAAAAAAAGAAAAATGCATTAACTCTACTAATTAAATAAAAAAGGGAAAATGCTCTTGCTTCATAGTTCATATGCATTTCATTCCATGATTCCACTAGAAATCATATATAATCTTAATCTTAATTTTAGGCACAATACTTAACTTCTGATCAGCTATTTTTTCTTGTTTATTGGGTTTTATTTCCAACAGTGTTATAAAATTATAATTATAATTATGATATTTTGATTTCGGCATCGTTAGAGATACATATAGAAAACACACTCCATTCGCATCTCTTCATTTTGTTATTACTTAAATTTAATAAAGTTATTTTATTAATTTTGAAAAGTTATTATAAGCATGTACGATAAGTATCCTAGCTATAGTATTGTTCCTTTAACTTTTTTTTTTTTTTTTTGAATTTTGGGTTCAAATGGAATATGGAGGGAAAAACAGTACAAGAATATAGTACTTATTAAAAAGAAAAATAGTATGCACAATGTGGCAACTAGCTGAAGGCAAGCCAGCAGGCCCTAAAATAGGGTAGACTACTTAAGGTGTCAAACGGTGAGAGCTCGTAAAGCCACAACCATGTTTGGATTTAGCCACCAGCTTCACAGGAAAGCCAAAACCATATTAAATAGAAGTTTTGGCAGATGCAAAATTTTGCACCACAAATTGCAGAAGGAGATAGAGCTCAGGTAGATATATGCAGATTGTGCCGTATGTTTAAACTTTGCGTTGTTGGTTTGTATAGAAAGTGTGGACAATACTTGACTGTAGCTGTTAAAAGATGTCTGAACTTTTTTGTTGGATTAATAGCCGAGGAAGGAGACATTTCCTCACAGTCATGTAACACACATATGCCCATACCAAGCATGCTCATGGTGCAGTTGGACTGTAGCATTTCTCCCAGATTAAGGGGCCCACCAAATTTGGCTGTCTTAATATTAATTTCTTTTGCACTTCAAATTACCGGCTGTTGCAAATATTCGGGACTAATGTTTTGTTTTGTCTTAATATCATGATCTTTTCTTATTTGAAGTTTTAATTTAGTAGAAAAAGATACTAAAAAGTCTATAATTAAAATTTCAAAATTTTCACACCCTTTGACTGATTACTATTATGTATCTCTCTATTTCAAAGAATTTGGAAGTGTCTTAAAGACATTAGTAAGGGGATTAAAAGTTATAACTTAACAATACATCTTCTTACTGTTCATGCTCTCTTGTTATTTTTTCCTTTTCTCTTGTTCCCATTTTAACTCTCATATATACCATCAATATTTAATTGTATCGATTATTTCACTCAAATGATATTTCCATGTTTCTTGCATGACAGCAAGAAACCAACCACCCTAATAATGAGCAAAAAAAGACAAACCCGTATTCAATTTTAATATGGGTTTGCTACATCCTCTCAAAAAGAATGAGGTACAATTCTTTATTTATTTATTTATTTATTTTTAAGATAATAAGCGGAAGAGTAAGATAGCATTGTTCTTTAGTAAGAAACTGGGCCATCTCACAAATAGGGACTATAATTATGTTGAGTAGCTCGATTAAATTTTTTTATTCTATATTTACTTATACATAATATAATCTATAATTAATTAAAGTTTTAATTTATTTTTATAATTTTAAATTTATTTTATTTAATGACATTTATAATTATATTAAATATTATATTTTTTTCAAAGATATAGTTTCGTTATTATTTAATTAATTAAACAATATAATAATTGGGGACAAACTCAAGCTCAAGTCATACTCATTTTATTTTAAATAAAATATGCCTAATCCAACTTAATTCGATTCCAATCCCACTCACAATTGAGAGCGATAGAGACTGAGAGAAATAAAATATCCCAATGGATGGTTTATGTATTTTTCGGATTATACAAAGATTCATTATTCTAATGTGACCTAAGACATTATTAAATAGTTGTTATAACGATTTTTTTTTTAGGAACAAGACCACTGGTTAAGTCGTAAGGAGCCTTGATTAGAATAGAGAATGTCCAAATGAGTCGCCTAAATATGTTTAAGAGTTTAATTTCATTTGTAATAATTGCATGAGAAGTTATGTGCTTAGCAATGTAAGTGTGGATGACAAAATTATAGTTTGTCAAATAGAGAGGGGATCGAATTTAGGGAGGCCACTTGCAGCAAGCGAGCTATGTTATGTGAAGTCCGTGAGGCAGCCTAGGTATTACAGCTACATTTTCAGACTTTAGTAACAAACAAAGCCAACTTGCACATATTGCTGCACTCCTTTTCTCATATCTTTTGTTTAGATGTTGTATTATATTAGCTGCTAGAAGCTTAAAGAAGAAAAAGAAAACTCTACTATTCTAAGTTATATGAAGCATGTCAAATTGATAATCTTTTATCGACAATTAAATTTTATTATATATCAGTAATATATTACAAATTTTTTCAAATTGTATACATATTACTGCTACAACTCATATATTATAAGTGTTTGTTATAGTACTTTTAAAATTTCAAAGTTATAAAAGATCAAACTTTAAAATTGTCGATTGTAATTATCCAATCAAAATTATTCTTGTCTATTAAATGTGATTAAATAATTTTAATTTAATAATTTTTAAAATTATCATGTTACTATGAACTTTAAAATCTCATTTATAAAATTCATTTGTGTTATTAACGGTGGTTGATTTAGGTAATTAAGGGATTTTTTAAGTAAGATTTTAAACCTAAATTTTGTGAATAAAAAAATTATTAGTTTGTAAAAATTTTTAAGTAAAATTTTAAATTATTATTTTTAAACAAATTCAATCTGATTTGATTTTAGATTAATCGGGAGCTTAGCATAATTTGCCGGATATTGAAGATCCTTTTGAATGGGGCTGGGGGGGGGGGGGTATTCACCCGTGTTGTATTATCTTGTTTCTTGTTTTTACGGTGAACTGTGGTTCCGAGGGGCCACTTTGTGACCTACAGTATAGGACAATGGTCCCCTACGTGGGCAATTTTCTATTCACGTATCTATGATACCCCTTCAGATTTTGAATATATAATGTCATACTTGAGTGCTGCACATGATTTTGGTCTGCACGACCCATGACTTGACTTCGGTCTATGGTTTCGGTTTGATGGAATGAACGCAATTAAAGAAGCAAATCTTGACTTTTGTTGCAGAGTACTTCCCACATTTTTTCCTATGAATTTTGTCGAACTTTGGATCGCTATTAGATAATGTGAATTTTATATATCTTGGAAGCATTGAAGGCTTAATCCTTTGATAACCAGTTGTACTATGGTTGTTTGTGATAAACTAAGTGTCACCTCTTGTTAAAGCTGTTTTATTTTATTATTTTCACAACTTTTTTTTTTCCTTATTGTAACAACTATCTCAATTAGAAATGAATTTCAAATTAACATTGCAAGGACTTTATGAGAAATAACATTGCATATGCTGCATGACACTAGTGTTGTGCTGATAAATCTAGGAAAAGTATTCAGAAGTGAATTTATAATTTTTTCATTAGCTTGTCAAGTAGCTCAATAAATTAAGTTATGTCATAATTATGCCTCTATATTTTCATACGTAAATATTTAAAAATACAACAGATTATTTATTTTAAAATAAGGATACAGCATTGATCTCTTTAAAAATTTATAATAATACTTGCAAATTATTTGTTCCCTTAAGATAATTGATATAAAAAATTAAATTTAAAATATGAATAATCGAAAATAAGAAGGAAAAATAAACCTTTTCACATCCAATCCAATTTCAAAATGAGAGATTTTTAGTTATATTAATAAATTTTCACCATTTAGACAGTGTACATTATTAAGTCACAAACTAGGTGTTTTTCAAGATGAAAATCAAAATTGACAGCCACAAGAGGAAACATCATGCGATACCAAATTATGGTGACAGTTCCCAAATATTGACTTTATTTTATTTTTCATTGTAACATATTAGGGGGTGAGCTAAATAGATAATATGTTAAAATTTTTTAATTCAAATTTCCTCATTGTTAACATAATATATATATATATATATATACCTTGACTTGATTTCGAAAGAATTTGAATATCACAAAATAAAATTAGTAAAGCGTGAATCCAGATTTCTAGGTTTGTGTGAAAAGACCCAAATCAGAGCCGTGGAAGATTTGAACTTCACGGTCGGGACCCAACCAGAGCCGTTCATTTCGGAATTTGGGTCGGACATTGTCTGTGTCTCCCACACATAATCTTGCTTGACTAGTGCAAATTTCCAAAACTTCCAAACATCCACGTGTCACACCATTGCAATTCCACGGGCCCACGGAAATCATCACCCTGGTTTATTACAAGGAAAATTTAATTTTCTTTCCTATTATTATTAATAAATTAGTCTGTTGTTTTATGTAATTTCATTCTAACTTCTAATTCAATCCTAGTTTAAGATGGTATACGATTCGATGTACAGGAATGAAATCAAATAAAAAAGAAAAATAAAATCATTATATTTATTAATTATTAAATTTACTTAAAGAATAAAATTATATTATTTATAATTTTTTTTCTTATTATTTAATTCATAAGTTAGCGAATAAGTTAGAGTGTCAATTTTAGTAGAAATAACAATGGGATGATGATTGCAATGAGTAATATTAGTAGTGTGATCATAGATTTATAATAGTGGTAAGATTATAATAATAATAATAATTATAATAACAATAATAATATTATTAATTATAGCGATAATTACGATAATAATCATGAAAAGAGTAATGATGATAACAATTATATTGGCGAAGGTGGTGGTAGTCATTATAATTATGCAAGGGGGGTGTTTTTTTTTCTTTTTGTCTCAGATGGCAATGTAAATTGAAATCTTAAGGGAAAGAAGAGAATTAAACAAGAAAAATTTGTTAATGATAAAGATAATATATTCCATCACACAAGAATCAAACATTTAATTAGGAATAATCATGAGTTAGTTAAAAATAGTTAAAACTATTTCTTAACTCACTCAATTAGACAATAAGCATCTTTTTTTAAAAAAAAAATCAAAACCAATCATTTATATTGTTAATGAAGTCTTATTGGTATACTTATCAATTGATAAATATAAGAGTAGAGATTCAAATTATTTTTCTATTATTTTTCCTCTCTTGCTCTTGTCCCGATTAGGCGATTCCTTGTTAATGATAGTGGATTTTTCTATCCAAATGTCTAGATCGATTAATTTGTTGGAATCTAGGAAAAAAAACACTTATATAATACTATGTGCAAACTTAGTGATTTAGTGGTTAAAATTGGGTTAAAAATACTTGCACTATTAATGCAATCATAGCAATAATCAATCTAGCATTAAATCACACATATGATGAAAGAAACAGCAAATATCAATCTTCACTCAAATACATTGATATTTAAGCATTTACATGTTTTAGAATTTTATTTAAAATGTGAAATTTAGACGGCAAAGAATTCCAAAATATATGGAGTAGAAGTGTATAAATTTGCATATTTTTTATTTTTTTAAAATTTTTTGGACTTTCTTTATTTACTTATTCGGCCAGACATTTTGTTGCGGTTAAGCGATGCACACTTACACTTAATTGATAATTTGAAATTTGCATTTTTTTACTATTTTTATTAATTATTCTTAATTAAGTTTGAGTTTAAGTGGTCAATTAAGAGTAGTTTAAAATTTTTTTTATTATCATTACTCTTATTAAAGAAATTATTTTTTTTAATTATATTTCCAATTTCTTAAAATCTTTCCATCACCTTAATTGGATCTCTATACTTTTTTTTCTTGTAATTAGATATTTCTCTTTTTTTATTTTATTAACGATCCACCCATGTAAACAATGAATTTTTAGTGGTTAATAGAATAAAAGGTGTGACTTAGCTTTTCTCTCTAAAAATAGATATATTTCATAATATATGTCCTAATTTTTTATAAGTTATTTTCTATTTAGATACATATAAATGTGCTATTAAAGTCCCACAAGAGTAATTGTTAAATAATATTAAAAAGCATTGCTCAAATGTGTTGATTGTTAACTCTAACTAACAAAAAAAATGACATGAAATATTTTGTTAAAAATAAAAATAAAAATATTTATTTTAAAATATAAATTACAGAAATTTAATTAGAAGGAGAATGAAATTATAAAATATAACAAGATAATTTAACGAAAAATTTTTATTTTACGAAAGAAAGAATGGTAAGGGGACGGGGGTGCATGTGAAGGTCGCATGCCTTTTCTGTGCATCCAATTGTAATCTGTCCCGACTTTGTCAATTATCAACGTGGCAACGATGAGCGTGTGCCATTATAGTCAAGAGTGGACACGTGGCATGATCCGTTCTGAAGAGTTAACTTGCAGCATGGGGTTGCCGACAGGTGGCGTGGTGGTGGGTGAATCAGAGTGCGATGAATTAAATTCCCTTGCTTTGAATTTTATTTTTCATCATATTTTGTTGACTTATCTTTCACACGTGATCCACATATGGTAAATGTTATGTTTCGTTTATTTTGTTAAAAAAAAAATTTATATAAAAAATACCGTTTATATATACATGATTATAAGAATAATATATATTATATAATTTGTGATTAAGAATAATATTAAAATTATAATAATAGTAAAAAGTAATTTTTTTAAATATAAAAAATTATTCTTTAGATTCTTTACATTTAATATTAACTAAATAAAATATTTTCATATTTTAATATTTTATAATCATAATTAAAAAATATTTTCTATCAAAATATATGAATTATTAAAAATCTCATATTAGCATTTCTATGTATTTATCTAATTGCTTGAGAATATTTCATACGAGCATTCGCTACTTATGATATACTTGAGAGGAGAGAAAGAAAAGGAAAGATTGAGTATTATTTTTTCTTCCTTCTTTGGAACTTTTGTTTAAAGACGGAAAAGTAATAAGAATTTATGATTCAAATCTTTTGCTTTTCATTAATTTGTTTTCCTTCAATTTGGAATATTTTTAGAAGGTTATTTACTTGATTTATAATTTTAAAATTATTTTATTTTTTAATTTATATTTATATTTATATTTTTAATATTTTATTATTATTTATATTTAAATAAAAATATATTATTTATTTTTTTGAAAAGTACCTGGTGTGTGAAAAGTACATATTAAATATTATAATTATAAAAAATATAAAATCATCTTTTTTCTTATTAATAATAATTAGACCTAACAATTGTGTTATATATTTATTTACTCATAATTTCATACACATTCATCCTTATTTTAAATCATCTTGGCTTTAGGTGAATGCGGGTTAAATCATTGTTGACCTTGTCAAAAAAAAGCTCATATCAAGTCAAACCATAGCCATATTTTCGTAAACTCTTTAAGTAAAAATTATAATATTATTATATATTAATTTATCATATCATTTTTTATGAAAAAAAATTTTTAGAAGAAATTTAGAGAGATATTTTTGTTTTAATTGTAAAAAATTTATTAATAAATTAACTTTTTTTAAAAAATATAAACTTGTAAAAATACATACTAACCAATTATATATTTTAGTTTAACCTATCATTATCTTTATATAAATTTAGAGATCTAAATAAAGGGAAGAGAAATCATGACTTAACCCTATGTTCTCCCTCTATTATCATTTTTTTTCTTCCTTTGATTTCTCTTCCCTTTCCTTCTTGCACTAACTCCCAAACAATGCATTAGGGTTGGATGATGGAAGCAATTAAAATTATATTTAATAAGTATTTGATAAGTTAACTAATAAATTAATTAATAACTGATCATTTATAAGTGATAATTGATAAAGCTACTAATTGTAATAGAAGTGGTGGCTAAAATTAGTTATTGAATTAGTTGAAAAATATAAAATAATATAAAAACATATTTAGTATAAATAAATATATAAATTAAACTAATACATGTTTATTTTCAAACTAAATTACATCAAAGTAATTACAATATTCAAAATAAAATTACATCAAAATAATTACAATATTCAAAATAAGAATATAATTATTTAAAATTTATTTAATTAAGTTTATGACATTAAATTTTTTATTTATATATTTAATATTCAAAATAATAATATAATAACCTAAAATTTAATTAATTATATCACATATTTATTTATTAACTTGCTTTTTTATTTATTTATATTAAATTAATGAAGATGTATCAAATATATTTACATAATTAGGATATAGGTTATCATATAATTAAAAAAAGATATAAATTTATAAAAATTTGAAAAGTTATTAATTTATAAGTTATAAACTATCTTACAAAATTTATTAAATAAGAGTTTATTTTTTAAATAAATTAATGCATCAGACATGTATAAAAATTAGTTTATAACTTACAACCTAACTTATTTACTATACCAAATACACACTAAATATTTACTTGTTAAACTAGAGTTCGAAAATGGTATAAGGTATTAAGTGTGACTTCAAACCTAAACTCATCAAAATTGAAAATTTAAACCTCCAGTTTAATTCTAATTTGAATAAAAATTTAAATAAATTTGTATGAGATGATATAAAGTAAATGTTATTTAATCCAAATTTTTCACGGAGCATGAAATATTTGAACTTAGTTAAAAAAAAACTATATATGAGTCTAAATGAATTTATGCAATTTTAAATGAGTAATTTGTTGCATATAATATAAAATTTATGTAATAATATAAAATAAAAAGTTATTAGGTTCATTTAGATTTATAAATAGTTTCAGTAAGATAATTTGAAACTCAAAATTTGACACCTATTTGTAGCCAAGGATTTCAACCAAGAGGGAATGGTTTGAGTTTTAGAATTCTACACATTTTTAAAATAAATTTAGCTTTTGCAAATATTTTTCAATCAATTGACACTTTGAAACACTAAATAAACAATTAGCTTTGAAGGCAAGCAAATTAAATAATTTTAAATAATTCAACGTACCATCACAATGAAACCAGAAAATTATGCAAAAAAAAAAAAAATTAAAGAGTTAGGGTTGAAAAGATTGAATATAATGATTTAGAGTAGTTAAGTCTTGTAAATTTAACACTTTAAGAATTATATTCATTAACAAGTTTGTTTAATTTAATTTTTGTTAATTTACTATCTCTTCAAGTTTAATTCAAAAACTTGAAAAAAAAATTATAATATCATTTCTTAATTAAGAGAACTCCTTTGAGTTTTCTCATTCAAAATATACTGTAACAAAAAATTTTCCTCCTTATTGAAAACTTTAGAGAAATTTTACCATAAATACAATGAAAGATTGTTTAATATAAAGAATTTTAATTTATTAAATCTCAAGAGATGATTACATAATGAAAAATTAAAAGAAAAAAATTGAATCTAAAGGATTCTTATGTTAATAAAGTTGAACATTTGAGAGCAAGAAAAAAATGAGTTTCTTGTGTTAATATAATAGTAAATGTTCTTAGGAATGATTTAAAATCAAGTTCTAGGCTTTAAATAAGAGTTTGAACTCTTAAATGTCCGTCAAATGCATTAAAGAATTGTTATAAATGTGTTAACATATAGAGAATGCCTTTGCTTTCTCGGGCTTAAAAAACTTGAATTTTCAAAAGGAGGATAACTTTACAAAATGTTGCATGGAAAATACCTACTAAACATGTCGAATTGCTTCACAAAGCAATTCTACGGGGGATAAATTTCAATTTTGAAATAAGGTACCAGAAATTGCTTTACGAAATGATTCTGGCCATCCAATTGCATCTAATGGGAGAGAAGCACATTGCAAAGGGATTTGTCTATTTCAAAATGTCTTAAACATAATTTTTTGTTTCAAAACCTTTTCAAAATCATTTAAAACATTTTCAAACATAATTAAAATATTTTTAAATTAATATTACAATTGAAAATCAAATGTTTTGCCTTAAACTTTAGCACCAAAATTTGAAAGTCATATATTAATTTTTTGAAAACATTTTCTCTAATTTCAATTTAATCCTTTTAAACTTAATTTTTTTCTTTTATAATTGAATTTAACTGCATAAAAATCTTAACTGAGTCTTTAATAATATTTAAATTTTGTTGTAGGTCCAATACAGCGTGTGTTATTAAAATACAATTAAATAATTTAAAATGTATTATTATCATTAAAATTAATATTTGAATTGGGATAAAGTTGACAAATTTAAATTGAGCTTTGTGGAACTGATTTTAAACCAATCATGAATAATTTGAATCGTTTGTATCCTAGCAAAATTATTATTAAAATTGCTGCATCATAGTGCGACGCGTGGTTTCCAAACATCATTTGAGACGCATCTGGAATCGGTTAATGAAGATATAAAAGCATATGAACTTCTACCAAACTTCACAATTCGATCGAGAAATTGCAGATAGATTATTCTAATTCGTGACTTAGGCAAATATATACTTCACGCGCCTCTCATTTCACGACGACACGTTGAAGTATGTTGGACCCCACAAAGCCTATCGCTATCTTTTAACTCACGGTATGCAGGAAGAAACGGATAGTTAAATATCCCTTTGTTTGGAAAGAAAATATTTTTGGTATAATATTAAATATAAAAATATAATATAAGATAAATAATTTTTTTTAAAAATATTTTTTTATTATATTTTTTTATTTCTTTTTTTATCACAAATTAAAAATATATATAATCTTTTTACTTATATATACATATATAATTTCTCTGCGAAATACATCTTTTGAAAATAAAACGCAACCTAAGTATTTTGAACGTCAAAAGGAGGAGAAATTGGAGTTAGAGAATGGAATCCATACCAACTTCAATGGCATATCAAACATAATTAGAATATCGCCGTACTGTGCACAAATTGAACGTAAAAAAGACAAGATGTTTTCTTGTAGTTCAGCAAAAGCAAAATAAATTATATTTTCTCGTCGAGAGAGATATCTCATATTTATTAAAAAATAAACAGTCACCCAAAAAATTAAAAGATAATGCAACATATCATTATATATATGAATTTAAATTTGATATAATGCAAGTCTTACATTATTTATCATTTATGTATTTGCCATAATATTTAAAAATTATTAAAAAAATTTATTATTAATAAAATTTCTTAATTCTTTTAGTTCTTAATGATATGACATCTTTTAATTTATTAATAATGTAAAATATTTTATATTGACAGAAGATCAAATTTAATATTTAATATATATATATATATATATATATATATATATATATATATATATATATATATATATATATATATATATATATATATATATATATATATCTAATTCTGCCGGAAATTGTGATGATACAATTGATTAGTTGACCTCTTTCCTTATACCTTTTCTCCATGGAAACATAAAATCTTTGATGTCCTTTTCGTGATTATTAACGGATTAGTTGACGATAAAAAAGGTTAAATCCCAAATAGCAAAGATGAAAATATGGAAGAATGACAAGAAAAAGTTGGACAATAAAAGGGAGGATGTTTTCTTCTTGTCTATCACATTCTAACACGCAATTTTGGTAATGTTTCATGCATCCAATGGGAAGTCAAATGAAGTGATTTAGATATAAAGGCCACTTATGATGACCCTAATTATGTCTTCAAACTTGCAACTTTATTCCTTTCCATTGTAAAAGGATGACTCATAAAGGGCATAGTGCAAAAACTTTCCGACATCCTTTCATCGAGCTTACCTCCAAAAAAATTGATTTTTTTTTGCCATAAAAAAAATTTGATTTGCACTACTAATCATTTTACACTATCTTTTTTGTTTCTACACTTGATCCTGTCTGTCAAATTCACCTAATTGTTCAATTTAATTCGGTGGAACCTCGGAAGGGTATAAAATTTTTTTATAAAAATTATTTATTGGCCACCCAAAAGTAGTATAGTATAAATGGGAAAAATGATATATCGAAACAAACTTGTTATATATATATATATATTTCAATTTAAAATTTTTTATATCAAATAAATTAAATTTTACAAATTTATTTTATTACCTTATATTTAATAATTCCTGATGCATATATGAAATCTAATTTCAAATATGACCTTTGGATGTATAAAAATATAGTAATATAGAAAATGATTATGGGTGGGGGAGCTATTCAACGTTGACTTTACCGTGAAAACGAAATTGAATTGGTCGGGTGGAATTAGCCTAACAAACTTTTCACGCGAACTGTCTCTTCGGTTGGGTCAGGCTTTGAGGCTTATGCATTGGCCGATTTCGGTTTCCAGCTGAATTGCGCGTCTCCCCGGTCAAAATGAAGTGCAAGCTATGATATTTCTAGATTTTTATAATTCGAGATAATATAATAAAATTTTAAAATTATTGAATTAAAACTATTTAATTATAATTATTTTTAATAAGTATAATTAAATAATTTTAATCTAATAATTTTTTAGATTACCACATCACACGATTTTTAAAACCTGAACATCATAAAATTTGCCTCAATAATTTGGAATAGCTACAGTGAGAAGCACCAATGTTTGCATTCTAGTGCTATATTAATCGCTTACTACTACGTTACTACCTAATCCTCCATTTATTTTTCATAAACCTCCAAAATTTAACATTAACATTTAATAAATAAAATATATTTTATTATCTTAAGTATTTTATAACATACAAGTAAACAAATTTATGATGTTTGACATTCAAATGCACCTGAATGGTTGACTTTTTTTTATAATTATTATTATTCATTAAAACTGATAATGTT
This sequence comes from Sindora glabra, assembly GCA_020226215.1. Classification (NCBI taxonomy): domain Eukaryota; kingdom Viridiplantae; phylum Streptophyta; class Magnoliopsida; order Fabales; family Fabaceae; genus Sindora; species Sindora glabra. The sequence goes on along the minus strand of CM035227.1, from coordinate 107,550,617 downwards.
ACTTTAATACTAATTATTCATTATGACATGTATAGAAACATTTAGAATTTTTCATACGGCTGCTAAATTTAGAGAGAGAAAAAAAAACGCAATATCACATGTAAATTGGATCCAGGGACCCATAACATTACAATCAAGTGAAAGAATAGTGACGAAACGTTTAAAACCTGACCCATTTCATAATGGACCAACTAAGCCATCCAACGAACCAGGCCCAAAGAAAGCCCCACAACCCATAAAGTAAAAGTTGATCTCTTATTGGACTTCTCTCATCCCAACTATAACATCTTTCGGCCCAGCCCAACTACGCTACCACTTAGGTTATACTGAAAAAAAACAAAGGGGAAAAAACTGCCCGGGCTTATAAACCCTCACACACATCACTTACACACGTGCCATAATATCAGTATACACCAGTATACCATCAAATTTAACCATATATTAGGTTTATTTTTGTTCAAAAATCAAATCTTATATGTTATTCTATAACATATAGATCTAATACTACACAGATATATCATTATATTAATGGTATACTACAAAATTTTTCTTATATGATATAAATGATAATCTACTCAATGCATACATATAAGAATTTAAATTTAAATTTCATACATAATAGAGAGTAAAATTTCTAAAATAATATTGGATCACATTCCCATACTAAAGTGCCTACTTATTTTGATATATTTAATTGGGTGTGATTAATTGGACTCAACCTAAAACACATAAGCAAGTGTAAAGAATATATTCAAATTCCACCATTTAAATTGCTTTGCTGTGAAAGAGCTAGCAAAAGAAGCCGAAGCTTCTTCAGATCTTTGTGGTTCAGAAGGCACACCAAAACAAAAGATCCGTATAACATGCTAGTTTCTACCATCTATCTCATTTGATATAGGCATCAAGACCACATATTGAGATTTGAGAGTGATTTCTAGAACAATACCTAATATTCCACCGCAAACCAAATTTTGCAACATTTACAGACATAAATATAAGCTATGCCGCTCTGCTAAATTTCCACGGCAACAAAGACCAATAGGACTAAGAAAAACAAAGCTTCAGACCATACGTGGAGAATCACCTACAGGAGAAAATGAATGAACAAGAGAATTGTTTTAAATCCTAACCCTTTGCCGAGAGTACATCCAAATTACCAGAATGACGATTGGATGAAGAACCCTTTAGTAGATGTGGTTTTCTTACAGTTCTATTGTTGAGGACTCTATTCTCCTGCCCATTTGGATGCTCCTGATAAGTGGCATGTTGGAAACGCAACAATGCAACCATGCTAAGTGCAACTAGAGCCGCATTTCCCACCATTCCACCCATATTACCTAATCTAAGGGATTTCTTCACGAAGTTGAAACTGGAAAGAAGTAGATTAAAAAGGATATTGGACCTCTTCCCTGAGTCAGTACCAAAATTCTCACCAGGACTGCATTGTTGACCACAAAGATTTTTAGGGGAAACGAAGGGAACTGCATGCTGTACATCTCCAACAAAAACAAGAGCTTCATCAATCACCTGGTAATTTTTACCCTGGTGTTCAGCCAATCTCATAGCTAGAATGATTCGGCTCTGTTCCAAGCGTGCAATTGCAACATCTCTCTCAGCCTGCTGCTGCATTTGAATGGTCTATGAAACGTGAAGAATAAGAGTCATATTTAGAGGAAGCATTTCACAGATCATGAAATGTGGGTAATAAGGTGCACTGGTTAAATAAACAGCAATAGATTGATCAATAATTATAAAATGCAAAAAGTATCTAAACTTGTATGAACACAATGGATATATTATTATATCATATATCTGTAGATCTGATACATATTATCCATCGTATATGTCCAGATCAACCAAGGCGTAGCCATTTCATCCCTCACATTTTTTAGCACCTTCAAGCACAATGCAAAGCCTACCTTCCAATTGTTTCTTTCTTCTTCTCCTTGCCCTACTTTTGTTTTCTCACTTTCCCAGCATATGGTTCAGGTGCTTTAAAGACTTGATCTCAAAATTAACTGATGCCAACCCTAAAATTTATGTATTGCCATTAAAATTCTTCAATGCCACAGAACCACCACTTTAAACCATGATCACCATGACATATAGGAAGTCATCAATTCAATATTCGTGGCATATCCATTTAAAAAATGCCTATAATAGTACTAACTCAAACCATTGGAGCTGTATACTGAAGACTTGACTGACACCTCCAAAATTCTTGTCAAATAAATGTGTTATGAAGACATAGGTTATACATAGTCCATAAATTCAATTCACACCTTTAATGGTCTTCTACCTATCTTAATAAATCCATATATCCAAATCATATTAGCTTATTGCCTCTTACAGTCCTGCCAACTTAAAGAAATCTTGACTCTGAGCAAGCTGTTTATAATGCTAAAAAATGTTTAAGCAACTAGTTCTTTGGGCTTCAGTGCAGGTTTCTCATTACTGAATCCATCCGCAAAATTAATTACAGTGACCCAGTTAACCTCATAGACTATGTTAATAAATACCTCATAATATGACTTACAATAGCAGAACAACTTCGTCTTTTCAAAGAGACTGAAGCCCCCATTCAATGTACTGATATCTCTTTCACAAAATGAAGGAATGCTAAAGCTATTATTGTCGTTTGTCGTGAATTTTCTGTCACGTTCTTGTTTTCACATAATAAAGGACTTAAATCTCAAATCTCTCCAAATTGACAATAAACCCTATGAATGCAACAAAACTTGGAAGAACTTTAACTTGATTACAAGTTACAAAAAAAAATAAAAAATTGCGTAGCAAAATTTTCTCAAATTCAAAGTACAACTATGAGCCTGGCCAGAGAAGAAAAAAAAGGGCCAAAATAGCAACTCACATGGAGGAATTCGAGCTGGTCTTCGAAGTTCTCGAGCGCAGTCCTTATGGCGTTGAGACTCTTGACGGAGTCATCATCGTCGTCGAGGCGAAAATCCTTCGTCAACACAGAACCAGCATCGTGGGACTTGTTCTTGTTCTCGGGAATTTTGGGGGATTTGAAGGAATTAAGGAAATGGGCTCTGGAAATGGAGTGGATGGCATCGCTGAGCTTGTCATGGAGGTCCCAGATTTTCTCGAGGACGGCTTCGGTTTCCTCCATCTCCATTCCCCATTTCATTTTGCGAGGGAAAGACAAAGAAACGGCGGCAAAACTATGGAAAGCTGAAGGCATATACGGTGGCCGTTTCATTTTCCTTCCTTTTATCTTTTCTTTACTGTCACCCGCATGTATTTTTCAAGGTCTTGTTACAACAAATTTTCATTTTTCATTTTCATATAATAATCTTCAATTTATATCCCTCTCTAAACCGTATCATTATGGGAAAATTTTTGGTAAATAGCTGATAAAGTATTTTATTAGTTGCACATTAAATTTAATTTTTTAAATTAAATTTTATATATTCCACTATAATATATTATTATTCTATTAGTGATATATCAAAATCTCTCTCCATCATTATTTTAGGAATCTAAATTTGATTTTATTATTAATGTAAAATATAATGTTATGAAAAATCTCATTCTTAAGAAATTGAGTATTTTAAACTATTGGATTATATTTGCCTTATATATGGATAAAGTATTTAATAAATATTAAGGATTTTAACGTTGCCTATTGAAAATGGATAATTTTGCTTGATTCTCATAAATGAGAAATGATAATTGATATGATATTTCAAGAATAAATGTGAAATTTATAAAATGACATTTAGTTTGACTAAATTCAAAATGTCAAATTTAATGTTTTAAAATCTTCATTTGCAATGTTTAAGTAATTCCTAAGTTTTATCTACTTATTTTGATAATAATATATTATAACCTATAAAACTTAAATCTCTTAGTAATGGATTACTAATTTTAATTTTCAAATTTAATTATAATATTAATATATTAATATTTATATTTTTAATTTTAATTTACCTATTTTAATATTTGAGAAAAGATTATTTAATAATGAAAATACCAAATCTTTTAAAAAGTAGAGTTCCTCATAACATTATCCTAGTGTAAAATACTTTACACATCATTTAAAAAATAATAATAATCACAAATTTTTAATAAGAATAACAAAATTTTAATTATTTTTATTAGTATGATAACATATAAATAAAGTTAATTTACACACACAATAAATAAAATTTAAATTATTATTTTAATTTCTCAATCATCCAACTTTTTTAATTTGGTTCTTATTTAATTTTCTTTAATTTTTAATTATTTAATTTAATTTAATTACAATTTTACCAAATTTTAATAAATTTTAATAATTGTCAACAAAATTAATGATAAGAAGGTCTAAAATTTTAAATGATGTTATCCAATATTTGTATAGTACTCATCATAATCATAATTTATACTAATTATATGATTTTAATTTAAAAAGAAAGAAACATAAGAATTACATTAAATTTATTTTTAATCATTTATTATTATATTATTTTAATTTGTAATTATATATAGACATTTGCTTTTATATAAATCATATTTGTTATACAAGTGTCGGAGAATATCAAGTCAAACTTTGGCTTCCATAAATAATAGGGTTTGAAACATGGGGTGGAAAATTTTTTTAGTTCATTACAAGTTTAGTATTATTTATGTATAAATACTATCAATTATATTATTTTTTAATTTAGTAACCTAAATTAATAAAAAAATTATTTTTGATAAAAAAATTAGTTATTCTTAAGGAAACCAAGCTATTGAATTAAAAAAATAATATATTTGTATGAAAGCAATATTGAATTTTCAATACTAAATATAGCACTAAAATTTTTTTCAAAGGGAGGGGCTAAATTAAGAATAAAAATGAAAGAAAAACTAAATTAAAAACATTGTTATGATTACAAAAAGAATAAACATAGTATTTAATTCTTTATTTATTGAAGTGGTGGCTATTACAATCCTCAAATTTCATAACTAATATTATTAGTTCTTTATTTTTATTTTTTTAATAATTATTCATCCCTTTATTCACATAAAATATTAAAATAAATAAAAAATATTAAAATTAATTTTTAAATAATACCTAACAATATCAAATACATACTCATTTTTAGTTATATTCTTTCTTTTTATCATTTATTTTAGTATTATATGTGAAGGAAATGATAAATAATTGTAATAAAAGTAAAAATAAAAAATTAATAGTGCAAAGTTATGAAATTTTAAAAATATAATAATAATTATTTTTATAAATAAATAAATAAATATTATATTTACTCTTACAGAAACTAAAACCATGTTAATTACGGGCTATAATTTGATAAGTTTAGAAAGTTATTTCGTGAACATGCAATAATATTCTTAATTTTATTGTATTGTATTGTATTTTATTCGTTCTTGTTATCGTTCTGTTTCTTGTACTTTGATATCTAAATTCTTAATCATTTTGACATAGCTTGCAGGACTTTAAGGCATGCCACGATTATCCAATCAGATGACCCCATTTAATTAAATACTATATAATAATATCATTCTAGTGATCAATTAATTATTTGTCATAAATACTTTATATATTTTAATTATATCAATTTATTAAGAATAGTATTATATGCATTGAAAATAGAATTTCAAATTAAATTCTGAATACAAATTAAAAATTGTTATTGAATATATTAAATATAAATTGATAACATAAATTTGTAAAGCTTAATTTAATAAATATAAGAAATTTGAAATATAATTTCAAATTCCATTTTTAGAACCTACAACATATTTTATTCATTAAAATTGTTTGTGTTTACAAACGATATTGACAATGTATTTATGAAAACCAAAAACTCTATATCACACTATCTCGATTATCCTTCATTAAAATAAAATATCAAATTAGAATGTGAAAAAAATTGCACTAGCACACGAAAATTCCCATGATATCCCACTTCACGTACACATATTACCAACGGCTGAACTATTCTTACTTCTCTTTTGTGTCCAGAATCATATACAATGAAAGTGATATTAGTTGGGAGTAAAAATTAAATCCCGTCAATAGGTATGGAATAATAAATTAAATTTATGACGAATATAAAAGTTTTTAAACTTAATTTTAAATATTATTTTTATTTTATACTATTTTTTAAATATTACTTATAAGATTTTTGTTAATCTTAATATTTGTATTTAATCTTATTCAATAAATGAAACATAATTCTTTTTATTATTTATTTATTTATCAAAGTCTTAAAATTTTAATTTTTAATTTTAAGACATTAAAAAAAATATAGAAAGTAACAATTTAACTTTTATTCATTACGTATCACAGACAGTTATTACATCTGGAGCATACGTACTAGGACTTCTCATCTATTTATTTATTATCAATTATAATTATGATTATAATTATAATCATAACCAGCTTTGCCCCTGCTGTTATGTAATTTTTCCTCACGGTATTATGTATTATTTATTATTTATTACATGCGTACATACGAATGTTTGCATCACCTTCACATTGTCTCTACCCGGCTCCTCTCTGGATTTCCCGCAGAATTTATTGGGGTTGGTGTGAACTCCGTGTCTCTTTCATCTTCACCGGAAATTTCCTCCAAAGACCGCCCCTTTGTCTCCGTCACCAAGAACGAACAGAAAAACCCCACCATGTTCGTCACTGCCAAAATAAACATAGCTTTCCTGATTTTCTTCAAGTCACCGTCCTGAGTGTAGTTCTGGATCCCAAATGCCGCAACCAAGGCGCCTGCCTTCCCGGCCGCCGCGCTCAGCGCGTGGCACGTGGATCTCACCCTTGTCGGGAACAGCTCCGCCGGCAGCACAAAGGTTGTGCTGTTGGGCCCAAAGTTGGCAAAGAAGAATGTTAAGGCATATAACAAAGCGAAGAGGAAACTGTTATTGTTTTTGAGGTAATCATATTTAAAACCAATCACGAACATGAAAAACGACATCATGAAAAACCCGATGAGTTGGATCTTGTAGCGTCCCAGCCTCTCGATCAAGGCGACAGTGAACCAGTAACCTGGGAAAGTTCCAAACAAGGCGACCAAGAACATGGCACGTGATGTCTCATACACTTCTTGTATAGCATTCATATCTTGAACTTGATCTATTAATCCAATTGCGGGAAAAATATCTTTCTGGGTTAAGTTCTGGCTGTAAAATGCAATGTCCAACAAGAACCATGTGCTCATCGTACCAATCAAATGACGCCCGTGTCGCGCATTGAATTCGTCGGAGAACAATTTGTACTCATTTGCTGATTTGAATTGGGCCAATTTCTCATGTTCAGCTTGGATTTCAATGTCCAAAACCCTAGCCATGTCTGCTGCTGCTTGTTTTGCGTTTCCTTCAATGATAGCAGTGTAACGACCGGTTTCTGGCATCTTCATTCGCCAGTAGAACGTCAAAAGAGCAGGGATGGCTCCAACCATAAGCACAATACGCCACAGAAAGTCACCTTCAGGTTGTGTGGACAAGACTTTGTCTTTACTGTAATTTGTAGCGCCGAAGTAGGATAAGAAGACCTTCGAAAGGGTCATAGAAACCAGACCAGCGAAAATAATTCCGACGCCTTGCATGGCGAAAACCGCCGCAATGAAAGCTCCGCGGGTTCTTTTGTTGGCGTATTCAGACATGATAGTCGCCGAGAGAGGATAGTCGCCGCCGATACCGAAGCCGAGCCAGAACCTGAAAAAGCAGAGGCAGCCTATGACGGATTTTGGCGTTGCACCAAATGACAGGCCTGAACCAATGGCGCAAACGACCATAAGAATCAGAGTGATCCCGTAGACTTTCTTCCGGCCGAGTTTGTCTCCGAGGTAGCCGAAGAACAACTGGCCGGTGAGGGTTCCGACGAGGGCCACTCCGACCACCCAATTGTTGACGGCAGTTGGGAGTTTTCCTGGCTTGTCTGAAGCGGGGTCGAAGTAATAGAGGCGGCCGAGGAGTTTGGAGACGGTGGAGATGCAGAAGAGGTCGTAGGCGTCGGTGAAGAAGCCCATGCCGGCGATAACGATGGCGGTGACGTGATACCATTGCGTCTGAGCCCTGTCAAGGGCATCGAGAACTGCTAAGGTCATCTTGAAGGGATGAATTACTTGGTGCTGACCAGATGAGGCGATGAGTGTTTTCTGCGGTCTTGGTCCTTTTATATTTGCATGGTGATAGAGTAAAACAAAAGGGACGTCGAGTTCTATGTTTGCTAGGGGATAGCAACAAGAAGTTTTGGACTGCTTAGCATTAATTAAGCATATGCTTTTGCATTGATCCAAGAAGAAGGACATCCTTCCTAGTTATCAGCTTTGTTTCCTATGATATGGTATACACAAAAGATCAATGAAATTGAATTAATACAGGGTAATCATCACATGACAGAAGGAGAGGAAGGTTGAATTACATTTAATATATTGAAATTCAATATATTGAGATTAAAAAAATATATAATTAAACAACTAAATATTCAACTTTTCAAAACGTCAAACCCCTTGTACTAATAATATATATTGCCTTTGAAATTATAGGCAGCAGACAATAAAATTACAAGTGCAAATTAGGGTAGTCAATTTAGTATATATCAATTGAAGTCAAAACTGCACATAATTAAGTCAAAATTAGCGTGGTCTAATGCGGGTTTAGAAGGGATAGAGAGGATTTTTATTTCTATATTTTTAAAATTATATATTAATATCATATAGTTATATAATTCATTTAAAAATTTTATTTTTTTTCGTAATTCATTTATCATGTTGAAAACTTTTGATCCTATACATTATGAGGTCAGAATCCCTCTTTTACCTTAGGAGTACTTGATAGCCTTAGGACTTGCGATTTTGGCAGACGAGGCTTACCAAAAATAAATTTATAAAAAAGTGAGTTCAAATGGACTAATTTATGTGGATCATATTTGTGTGAAACACGGAAAAATCCATGGGCCAACTCTTTTCTTAAAATAAAATAGGTCAGTTTGTGAGTTTGCAGTGCAAACTAGATCAACTAAAATAGATCAATTTAAAACACAAATCCTAATGAGTTGGGCTTACACGACCTTTGACTTGATTTGATCTACAAAACTAGTTTAACATCCCCGCTTTACCTATAATAAACAACTTTTCATATAATGGATAAAATATAATAATACAAAAACAAATTAAAACAAAATAATATGTGGCATTGCCTATGGAAGAAAATGATGGAGAGGTTTTTAAATTAAAAAAAAAAAAAGTCGAAACTTAGGGCACTTTATGACAACGAACATAAAACTTGACCATTTAATTAAGTATAGCCTCCGTTGATAGGGTTACTGATTAATCGCAATTATTTTATAATGATAAAAATAATTATTCATTTAACACATTTAAGATATACGGTTTGATTATTTAATTAAGATTTCAAGTTTTTAAATGCTGTTTGGTTTCTGACATGTGGGCCTTCTTTTTGCCAAATAATAGGAAGGAGAAGACAAGTTAATTAATGTATACATTCACAATATATTAAATTTATATTTAAATTTTAATAAGATGGAAAAGTACTAAGCTTTTTTCTTTTTTCTTTATTTCAAATAATACTACAACATTAAGATACTTCTAAGTTTTTACAGTCATGAAGTTGATTTAGGGGTGAATTATAGTGTACCAACCAAGGTCGATGCTTCTAAATTTTTAGGTAGAAGGAGTTAATTCAATCTTTAGCTGTTGATATCTATTGGCAATTTGGCGTCATGGCTGCTTGGTACTAGGTTGACAACTTTGTACCGCACAGAAATGGAACAAGGCTAAGAGTGTTGATCCTTCCTCACTAATAACGTCATAATCTATTGTTCATAAACTTTCCTTCTCATTCATAAGATGTGACTAATTAAAGACCACTAAACCCGAGATTGTCTTTTTCCGAAGCTGACCTGCTGCAGGATCTCACCTTGTTTCATTTTATCATTATCCTATAAAACAGGTAGAGAAAAAAAAATGAAAATTCCTATGAAATATTAGTCTTGACGGATAATTCAATAAACCATCCCCAAATTTAGGGCGTCACATTCCATCATTTTTAGCATCAGCGCCTGACGCTTGTTCACCACAAATTGCAACAACCTTCTCTATTCACACTCACAATGGTTGGAGAAGAAATCAAATCTATCCTCTGATGAGACTGCTGAAACTCTCTAATTGTTTCATTGGATAATATTTTTTCACGAAAAATGTTATATATATATATATATATGAAAAGTGATATATAATTTATATTCGTGGTTAAAAAATGAGACATAGAAGCATAACAATGGATAAAATCAAATTTTTATTTAAAAATAGAAGTTACTTTCTTCAAATTTTTATATTTAATATTAAATAAATAAAATATTGTCCTCTTATCTTAATATTTTATAATTATATTTTATGAAAAATATTTATTATTAAAACAAGTAGAGCTTTAAAGTAGAATAATTTCACAATGAAGAACTCAATTTATGACTTTCATGAGGAGAAGAGTAAAATGATATTAAACCATGAAATATATACTACCTATCTATTGATTTTTTAAAACTTATATTGGAAGTTTAAAATAATTTATAATCATTTAGAATATTTAAAAATAAAAAAGAAATATATAAATAAAATTTCTAAAATATTACGTAGTGTCACATAATGTTTTAAGCTTTCAAAACCTATAAATAATCAATTGAAAGTTTTCAAAAAATTGATAATATTGAAATTTTAATTAAAGAAAATAGAAAAACATAAACGAGTCACTTATAATTTTTAATAATTATTTTTTCAGGACAGTAAAATTAAAGAAGTAATAAAAATAAAAAAGTTTCTTATCTACTTAAATATAATTTAATTGAGTTTTAATAATAATTTACTTAAAATGTTTGTCTTTAATTATATCATAAATGTATTATAGAATCAATTATACTATTCATAATTTATTCTGAAAGAAATCTTATTAAAAAATTGGCTGAATTTGTGCTTAAAACAATTAAAGATAATTAAAATGAGTTATACACATTGTTTGTTAAACCAAAATTTTAATATTTTTACTTTTCTAAATACTTCATTAAAATTATTTATAGATTTTGAAAGTTAACAGAATTATACGATAGTGCACTATATTTTAAAAATTTTATTTATTTTTTCCAAATAAAATCTAATTATTTTTTTATCGTTATTTGCAAAATTTTCACACAAGAGCCCTGCTAAAGCAAAGGGTCGACTATGCTTCTTAATGGCCATTGGCCAACTGTTAGGCCAGCAGCCCATTTCCTAGAGGCAATAGCGTAGCTAGAAATTATTTTAATTGATATAAATTTTTGTTTGATTATATATTAAAATTATCATGGTGAAAATATTTTCATTTTCATTTTCATTAAATATAAGAATGAAAAATTAGTTTTTCTTCCATACACGTGGATGAATGTCTGTTAAATAAAAAATGTTTTAGCCTTTATAAAATAGAAGCCACGACAAAACTTCCATGTCGCCGTTTGAAGTACAGACTAGAGGCATAGAAACAGGCCTAGTCCACACTTCATGACTATAAGCACAAACTCTCTGCTTATATAAAAGTAAAACAAATAATATATATCATAGAGTTTTAAAAGTAAAATTTTATACTTTTGATTTTACTAAATGATAATATGATGAGTAATCTGGTTAAATACGTAACTTTGATTATATATATAAATATACATATTTTAAAGTCATTCACTCACCATTAATCTCAATTTACATTTGAGTCTTGTGAAATTCATAATAAGAATTTATACTATTATACGCAATATTTTTTCACTACTAACTTCTTTTACAAGATTACTAATTTATTATCGTTTAAAAAATTACTTATAATACATTTCAACAAAGTAATTTCTTAGTTAATATTTCAGGAAAAAAAGATTCGTAGATAAAAAAAATCAAATAATAATTTGTGTGTCAAGGAAAAACGCGATGCATTTAACCACAAAATTTATTTCATTTTTATTCAAACAAGTAGAACAAGTAAATGATTTAGTGGATACTAGTTAAAATGAGTGTTAAAATTTTAAATTGAAACAATTTTATCAAATAATTACTGGGATCAAAATAATTTATTAATGAATCAAAAGATTCTCTCATATAACTAAAAGAAATTTTTTCATCTAACGGGGTCAATTGACCCCTTGGCGTTTTACGTGGCTTCGCCGCTGTTTGGAGGGAGAAGTGAGGGGTCCACCACTAAGCCCTTCAGCGGTCAACCTTTGGGTCATTGTAATATACCATCAATTTTAAAAAGGTTATAATTTCTTTATTTTAAATTTATTTTTAGTAAATAACCTATCTTTTGAAATGGTTATTGAGTTTATTTTTATATGAAACAAATTTTCATAATTAAATCACAGCCATTTTATGAGTTATGTTTTAAAAAGTAATTAAATATTAAATTTGCAAAAAAATAAAAAATATCTCATTTATTTTTAAGTTATCCTTTAATTTTTTTTTTATAATGATAGGAGTAGTACACTTAATGCATATTCATAAAGTTTTCAATTTGAATGCTCGATATGAAGAAGAGTAAAACATTTAAATAACATTAGATGTTATTGTATCACTAAGTTGGCAACATCTTATATATGCTATTTTACAAAAAGATGAATGTGAACCAAGATATTAAAAAATGTGTTTAAACTTTATATCATAAAATTCTAACCCTAAACAAGAAAGTCTAAACTTAAAAGGTTGTATTCAATAAAAATTTTTGACTTTTTTTATACTTTTAAGCTTTCAAATTTTCAAATTTGTCATTCATCGATGTTTGGATCTCATATTCTTTCATGATTGTTTTCATTGTTTTTGCTTGAATTGTGCATGAAAGTTCAATTGCTCTAATTCAATGCTAACTTTCTTTTTTTCTTTTTGAATTATCCTTTATAATGTACATAAGCTATTTAATTAGTCAAATATATAATATTATAATATTGATATATATGATTCACATATAAAAATGATAATAAATTAGCACAAAAATATACATAATTATCATACCATACATATTTATCAATCATAATATAGTATGCTTATTGTAATTTATATAACATTTTAGCACAAGAACATATAATATTATTGTAACACCCATTTATCTCACCAAAATTCATATTGAACTTTAGAGTTAATAACAAAGTAGGCCCAATTATTTATTGAAAAATACCATATAAAAATAATAACTTTTATATTAAAAATGTCGTAGTTGTGCTAAAAGGATTTCAGAAAATTAACAATTTTAATTATGAATTAACCTCGTTTAGTCCCTAGATAATCTGAAGTGGTAAAGTAGCACTCGAAATATACTTCGTCACACCATATCGGTCGCTCCGTGTGACCTCCACCATGATGTCAAATGGAATGTGCCTTGGTGGCATGTTAAATATCATTGCACAGAAATTTTTACATATTTCATCAATATTACGTGTGATTACTCTTAGCCGATTGTTAATTTATAAAATTCACATACATTATAAATTAAATTTTATAATTAGTTAAAAGTAAAGATACATAATATAATCAGAATGTACAAAAATTCTCCAATATGTATCGCTTAAGTTACTCCCTAGATTTCGGTAGCTTGAAAGAATTTAAAGCAAATATTTTGGGGGATGACAACAACTAGGCACCAGATAGTACCAATTAAACTTTCGAACAAAATAAATCCTAAAATTGGAATCACTGATAAAATATCTATGTTAATCCAGGTATCAGTTTTGAAGCAAAAGCTTCCACAAAGAATCACCAACAAAATTTATTTGCAAAATATGAATATATACATATAGTACTAAGCCAAAAATTCAATAATTTTAGGTGCTGTCTACCGTATCTTATTAAAAGAAATGGGTTCCAAAACCTGGAGTACATGGCAAGAAAGGAGTGAAACACTTGTAAGTGAAATCTGGTGTCAAAACTAGAGAGAATTGCAAAAGTTCCTCATCTCGTGAAAGGATTCGTGAAGGTGCGTCAGACTTGAAATTTGGAAAAAATTGCCAACTCATTCGCTTCGGGGACCGGAAGGATTTTTGATTTGACAATAGTAATAAAAGTTTTAATTTGATAAATTAAAAAATTATTTTCAACAATCGTTCAACCGTAATGTTAAAATTATTAATTTATCAAAATATAATAAAAATTAATATAAAAATCTATATATCACGGTGAGTAAGAAATTTTTAACTGAAATCATATGCCTAATTGATTAATATCATTATTTATGTTACCAAAAATCTTTAAAATTGATATCCCCTAAAAAATTTTGTACATTTTATTATATCTATAATTTAACCCATATCTATCATTAACTCTATCATATAAACATATTCATCTGTTATTTATATATGAACGATAAAAATTTAGTTTAATTTTATTTTTATTTTTTAGCAAAGCTTCCACATCCTTTGTTTTTTTGCAAATCTACAAAAGGATCACTATTTACTCACGCCACTCAGTTAAAATTGATTATTTTAATTTTTTTATCTTATTCATTTTAATTCTTTACAAAAGTAAATAAATTTTTATTTCAATTCTTTAAATTAATCAAATTTATTAGAAGAAAATACACAAACATCACTTAAATTTAGTTAAAATAATGCAAAAATATATACGAATTTTTCTTCAATTTTATAGAAGCACTACTATTAAAATCATTTTAAAAATTTTTATTAAAAATTATTAATTTTAACTATTAGGTCATAAATAATAGACAAAATAAATAGTTTGTGATCAAACTAGCCCTTATTTATCTTATTATAGTGCAAATACCTTAATTAAATATGCGCACAGTACTTCTGCATAAGAATCTAATATCAATATAATTACAAAAACTCCAACATCTTAATGACATTTTATATTTATTGTTTTCGTTTATTGATGGGATTTGGTTATAACTTAAACCGCAACTCAACTAAACAAATTAAGGCAAACGAAAATAACTTATATAAAATGTAATTAAGATGTTGGAGTTTTTATAATTATGTTAATATTAGATACTTATGCAGAAGTACTGTGCACATATTTAATTAAGGTATTTTTACTATAATAAGATAAACAAGGGCTAATTTAATCACAAAATATTTGTTTTGTCTATTATTTATGACCTAATAGTTAAAATTAATAAATTTTAATGAAATTTTTTAAAATGAATTTAATAGTAGTGCTTCTGTAAAATTGAGGAAAAATTTGTATATATTTTTTGCATTATTCTAACTAAATTCAGGTGATGTTTGTGTATTTTATTCTAATAAATTTGATTAATTTAAACAATTGAAATAAAAATTTATTTATTTTTGTAAAAAATTAAAATGAATAAAATAAAAAAATTCAAAATAATCAATTTTAATTGAGTGGGATGAGTAAATAGTGATCCTTCTGGAGATTTGAAAAAATAAAGGATGTGGAAGTGTTACTAAAAAATAAAAAAAAATTAAACTAAATCTTTATCATCATATATAAATGTCATGCAGATGAATATATTCATGTGATAGAGTTAATGATATATATATATATATGGATTAAATTATAAATATAATAAAATATACAAATCCGAGATATCAAATTTAAAGATTTTTGGTAATAGGCACATGATTTCAATTAAAAAATTTCTAACTCACCGTAATACGTAGATTTTAATATTAATTTTTATTATATTTTGATAAATTAATAATTTTAACATTATGATTGAATGATTGTTGAAAATAGTTTTTTGATTTATCAAAATAAAACTTTTATTACGATTGTCAAATGAAAAATCCTTTCGGTCCTTAAAGCGTATGAGTTGGCAATTTTTTAAAAATTCTAAGTCTAGCAGACCTTCGCAAATCCCTCTACCAGGTGAGAAACTTTTGCAATTTTCCCAAGTTTTGATGCCAGACTTCACTTACAGGTGTTTCACTCTATTCTTGCCACGTACTCCAAGTTTTGAAACCCATTTCTTTTAATAAGATACGGTAGACAACACCATAATTTTATTAGAAATATCAAACATGAAATCAATGGAAACAAATAAATAAAATTTATAAATAATTGTTGCTAAATTCATAGATGATCACTGATTATTATTCCAAAATTATCTAAGAATCAATCAAAATAATTAGAAATGAGATTATCAATTCCAAGGCAACTTTGAAATAATCTTTGTCTTGGGCTGTAAGGCTGTTGTGAATGAACTCACAGGTGACTCGACGGCCGGCTCAATGAAGACAGTTGTAGTGATGGCAAGGCAAAATGACAATATTAGCATGTGATAACGACAATTAAGACCTTATACTTCAACATTAAATTCATTTTCTATGTATAATACTTTTTACCACTTTATTTACAAATCCAATACTTTTACTTTTTTCTTATTATTCATACTAACTTAGGTATTGAAATATTTTTTTTTTCTATTTTGTAGGTTTTCACCAAAGACCTAAATCTATAGGTTTTGTCATTGCTACCCTCTGTAACTTTTCCAACCACACGTATCAATGAAGATTTTTTTTTTCCTTTTTTGGCTATCATGATAAGGGAAAAAGGTATCATTGGTTTTAAAATTCAATATCAATTTTTCCAATTTCTCTGAACATTGCAATCAAGAAAGAATGCTTCCTGGCTAAAGAATTTAATTTTCTAGTGATCGTTATTGATGATATTTTTTTTTTTGTCCTCTTTTAGCTATCATGATAAGGGAAAAAGGTACCATTGGTTTTGAAATTCAATATGAATTTTTCCAATTTCTCAGATGAACATTGCAATCAAGAAAGAATACTTCATAGGCTAAAAAATTTACTTTCCCAGTGATCATTACTAATGATAGTTTTTTTCATATTTATGCAAGAACATCATTGTTATTTGATCTTACTAATGAGTTTACTTTCTCTCTTGATTTTATTTCTACTAGAGATATTTCATAGTAACCACAGTTAATGATTACGAAGAGAGTCCAATTAGATAACTAATGCAGTCATATTTAAGGTTTTTTCATAATTTCTTTCATCATTGATGTTTTTATTGACAATCATTGTATGATTGTAAAGTTTTTTTTCAATATCTATCTATATTCTCAATTGCCTTTAATAAAATCAAGAAAAAAATCAAATAATAGAATCATATTTTGCATAAAAATTATTTTATTTATTTTCACATTAGAAAATTTTATTTTGTATGAAATCATTTTCTATTTTTATTAAAAATGCTTTAATATATTGATATTAAACAGAATTTGATTTAATTTTGAGAAATGTAAAAAAATGATATTTCTAATTTTTTATTTTATATAAAATTATGTTATAATTATAAATTAAAAGTTCATATTCTTCACAAATAATGAAATAAACTCCCAACCACCAAGGGTAAACACATTTTTAAGAGTAATATTCATTGTAATATTATTATATTATTTCAACTATTTAAGAGGTCTAAAGATTAATGCGCACTTTTGAATATTACAACATATAATGGCATATGACTTAGATTTATGAAGTTTCCATATCTTACTTGAAAAACAAGTGAAAAATACGCTTCCCTAAGTATTGTTTAAGGTTAATGCATAAAGGATTAAGAAATGTAATAAATAGTTTTAATTTTAGAAGAAATAAATTATAATTTATTGATATATCCTCACTATAAATCAATCAGTAAATAAATTTATTGAGTATTTAGTTAGATAGTAAGTGTAATATTAGAAAAAAAGATAATAAATACAATTTTTATTACTTAAAATAATAGATAAATAGGAACAAAGTTTTTTCTTTAATTGAAAATGATACTTAAAGAAGAATGGAGGAAGTAATTAATTACTCATTAATAAAGTGATTTAATTTATTTATTTATAGTGAATTTTTCAAAATTGCCTTTCATGCATGAAATTTAAAACAATTGAAAATAAAGAGAAAAATATGATAGATAAAAAGGAAAAAAATTAAAAAGAAGAATAAAATTAAAAAATATTTAATATTTCATTAAAATTTTAAAATGATAAATAAAAAGGAAAAAATTCTTCAAAATATGATTGATAATAAAAATCGGAGGGATTATTTCTTTTCTATTCTTCGCCTAGCAACTTTATGTATTCTATCAAACGATAACATTTATTAATTTCTAGCCCTTTGGAAATTACTTTTTACACACAACAAATTGGAACACAATTCCCATTTTCCACCACATATAAATAAAAATTTATCAAAGAAAAGTCATACTAAAACTTATTGCCTCCGTTTTTTTAAAGTACTCAATATAGAAGAATTAAAAAATAATAAATAACTTTAATTTTAAAAGAAATGAGTTATAGTTTACTAATATATCATTTATTAAAAATTCACAAGTAAGTAAAGTTATTAAGTATTTATTTTGATAGTAGATATAGTAATATTTGAAATAAGGTAATAAATGCAATTTTAATTTTTTTAAATGAAAGATAAATGAGAATAAAATTTTCCTCTCTAAAATAATAATTAAGAAAAAATGGGGGAGTAATAAAGTAAAAAATCAATCAATATTAGAAATTGGAAAAAAAAAATTCCTTTTACATTAAGTCTGAAGCCGTCCTCTGCTGCTGCATTACAAAAACAGATGCAGCCCCAGCAACATCCATAGAAGCAAGCAAATCTCCTAACACCCCAAGTTCTGGGAATTCACTCCATTGTATCAACCCAGAAGTCTGACTACTCTTAACTCCAGCCCTCCTCCCTACAATAATCAAATCATAATTACTCACCATCGAACGCACTATCAGTGCAGTTTCGGGCCCATCTTTGACACTTTTCTCACTATACTTCACGAAAGTATTTCTTCTTTTCATATTTTCCAGCAATGCGGTGTCACATATTTCTTCCCAATATTCCAATCCCGAATCCGACTCTCCCTCATTATTCGAAGCCAAGAATCGAACCATAGACAGTCTCACGTGTGGATTCTTGGTCATCCTTTTCGCAAACATCAAGGCCTCTCTGTCGTCTTTCCCTCCAATGAACATCAAACAAACATTGTACGGCGTCTCGGGAGAGAATTTATGTGTCATTTGTGCCCTCTCAATGAGGATTCCGACAGAACATGGGGCTCGTTCTAGGACGCTGTAGTTCAAATCTCGTAAAGATTTGTCATCCAATTCAATGCAATTCCCATCTGACGACCATTTTTGATGAAACGGGAGGACGATAAGGGAAGTAAGCTTGTCTAGTGCTAATTGACATATGTCGTCGTGCAACATTTCTGCTGGAGACACGGCGGTGAAAGTGTTCACTCTTAAATGACCTTTAAATTCTTCGGCAAAGTTGTCGAAAGCATCGCGAAGGTTGTCGTTGGAAAAGGAGCCTCGATCGTTGGTCTTTTGCAATTGGTGCGAGATGAAGATGGGGTAGGATCGACCGATGAGTTCGATGAGCTGGAGGACGTAGACACCGAGGGGTTTTTCTCTGGTGGGATATGTAGCTTCTAGAAGGTTTATGGCGAAAGGGATGTTATCGGGCCTGTGAATGCAGGTGAGCACTCGGAGCTCAGAGTTAGGGTTGAGGTCGATGATGTTTCTCTTTGTGTAGCCTGCATATTTCCTGGCAGGGTCGTAGAGTCTCCTTAAAAGCATAGGGATTGCTGTGGCATTTAGTATCATGCAAATCATCAAGAGAGCAAAAACGTTGTCAGGTAAGCCCTGGATTTGATTGAGGAAATAAAGAGTGAGTAATTAACAAATAAAATATTTATTCTATTGCGTTATAATATTGGTCTTCGATTTAAGTTATTTAAATTCTTTTTGACTATGAATGAATTACTTGATGGATCAAATATTGTGCATTCAATATGTCTCAATTAGAGCTTCATAAATTTTTATTCCTTCTATTTCTTTTTTAATATCGTTTGAGGTTAATGTATAAAAATTAAAAAAATAATAAATAATTTTAATTTTAAAAGAAATAAGATACAATTTATTAATATATCTTCTTGTAAAAATTAATTGATAAGTAACATTATTAAAAATTTATTTAAATAATAGAAATAATATTTGAAAAATTAATAAATATAATCTTGATTTTTTAAAATACTAGATAAATAGAGATAAAAAAATTTCTCTAAAAGAATACTCAAAAAAGATTACAGTGAGTAATTATTTAACAAGCATGTGATGCATTAATTCTTATGAAACTAATACTATTGCTTTTAATTACAAGGGGAAATCCTTCTATAAATTACTTAAACCAGTCACCCATAATAGAAAACCAAAAAACCTTAAAGCCAACTTGTTTTCCCCGTCTCTTTATTTTCTTCTCCTCCTTGGCATTATATGCTACTCTCAACTAAATAAACCATAATTATCCTGTTTATAATGCCAACATATATATAAGATGCTTTCAAAATGGAAGATATAAAAGCCGTATAAAAAAAGCAAAACATATATTACGTATGATTTAAGTAGCTAGAATGAAACCTGAAAAATGGGGCAAAATATTGTCACACAATAACACTTAAGAACTACGAGGTAATTAATCGAGAAATATTGCTTACACAATTTTATCACATAAACCATATACACAACCATAAAAAATATAGTCGACCTCACTAAAAAAGGAATAAGTTGAATGTGAATGTCCATTTATGTGTGTATGGGGTTGTAACTAACAAAATGAAGAGGAAATACCATTGTTAATAATATAGTAATATTTAGTATTGTTTTAGGAATTTTATTCCAATTTGAACTCTTAACTTTATATATATGCATTAAATGAATTACTACTTGTATAATTATAAAAAAAATAAAATAAAATGAGGAGAAAATAAGATAAAAAGTATACCATGACATCCCTGAAAAAGGCATAAGTGGCCATTTCGACAATGCCTTTGCAACTCATAATCAAGGAGAGGGATACAGCATCTTTGAGAGGCATCTTGCTATGCAACGGCGGTAGCATGCAGAAAACAAACTTAGCAACAAAAGTCACAACAACAAGTACTACGCCTTGGACCATGAACATATCCAATCTTCCATCATGTTCATTCCTCCAATTCAAAAAGTCCTTAAGATCCACTCTCATTGCACATAGCGTTACAAACATCGGCATAAATATGCCATTAACAAACGTATCAATCTTATTAATTATTGCAGTGCCTAGAGGTGGTCCTTCTGGCACAGCCAAACCCAATACATAAGGGCCAAAAAGAGCAAACAAATCAAATTGATGAGACGCATATGCTAAAAACAATGCCAAAATAAGTATGGCATAAACATAATGATCACTGACTTGACAACCTTCTGGTGTTTGTTTTATAATCCGAAACAAGCCTTTTCTCAACACGAACACAACAATCAAGATGAACAATATGGCTGCTCCTATGTCCATAACAGCTCTCAAAGGATGTTGGCTCATGATTGTGCTGAATGTTATAATGGATGTCATGACAAAGCTAAACATGTCACTTACTATGGCGGATGAAAGCCCTAATCGCCCAAGTTCTGAATTCAGGACGTTTAGCTCACTTAAGACGGAGGATATTACGGGAAAAGAGCTGAAAGAAAGCATGCCAATGATAAGTGGGAGTTTTCTTGTTTGATCTAAGTTCAAGAAATTTGAAGAGAAGAAATGTTGAAAGATCATTCCGACAAGAAATGGAGCCAATATTGCAGTGGTTCCAATTTTGAAGGCGCATCCTCCTGTTTTAAAGACCAAACTCATATCTGTTTTAACTCCTATGTAGAAGAGAAATAACATGTAACCAAACACTGATATTAATCCCAGCTTTTCTTGTGAATTGATGGAGAAGATAAGCTTCATCTTTTCATCCCATATTTCGTTGAAGGTAGTAGCAAAAATCAAGCCACTCTGTTCATAATAGTGCACAAAAAAGAATTAATCACGAAATTGTCTACAGTTGACAAAGATAGAGAATAAACAAATATAATTGAAGAAAAACGTCAATTCACAAATCCTCCCCTGTTAATTAAGGGAGAAAAGAGTGGATCGAGCCGACAATTTATAGGACTCCATCTTTGATTATGAACCAATTTTCTAAGCAGTTCAAAGGAACCTGAGTAAGATGAAATAGGGAAGAGCCAGAGGCAAAATGCTTGAGTACTAAAAAAAATTTTCTTAGTCAAAACATATGAAGGGTTATGCTTTGTGACATATTAAAAAAAATTCCAACAAATACATATTTTGTTAAAAAATTATAATTTTATGCAAAAGCTTAAATTTAATAAAAAAAATCATGGTGCAAATTTTGCTAATGAAATTGTAATTTTTTATATACGTATACATATAACATATGTATAACGTTACAACTTTTAATGAAAAATTGTAAATAATTTTTTGACAAATTTTATGAAAATCTAGACTGATAACTAAACAAAAAAATTACAACTTACAATGGTCATAGAAGTAAATCTTGGGATGCCTAAGCGGCTGAGAAAGATATGAAAGGTAAGAGTCCCAAAAAAAATGAGAGAGATTTGGAGTTGCACTGCAGGCAAAGCTTTATTCAAAATAAGCCAATTTTGATTTGGGTGAGCCCACACGCTGTCCGAATTCAGCTGCGGTGGTAAGTTTATGCAAATTCTAATATTTGTCACATTGAGATATTGTATATCCTTCCCAGACATTTTTTTTTTGTGTGTGAAAATCTTCACACAATTGGAGGAAATCTTACTTATCGAAATAGTGAAGAAAAACAAAAATTTATGAAAAATCGAAGCAAAGATTTGCTTGAAAAACAAAGAGAAGAATGGAAATTAACGGAGGCCAAGTTATGTTTGAAATGATTTAATTTAGGTGAAAACAGCTAGTAGTTGATGGCCACTTTGGCTAGTTTTGTTAAAAACTGACGGTTGTTCGATGATTTGACAACTAGATTGTCACTAGATTTTTGTTTTGATACGAAAGTTTTATTCTAGAATAGCTCCTTCGATTAACACTTGAATTACGTAAATCGAAACAATATTTTGTTACATACAGCTTTTTTATAGTTTTTTTCATCTAAAATAACGTGATTTTAAATTTAAAGATAAAGTTATTGGTACAAATAAGAACAAAATTATATGTATACAAATTATTATTAAAAAATAAAATTTTAATTTTATGCGATTTAAGAATTATTTAATTAATATCTTATAATTTCAAGATGAAATCATTAATTTTATATTTATTTTTTAATTAATTTTTTTTATAATGACAGAAGTGATTAGATTATTAAATACATATATGTGAAAATTAAGAATCAAAGGCAAAAGACCTTCAAAAATCATTGAATACCATTTAGGTTAAAGACGTTTGATAAGCTTAGCCTATTTAATAAATAATTTAAATCATTTGAGTTTTAAACCTAACTTATTGCTTCATTGGGCGTATCATATATGTGTATATTTTCACATATATTTACATACATTATTAATATTTATTTTAAAAATATAATTTTACAATTTTAATCTTGGCTTGGTATGCTATTCTAATTTTATTTGATGAAATTAAAGATAAAGTTTTTTCAATATATTATTTATGCAAAAAATTTATTGTTTTTATTTTTCTTACTAAGGATGCATTTGAAAATACTAATTGAGCACTTAATATAATATATTTAAACTTAAAATTATATTTTATTTGTTTGATCCGTTGATGTTGAATATTAAATTAAACATAAATTTACTTATAAAATGTTTAAAAATATTAATACAAGGCTAACTGAATAGATTTCTGCTTAGAATTAGATTTCTTATGTTTGATTTATTAGGATTGAATATTAAATTCAATGAAAATCCGTTTAATTTATTCAGCAATAGTTATCTAGTTGAATGCATTCAACATTGACAGATTTTACTAGATTATGATATCCAATATTATTTCTATTTTTTATAATAATTAGATACATTTATACATATATCACATCTTTTAAGAATTTGATATTTAAATTTTATAAAATTATAGTCAATATAATTTTGAAATTATATAAAATTTAAATGTTTTGTGATAAAAGTTTCAAATATTATCTACATTCAATGCTTAAAAGTCAAACACTATGAATTGGCACGTAATGAATTTGTTACTTGAACTTGGTGCTTAATTTTAATAATTAATAATTATATACATATTTATATAAAATTTAAGATTTAGCATAAAATTTTTGAAATTACAATTAACAATAATTTTGAAACAATACAAATTTCAATATTTTGAAAATAAATTTTCAAATTATTGAGGGCAAAATATAATATTCTTTTCTTGAACTATTATCATGTGCAAAAAACTCTAATTTCAAAGAGCAACTTAACACTTAAACTATATAGTTGGGCTATTAACAACCTCCAAATTAAGTTCACATCTAAATTAATGGCAATATAATGAGATCTTAAAGTTTTTTTTCATTTAGACATAAAGTTCCAACCATATTCTTTCTTCATCTTTTTATTTTTTCCATAGTTAATGTATATCCCATTCTTTCTCCTCTCATTCTTAAAAAACAACTTGAAATTTTAAAACTAACACATGCAAAGAAATATAATGTGACATTAAATTAACATAGTTATGTGATTGCTTCAATTATTTAAAACCTAAAATTCATATTTGAATTAAGTTGAAATGATATATAATCATGTTTTTCACATAATAAATATGTAGATTTGAATCATAGTTGATATTTTTCTCTAATATAGAAAATTAAGCTTTTAACCTACTTGAAGTCAATCTTTTAAGTTCTTTTATTACCACAACAAATTACTTAAAATTGACATTTCATTACAATAATACATATCCGAGTCTAATACTAATTAGTTTGAAATAATATGTTATTTAATTATCAAGCGTAATGCTCATGAAATGAGAAAACATCATCAATCATTGTCAACCTCAATAAAAAAACTTGTTATTTTACTTTATAATTTGTAAAATTACATCTTATTATGTTTTGGCTAAGATAAAGGAGATGAAGGAAAGGGTGAGATGCAAATCAACCATGAAAAAGAATAAGGAGATGAAGGAAGGATACGGTTAGAGCTTCCTCTATGAATGAAGATAAGATTTAACATGTTATTGTACTGATATTAATTTAGATTGAAATTTGATGTGGAGAGAGTCAATTGCCTATTATCTATAGTTTTAAAATTAGGAGATTTTTGGCATATGACATATAATCTAAGAAGGTAAATTGTATTTTACCTAATTATTAATTTAATTTAGAACTTAAAATATAAAATTATTCTAACACTATAAGCTTAATATTTAATAGATTTAGTACTTAAAATTCAAAATTTAATTTTAGGTCTAAATTATTGGATACATGTCACCTATTATGCTTAAACCATATTGCTTATTGCGATGCATTAAGGATAGTTGTGCCATGACATACATGTTGCCTTGCCCAAATGAAATTGTCCATTCGTGGCATGCGCAATATGCACTATTTGCACAATTGCGAAGCGCAACACAAGTGCGCCATTTTGAAGCAATAGATATAAAATAATTCTATTCATTTAATTTAAAAAAAAATCCTATTTCATCTATTTTTTGTCATTTCTTTCTATGATTATGTTGGGCAACTGGAAGGCTTCATCCAACATCTCTTTTCTAATAGTTGGAGTGGCTTCTTTGGCAATTGCTACAGCTCCCATGCTTGTTATCTCTCTCTCTCTCTCTCGATTTCTTTGCATGCTCGCTTCGATAGGTAATTTCTTTCCTCTTGCATTGCTTCCTTTGTATGCACTAAGCTCTTGGTGTATGCTTTCTCCTTTTTGTTTTTTTTATTTAAAATTTTTCTTTACTTTGTTTTTATGAACTTAATTTAATATTACATTTGGTTTTATGTTTCATTTTAATGTTTTAATGCCATATTCTTAATTTATTATTCTATTTAAAATATATTATAATTTTATACGTGTTATAAATAAAATTTTCATATGCAATATTGCGCGTAATGTGCCATAACGGCAAGGACCCACATTGTCATTGTGTGCCATATTCCGTAAATAAGACAACAAATTGGTATGAGGCCTATTTATTTAAAGTTCAGCAATTAAGCTCATATAAATTAATCAAATAATAAGATAAGTCCAATTTTCT
The DNA here is from genome assembly GCA_020226215.1 of Sindora glabra. Taxonomy (NCBI): domain Eukaryota; kingdom Viridiplantae; phylum Streptophyta; class Magnoliopsida; order Fabales; family Fabaceae; genus Sindora; species Sindora glabra. Next base: position 107,524,609 of record CM035227.1, on the reverse strand, counting down.
AAATAAAAATCCGTTCTACATCTAATCACATACCAAATTTGAATTAAAGAATTTTAGTGCAATCCTGCCTCCATTATCTCTCCTCAGTGTATATGTATGTATGTATGTATCTATAAAAGGATCGAAGTTTATCTAGCCCGATCTTTCGCGAGTTCAAAATCCCCTTTTCTCACGTACGAAAATGAGAATAAGAATAAGAGAAAGAGAGGATACAAGAAAATCGGCCTATCCTAAGTATGAGGAAGTATAACCCTAGCTTTGAATTGTTGGGGGGAGGGGGTTTAATGTTGCAATAGTATTAAAAATTCAATGTTTTTGCTCTATGTACATTGTTAATATTAATGTTAATGTTAATTGTATTATTTTTTAATTCAATATAATAATCTCATAAAAAATCATTTAGTTTTTATAAAAATTAATTATTTTTTAAAAATTATATTATTGAATTGAAAAAATAATGTATTTAATAATATTTATAAAAAAGTAACACTAAATTTTTATTATTAATATATCATTAAAAATTATAAAAATAATATTAAATTTTTAATAATAATATAATATTAAAAAATTTTATAGAAATAATATTAAATTTTTATTACCAACACTATTGTTTTTTTTTTTTTGGGCGGGGAAGGGAGTATAATTTGCCAAGTAATAAAGAAGCGTCAGCAATGATGACACCTCTATTGGCGGGCGGGGGTTGAATTGAATGGACTTGGCTCCTCTAAATTGTCCAAAACACGTTAGAGGAAAAAGTGCTGCCATCCCAGCCTTTGAAAATAATCCAAGGGCTGAAAATCTCACCATTTTAAAAACTAAAACAACACTTTTAAAGGCTGAGGCAGCTCTTTTTCTTGTAAAGTGTTTTAGAAACTTCAGAGGAGCCCGGTCCTGAATTGAAGAAGTACTGGTTCGCGTGGTCATTAGATTCTCCTTCACTGTTCCACCATTGGCCACGTCTTCCGTGGGTCCCAGTGGCTACGCTGATGTGTTACTGCTATTATTGCCCCACCTGGCGTCTTCACAAAATTCCCAGTTAAGGCTACTTTTAATTCTTGTCCACACACTATTCTCTTCTGCAAAAATAAAAATAAATTCATGGCCGTAAATAATTAAATAGTATCGAACATGGAGAAATTAGTATCCTTATTTTTAACTGCTACAGAGAAAACTATTATAATCTATAAAATATAAAAATTTTATAAAATTGATAATTAATTTATCCCTTTAATTGAAAATAACAACACATATTATAATTACAATTAGAATATAAAAATATTTTTCAATTAGAGTATACAAATATTTCTTCTGAGCATGATGTTGTTACCCACGTATTTTATGAAACAATTCATTTAATTTAATTTTATCATTTTATTAAATAAATTATATTGTACTGAATGCGTTTTCTTTCCAAAATTTGTCGCTTCTATGGTTAAAGATATACATTCAAAAAGCGTATATTATACAATGGGAAAACATTTTAACGTTATTAAATGATGGTGGTGAGGATTTAAAGGAAACTAGGACTTTTGAAGTATTATATTAACAACCACAATAACTTGTGAAAACATATTACCATCTATGGGAAAAAAGCCAATCAAATGACTTGCCCCCAAGAATTTATCCCCGTAAAGTCCCATTTATTTTTGTCGAAAAGCCCTTGCAGACTAATTATAAATTTAAATATTATTTTAATAAATTATTGGATATCATCTCAATAAGGTCAAATATATATACTTATTTTTTTAATTACATTCTTTCTTTCTACTTGTTATTTGTGGAGAGAGAGAGAGGAATAAATAATTATAATAAATTTAATTAATATTTTAGTACTATAATAATATTTAAATTTTTTTACGAGTTTTACTTTCTTTTATATTTGGAATTTGAACTCAAGTTCATATGTATATGCATTAAGTATATTATTACGCCAAAAATCTTCAACTCAAGTAATATCCTATATTTTTTTAAAAGTTTTGTACTTTTCATTATATTTAGAATTTAATTTCTATCTATTATATATATGTATCCAATAATTTAATTATTCATACTGTTATCCAAAAAATATTATTTTCATTATTATAAAAAATGTAAAAATACGAGACAAATAATAATATTAATCATAAAATTTTAAAAATATAATAATTATTACATCTATAATTGAAGACTTATGTTTAATCTTTCTATAATTATTTCATGTGTATATGCATTAATTTTTATACCAATGCTTGTTTGTTTGAATAATGAGTTTGATATTCTTTAAATAAGTAAGATTTTAAAATTAAGCTTTATTGATAGAGCAAACGAGTTTGAGAGAGCTTATCAATATCCCTTAAATAAATAAGGTCTTGAGTTCAAACTTTGTTGATAAAATAGATAAATTTGGGAAAGTTTACCCTCAAGGTCTAATCCAACTTGAATTTAAATTAATCAAAGTCTAATATAACCTATTAGACTTTAGGTGATTTATACAAAAGGATTTTTTTTTTTGAACTTTATTCACCTCAGTTTGACCCCTTAAGCATTAAATAATGATAAAAAAAATTTGGGCTCAATTTATTATAAAAATTAATTATTATATAAAAAGATTTAGGTTTTATTTTGTACAATAAATCTATAATTTATTCATCAATAAATTATAAAGGTTATGTGCTTATTTATTAAAAAATAAATTTTAATTTAATAAATTATCGTAAGTAGTTTATTATTTATAAATTATTTTTTATTCTTTTTTATCAATTTATAATATCATAAAATATAATTAATTTAATTTTTAAATAATTATATCTTTATTCTATATTAAAAATATATATAAATAAATATTTAATAGCATAAAATATAATTAATTATATTTTAAGTAATTATATTTATATTATAAATAATAATAAAATAAAAATTATATAAGTAAATCAATATGGAAATTCATAAAATATAATTAATTAAATATTATATTTTTATTTTAAATATCTTAATTATATTAATATAATTTAATTTTAAATAAATATAAATTATAAAATTTATATATTTATTTTTATTAATATATTTTTATATTATTTTATAATTTTAATTAATTATGAAACACTAACTTATTAGTTGTTATGAACTATTAATGTTAGTCATATGTATTTTTTTTGGTCAAATGTTTTATATAGTGATAATATATCTTTTTTTATTAAAAAAATTACAACATAGAAATTTGAGGGTATCCTAACCCTAACCCAGCGGCGTTCGGCATCGGGAAAAAGGTATCGGTAAATACATGCAATACGATACACAGTAAGTCGCGGCTCATTACACTATTTCACTCCGGTGCGTCCCCTGAATCAGCCGCTTCCGGGCTCTGGCTGGCAGTCGTTGATCTTCTTCCTCCTACAGAGATAGAAAATCGCTTCCTCTTCTAGTTTTGCTAATAAAGCCATAGCTTTCTCACTTTGTTCTGTACCCGCAATTGGTTTTCTTGGCCGAAAAGGACGTTTCTCATTGTTTTTTCAACTATCGTGGCAGTCACGCTTTCCTCGCAATTTTTTTGGTAAGCATTTTTTTCTGCCTATATTCTCTCCGAAATGCGGAAAGAAAAATCATTCTTTTTCTTACAAAAATTCGGATTTTTTTTTTTTTGGCCCAAGCAGTAATTAACGTTATATTTGTGATTTTTAATCACCAATAGATTCCTATTTCACTCAGCTTTGGTTTTGCAGAAAGAAGAATAAGGAGGAAAACAATGGTGGATTCAGAGCGAATCCAGAATCCATGGAGGGTTTCGTCGGAGCAGAGCCGAGTAGTTGAAATTTGTGGACAGGGTAATTCTCTGCTGTTGGAATCTACGGGTAGGGATGAAAACGAAGGTTCTTTTCCTCGGTCTCTACCATCGGATATTAAATTGGGACTTCGCGAACGAGCTTTCTCTGCCGCGGGGGCAGCCTTTCTCTCCGCCATCATTGTCAATCCTCTTGATGTAGCTAAGGTAAGACCGTAAGATTTGAAGGTTTTGTCTTGATGCTGTGGCTCCAAAATTTTTGGATTACAGTCTGTTAACCTTTCTTGATAGTGCTTCCTGCTGTTCTTAATCCTACAACGCGATTTTGGGTTAGCGTTCATGTTGTATACGAGCTGTGCATATTGTAAATTACCTAGTGATTAGCTGATGCATCTGCATATTGTAAATTACCTAGTGATTAGCTGATGCATCTTTTTCCTGCTAAATTGCTTGATGTAATCTATTACTAAGGCCATCAAAATTGCAGTGGAAAGTTAAAAAAAAAAAATAATGAAGGCAAATAGTGCCGATATGTCAAGTTTACTTATTTATATTTTTGTTGTGTCATCTTTAATGTGGTTGTTTTTTTCTTTCCCTTCTCTGTATGCCATTACCTTTTTCTTCTTTAGTTTAGTTGTTTTATTTAACAGCGGTGTGATCTGAACTGTTCTGTCCTGATTTCCAGACAAGGTTGCAAGCACAGGCTGCAGGGGTCGCTTATTCTCATCCACTAAGTAATATGATCAGTCGCATGGCTCATTTTGGACCGAATATGGTATGCGTGGAACAAATTGTCCATCCTTCAACTAATAAAACAAAACAATACTTTCAAGAGAACCATTTGTCTTGTTTCTATATCAGTATTTGAGTTGTTGTGTCAAATTTTTATGTTAAGCAGGCAGCATTGAATCATCAAGTCCCACCCTGTTTCCCATTGTCTAACTCTATGGGCATATATCAGTATTAATTAAGTATTGTGTTTCAGATGTTTGCAGATTTGCGATGTTCTCCATCATGTGCACGTGCTGGAATCCATGGCACAGTATCAATTTGTCCACCTGACTGTTTTCGGTATAAAGGGACAATGGATGTCCTGTGCAAAATAATACGACAGGTTGGTTGTTCTGCACTTTTAGCTGGCATTTTCTTGTATTTGTTTATACAATTTTTAGTTCTCCTTTATCAATCCAAAGTGGTTTTGCAGGAAGGATTTGCAAAGCTTTGGAGAGGCACAAATGCTGGCTTGGCACTGGCAGTCCCAACTGTAGGTTCACAAGTCAAACAAGATCCTTTCTCTTTCGAATAATTGGCTATAAATGACCCAATAATTAAATGACCTATTTATTGTATCCTTTAATAGGTAGGAATTTACCTTCCTTGCTATGACATACTCCGCATCTGGTTGGAGGACCAAACAGCCAAAATTGCTCCAAGCACAACTCCGCATGTACCTTTTCTAGCTGGCTCATTGGCAAGGTCATTAGCTTGTGCAACTTGCTATCCTATTGAACTTGCCAGAACTCGTATGCAGGTACAGAATACAATAATAGTGCTATGTTTTGTTAAACTCACCAGTGAAAGGATTGGCATCATAAGTTTGATGGAAAGGGCAATTTTTGGGGTTTCCTTCAATGGTGTGGCCTTGTTTATTTAGTGACCTAGTAGTACAAATAAAAACTCGGTTTATATTGCTTGGTCTTGTGCATTGGATCTTGTAGCGAATAGGTTAAACAGTGGCCTTTAAATCAATTTTGGTTTATGACTTTACACTAGATATTAGCCTTATGATTGCTCCAGTTGGCTGTTTGTAAACTAGAACCAATTTGCTCAATGTTGACTAGATCTATGATAGTTCTGTTTTTTTGGCCAGCTTTTCCCTTAGAAATTTTAATTTTTGCTGTAAAATGTTCGTTTTAAGTTTTTGTGATATCTTGGCCAGTTTATCCGTTAGTATTGGGCTTTGAATTACTGCTATTTCTATGATATTCTTGTTTCTTTATTGACTCCAAATTTTCTATTGTGTTTTAATTTTAGATTTTGTGATTTGTTTTAAATTGTCTGTGATTATTGTATATATTCCACTAGCTCTCTGGATTGCCATTAATTTTCAGAAAGTCACATGGTTTCTTATGTCTTTGTTTCTGTTGCAGGCATTTAAAGAGACTCAACTAGGTAAAAAGCCTCCTGGAGTCTTCCAAACACTGCTGGGTGTCATCTCACATGTTAATAGCACAAACAGTTCACAGAACAGCTGTGAGTGCCCTTTATTTACTTCAACTGAAAAAGTGTTGTAAACTTTTTAGTTTGGAATTTGTACTCTTTGAATTCAAAGGTATCCGGTGTTTGGTCACATCTGAAAGCATGCATGGCAATACCTGTAATAAGCAAATAAATCTAGTTGTTGTATCATATAATTTTGGCTGAATCACTTTATTTTATTTCAGTGCAAGGCTTCCGTGTCTTGTGGACTGGCATGGGTGCTCAACTTGCTCGTGATGTGCCCTACTCTGCAATTTGTTGGTCAACCCTTGAACCAGTGCGATTCTGTCCTAAACTCTGAGATTATGGCATGTGTGCTCTTTAATAATGAATGTTCTTTGCATTCTTATTTTAATTTCTTGTGCTCATACTTCACAGATTAGACGAAGACTTCTTGGTTTGGTTGGAGGTGATGATGCCAATGCTTTAAGTGTCCTTGGGGCAAATTTTTCTGCTGGTTTTGTTGCGGGAACTCTTGCTGCTGGTGCTACATGCCCTCTAGATGTGGCAAAAACTCGAAGGCAGATAGAGGTTTGTTTCTTGCCATTTTTGTTAGTAAATTTTGTCATTTTATCTTTGTTATTATACAAACTGGGGGAAGGTGGAGACCTCACTATAGGCGTAATTTTGAAGGGATGGCCCCTCTCATGTTTCTAACTTTCTATTGACATTAACTGTTTCAATTGAATTAACAATACTGCTTTATACAGATGGTTGTAAAAGTTCCTTTTTTTTTTAATATATTATTCTAATATGTCATATTTTCTTCCCAAAAAAATCAGAAGGATCCAACAAGAGCGTTGAAAATGACAACCAGACAAACACTAATGGAGGTTTGGAGGTAATTAATACTTCACATATCAGATGAGAATATTCTGAAATTGTTTAAAACGTTGTGAACAAACTGGTACATTATTGCCATTTTGCATCTTCCAGATGTAGATAATTATTATTTGTAATTGCTTTAGTCAACCTAATATTTGGAGACTTCAATATCAACTCTGTGGGCTTGTATTAGTTAAAGATTACCTGGACTTGGGGGATAGTTAAATATTTGGTATTTTGTGTTGTGGATTGTATGAGAATAAGTAGAATGAGCAATTGACACCCTCACCTTTTTATTTAAATAGCATGAAATTGCTATCCTGCACAAATGGTAGTACAAATCGAATATTGAGAGTTGAGACGGTCAGCTAATGCAGAATTCAAGTCAGTCATTAGATTTTCTTATTGCATTTTAATATATTTGTATCTTTCTTTATTTTTGTGTTTAATATACTTTTATTATTTAGGATTGATGTAGACTAATATACTTTTGAAAACATTGCAAAATTTTATGGTAGTGTGAAAAATAAAACAAAATGCAAATAACACTAATATGTAGGGTATAGACTCATTATATTAATGGTGGATTACATTGATTGCATTTCCTGTAATATTTTATTACATTTACACATCGGACTTCAAATGATAGTTTAAATATTGTTCTAAGTAATTAATGATCTGATATAAGAATCTTAAACCTTTAAAGGTGACAAATGTCATTTACAGTTTGAACTAGGTACTCTTTTACCCACCCACCTAGGCAGAGAGATTCTTAAATTATTCATGGGCATTGAGTGTGCCCTGGGATATTTGAACCTTTGATGTATGTATTGTAATTAGGGCATAGTTCATACTTCGGTGTTGGGCAGGCAGGGATATGAATCAAAGTCTTGGGTCCAATTCTCATTGTATTGTATAGTGAATACAAATACCAATACCCTAGCCTATCATATGTCCAAAACTCAACCCTCGTTGATGTTTAGAATTTTAAACTATTGCTTGCTAATTTATTTTTCAGACTTTTCTGATATGGTATGTGTAATCTCATTTCTGAACTTTCATTATTGAAACCATAAACACCTTGGTAGTTTGTGCTTGTCCCATAAGACAACTTTATGATGCTGAATGTTGTTTGGATTTGCAGTTGTGGCGATTTGCTCAATCATTGATATATTCTGTTTGTGTACTTAATGTTCATTTTTTCTTTTCACAGACATGGAGGCATGAAGGGTCTGTTTACAGGTGTTGGTCCACGAGTTGCTCGTGCTGGACCTTCAGTTGGAATTGTGATTTCGTTTTATGAAGTTGTAAAGTTTGCTCTACAACATCAGCACTCAACATAACGATGGAAGATAGAATCTGGTTCATTCTTTTTCATTCTTCATGTAGACAATCATTCCTGACTTCGTTACAGCAGCTTTGCAGATTCCACAGGAAGTTTTTGCAAAGGTCTTGGCCCATCCTAACTAGTTGCTTTACAGAAAGGGTTGATTCTTATCTTGGATAGGAAAACCAATGAATACAACATTTTCTTCAGTTTTCTTTGACTTCTCTTTGTAATTTTGTTGCTTCGGCAAGCAGAAATTTTGGTTATCCCTGGAGTGATCTGTGAAAAGATTTTGGATTATTTCATTTTGAATTATATTTGGATGGTCCAGTTAGCTAAAATCATTTAGGACGGGAGAGTTAGTTTTACTGGAAATGAAGATCAAATTGGGTCTTCTTCGGATTATATCATTTGAGTAAATGCTCTCAGGAAATAATGGTAGAATTCTCAACTCTGTTGTTGGTGTTCCAAATTTGAGGAATGGTATTATGATTATCAGTTTGGTTGACTTTACAGTTCTTGTATCCATCGCTATGGATACTAAGGCTTCTCTCAGAGAGGAGAAAATGTTTTATTCTTACTAAGAATGTGAAAAATGGGTATACTGTCATGTTTGTGGTGGATTGTGACCTATTAATAATGTTATTTGTAGAACGTTCTTAAACAGTGTCCCTAATGTGAATTTTATGATTGGGTGCTTGCTTAACTTTCTTTCGTAAGATGAGGATACTGTGAAGTAGTTTGCATGATAAAATGGTTTTTAATTAGGGAAAAATGAGTATATTTACCTTCTAGTGGGGTTTTATAAACTTAAATTGCGTTTGCAAAGGTAGTTACTATTATTTTCCCTTTTGGGGTGGGGGGAGTGCACTTTGCTTCCTAAAATTTGCCTTTTGTGACACATTGCCCCCTTGAACTGTTTCAAAAAATGAAATAGTTATCTCTCCCGTTGAAATGGATGGAAAGAATCATGGGGACATCACATGGTCCTTAATGATCACTTCTTTAATTTGAATGTTCCTTTCTTCTTAGACATAAACAAAAAGTGAAGATGTTGCATTAGATTATATCAATTTACTTCATTTTTTACAAAACCACGTACTAGTAGTTGACCCCCCGTTGTTTTGGATGGATTTTTTTTTTATTTTTAGTTTCGTTATCCTTCATGTGAGAAGGGTGGAAGAATTTTTAGTTTAATTTTTTGCAATCGTAAGATATGAGGAATTCTCATTCAGAGGCTTGCAGTTTTGCTATGGTTCAAGTTTTAACTCGGGAAGGAATCCTCTGTACTCGGTGTGGGGAGGTGAACATGCTTTGCAGTTAGGTCTTTGACAACTTTGAAATCTGACCCATATCATAGTAGAGAATACACAGTTTTCATTTTGAGGATCCACACCTTCACAGCTCCTAATAGAACAGAGAACATGAAGTTTTCGTTTACTGTTCAAACGTGCACACACAGGGAAAGGGTTGCAGTAGACAGAAGAGTTAACAAATCAAGATTAGCAACCTATTTGAGGAATTGACAATCTGATGAAATTTAAAGAAGTCCATTGTCTTATCCATCCAAACCATCTCTCTCCCCTTTTTTATTTTTTTAAATGCAAAATCTCCACTTTTTTTATGCTAGAGAAGAAAAAGACTTTCAAATTGAAGAAGAAATTGGTTGTTAAGGCTCTTTTGATGAAAAATATATTCTGTGGAATATGATTATAAATTGTTAAAGTGATGAAAAATATTTTATACATTTTGTATTAAATTGTCATGACCTTAACCTAACTATAATCAACATGGAATCCTTTCTCAATTTTTATTAGCCTATTCCAATCTAACCATTATAATTCCAATTAATTTGGAAGTATTTATATCGCAAGAAAAAGGATAACAACTAAGAAAGAATGCATTTCATTCAAATTCAATAAAAAAGGTCTATAAAAAATGAGAAAATTAAATTTGTTTATAATCCTCACTTGATGAGTATAAAGTTATTTTAACTAATTCATGAGAAATCTAGTTCATGTATTTTCTCTACTTAAGCCTACCAATAGATTAGGGCCCACGATATGTTCTATGTATGAATATTTTATGCTACCATATAGCCACACAATTAGCACCTATGGAATCTAATTTTGAGAAAATGATGGCGATTTGACCTAAGAATTTGAAAATAAATTAAAGAGGGGTGAGTTCAAGGTTCTGTGAATGAATACTGTAATAAAACAAACAATATAACAATAATTTTCTCATCAAATGATCCTTTTGTGAGATTCATTACACAATTAATCACAATGAGAATTAAATTTCAAGTAGCCTTACAGGCTTAAACATACTTATCCTACTACTAGTATATCACACATAAGAATTTAAGAACTATCACATTACAAGGTTATATCTCATTTCAAGCAATAAGCAATTAATATATATATGTATATATATATATATACACTTACCTTGTAACTTTTGGATCAATCTTATACCTTTCCTATCTTTTCAATCCTTATTTCTTTTTGTCTAACCTTATACCTTGCCCACTTTATATTGAGAATTAATCATCCAATAGTCTCCATCATCATTCTTATATACAGTAAAGACAATCTTATGGACTTCCAACATTATGACCATTTAGTGAAGATAGTCATATGTAGACTTTCAATACTAATTCATTCCTTGTGGCCTTCCGACAATATGACTATTTAGTAAAGATAGGTTTTTGTGGGTTTCCATATGTTTCACAATTCAATTCTTTTTCATATCACATCTCAGACTATAGCCAACATAATTTGATAGCAACACCATACCTCAATACATTGCCATAAATCATATTTCATTGCACATTTGTATAAACAAGATTAATTACATCATTCATCATATGTCATATTAGGTTTATATCTTATTTCCTTTCTTAAGTCATATAGTAATTTTATTCTCAACATAATTCATGATATAATAGCCATAGATATGCTTAAAAGAGATAAAAATTGTTGTCAATGTGTTCATACATGAATCTTAAGGTTAAATATACATTAACAGATTAATTTTGGTTAGTTACAATGTCAAAGCATGAAAGAAGACAAGGTGAATTACTTTTGGATGCAACTCAAGATGAAATTTTTTATTTTAAAAGAAGAGAATTGATTTTGAAATTGATTTAGAGTGAAAATCTCACTTTTGAAAGAGAAGAACCAATTATGGAATTAATTCATGCATGAATTGCATTCCTAGGAATGAAAGAATTGATTATGGAATCAATTCACATGTCTAAATTTATTTTTTGGATAAAGAGAATTGATTCTATATTCGATTTACGTATGCATATTTGCATTTTTGCAAAAATTTTATTGTTCACTACCATTAAATGCCTTCCAAACTCATTTATTGCCCACCAACTCATTACTATTTCATAAATATGTGTAACTAACAATTCATGTAAGCTTTTTATATCACTAAATTCATTCTAAACTTCATAAATCATCATATTTCAATAAATTAAACAAAATTCAATTTATATGCAAACCAACACATTTCCAATCAAATCAATGGAATTTAGTTAGAGTATTTATTCACTTAGTATAGGGAAGCATGTTAGAAGATTGAAATTGATATTTCTTAAGCCTAATCACACCAAATTTAAGAAATTTTTTGTTAGTGTTCCATTTCCTTTTAAAGCAAAAATAGTTTCATTTCTCATCAAATCTAAAAAGATGAAGTGGGATTCTTGCATTGTTGATATTCTTACCTTAATTGGTTGAAGAATTTGAAGAAAACATTGTATTTTCTTGCTTGATTTGGTCAAAGGATGAAGAGAGAAGAAAAGATGGAGTGGAGTTCATGAGTTTTTTTTTTCTGTTTTCTTTTTTGGAATGAAATTGGGAAAATGAAAGGGGAAAAGATGAAGAGTGTAAAAAAATGAGGAACAATGCCTTATGCGTATTTTTGAAATTATTTTTTAAATCTTCTCTAAACTCATATACACATTTATAATATCTCAAAATTTTATACCTTATAATTCTATCTAACTTTTCTTATCTAATTCTTAGAGAACATATATTCCCATGTTTAGTAAAATGTCAAATTTTATTTTATTTCATAATTTGCATATAAAGTTTCTAATTTAACGAAATTTACTGGTTATTCCAAATATTCTCCTTCACAAAATAAATTTTAATTTAATATATTCTCAAGAAGGTATAACATGAATCTATTATGTTTCTAAATATTATTTTTAGTAATAAGATATGTAAATAAAATATCATTTTTTATCCATATAAAAAACATAGGATATTTTATGTCAAATTTTATTTTATTTGATAATTTATACATGAAATTTCTAATTATTTATTATTTCAATTATTCTCTTTTATAAAATAAATTTTAATTTAATATATTCTAAAGAGAGTGTAACAAGAATTTATTATGCTTCTAAATATCATTTTTTAGTAATAAAATATATAAATAACATATTACTCCTTTGTTTTCATAGAAATATATAAAATTTTTCTATAAAAAAAGGTCCTTCGAAAATTAACGGATAGTTATACAATGTTCATGGGTCCCAGTCCATCCATTTTAACAAGTGAGATAATTGCCTTACTTTTTGAAATAATTCATGTATTAAAATGCCCCTTTTTTTAAATTTGAGGTAATATGCTCCAAACGCTAATTTTAAGAGGATAAAGTATAATTTTCTTTTTTTTAATATAGTAAGACAATTGTTGAATAATATTAGTTAAAAAAATAATAATTGTGAACATGTCATCCAAGAACGTTATCTGTATAACTTGCAGGTATTTTTGGAAATATACATCTACTTCTATTCCATCATCGTATTGTATAAAGAAAGCCAACAAGGTTTTAATTTTTCATCCACAAGTCTTGTTTTAATTTCCATTCACAAGGACGTAGGTCAGAACAGCTTAAGAAATAGCAGTAAATATAAAAAAGAAATGGCTTAACATCTTTTCTTGACAGAAACTAGTTAGAAGATGCTATTTAGTGCTTTTCCTTGTTTGAATATTATGGTGTCTATTATTCACAATTATAATAAAAATTACAATTAGAAAATTGGTATTTGTGTTTGGTAATGTTTGTTTAGAACTTTTTTCTATATTTTTTTGGATGTGTTATAAAAAATTATGAAAGAGCTTATCATTACTTGTGATACTTTATCATACTTAAGAGGAATTACCTTAATTAACTGCATTAGTAATTTAAATAAACATAGATAGTAACTGGGGTAAAATGGATTGTTAATCAGTAATCACCGTTGATATTGTTGATTTAGTTCAATTACTTATCTTTTACTGCAGTTTATATCATTCTACATGGTGGCCTTTTTTTTTTTTAATCAAGACTCAAAAGAATATTTTGGGAAAAAGAAAAAAACCAATATGCGTACATTTTAAGTTAAGATCTTGTCATTGTCTCAAAACAACGTTGAATTACTTGTCACCATTTCGAAGTTGAAAGATTTAAAGTATAATTTAAAATGTTAAATTATTAATATCAAACCTTTTTATTCAATCTGTTAACGAAAATTTTTAAGTATTTTTTATTGAGATTTTAATACTACTTCCTATTCTATTTAAATAAACAAGCAATTATGATGTTATACGCGAGTAATTCCTAAAATAGGAAATAATTTTTTGATTTATCAAAATATAATAATAAGTAGTATTGAAATTTCAAAATTACAGTAAAACTAAAAAAATTTAATACTATAAGATCAAATTAGAGATAACAATATGAAAAAACAAAAATATATTTAAATAGTAACATAAAATAGTCAAGTACCGACTATAAATTCGATGTGCGACCTTATTCAATTGACTCCTCTCATAAGTGTCCGTGTATATATATTTCTACAATGGAAACACTTGGCTTTTAAATTGAGTGGCAACGTGAAATGTCAAGTTGATACCATATGTGCTTGCAAGTATTTTGGCTACCTATTGTTGTAAATACTCACTTGTGACTATTGGCTTTTAACCTTGAGAGCCTTCCCAAAAACATTTCTGTGAATAATAAATTCAAGTAAATTGGTTCTTAAAATTTTAAATTCAAGTAAATTTTGATTCTTATGAATATTAAAATTTATATCAATTTGATTTTTATAAAGAATTAAAATTTTATTTCGATTTAAAAATGAAAAAATAAATTGATGCAAATCTTACTTCAAAAATAAAATTAATACAAATTGAATACTTCAAAGATTAAAATAAAATTTTAATCAAAATTAATAAAAATATTATAAAATTTAATTGATCAATGATATTATGAAACTCTTAATTAAATGAAATCAATACTAATTAAAAAATATAAAAAATTATAAAATTTGATTGATTGATTAGGAGATTTTAAATTTTTATTTCATTTTCCAATTATTTTTATTGTCTAAATTTTATAAATAAATATTTAAATTTTAATATCATTTGGTGTTTGAATAAAAATTCATATTTCATATTCAATGATTATATTTTTGAATTAATGCTGAAACTACTTCTTATTATAATTATTTACTTATAGAATCAAGGTTAAAAAGTATTTTTAGGTTAATTTGAGCCAACAAATTTCTAATAAAATATAATATTGTAATATCATAATTTTCTTATATTTTAATTTATTAACATTAGAATTTAACCAATCGAAATTGAAATAATCGATTAATTCTAAAGGCTTTGTGTCTTCTTTGACATCTAAATTAAAGTTCAATTCTAGATTTTTGTCCGTATATATCTAATAGTATAACTATTGCTAAGAAAAAAAAATAAAAGAATATGTAAAACATAAAATAATCAAAACAGGATATCATTGGAACAAAAATAAAAATTATACATGGCACTGTCCAATTGAAATCTCTCCCTATTCACCTCAAAATATGCCAGACTAAAACACATCCCTGTGAGCAAAAGCTTGAATGGAAAATTGATGAATCAGTGAATGAGATAAGTGAGGACCAAGGCCAGCAACATCAGGATGTATGCAATGGCTTGATCCACTGAGGTGCCATCGCTTGTGGGTGCAGGAGATGGAGCAATGGATTCTGCATTAGCCGCTGAAAATAGGGCTGCATATGTGAGGAGACCAACCAACATTACCACCCTCATTGAAGCACTGCTGCTAGCCATTTTTCTTTTTATTTTCAAATTTTCTCTCTCTCTCTCTTCTTCCTGTCGATCAGAAAAGAGAGGAGAGAGAAATTTGCTTCAGAGATGCAAGGGATGGTGAATTTCCAGGCAAGTATAGCAGATCCTTTTATAATGGATCATGCCCTTCAAGAGCCACCCATCTTGAGATCTAGAATTATAGGTTCAACCGCACTTTCAGCCCATCCGTACACTAATTATATTCATTTGCTTTGTTGTCTTCTTTTGTTATAGTCATTTTCCATCACCTTTGAATCGTTCCAAGCTGTATTAAGCAAATACAGGTTGTTCTATCCAGGCTGTATCGATGATGCCCCCATATAATTATCTCTCGCTATTTATGTGCAATCAAACACTGCCATTGTGATTTATCTTTAGGGGATCTGTGCAGCGAAGGAATAAAATTTTTGACACACTAAGTAATGGGTTAGTGGTGGAGATGTTGGATAACATGCTGGACAAACTTTTTGGTTGTCGATATTAAAAAAAAATGGAATAAATCTATTGTGATATCAAAAAGAAGATTATAGGCCCATCTCAAAATGGACATCATTTTTAAGAATCCAACCAGTAAAAAAAAACCACGAAAATGGGCTAATAACTTGGGGAGAAAAGTCTTTGAAGGATGCCTGATGAGTCCAACGCCGTCGCCACAAAGGTGCCAGCTTTGAAGGAAATCAGAATGACAGAGCAGAGGGTTTGGGCCTCTGGAGATGACAATAGAAATTGCAACCAGTTTTTAATGGCCTAATCATTGGCATAGGCCAGAAATTGCATTTCTAATTTTTTTAGTGTGAAAAATGAAAATTCTTTAAGACAAAAGGACTTGAACATGGGTGTGGCTGCTGGGATTCGAGCTCAGGTCTCCACGGCCACAACGTGGAATTCTTACCACTAAACTACAGCCACTAATAAGAAGTAGCTGAGTTACTACCAACTACCACCAATTCTGGGGTTTATAAATCTCAATTATGTTCGCGTTAAGTTTATCATTTTATACAAAGGTATGTTAAAAAAAAAAATCTACAAGGCCCTGTTACATTTTTTTTAAACTATGTTCTATTAAGATTATGACTACTTTTGGAAAGATATTAAGGAAATTTATACTTCTTGATGGTAGATAAGAAAGTTCAACATATATATCCGTAAAATATTAGAAATTAAAAACAATGAATTATAAACTTAATATATAAATAATCTATTTAAATGATCAATTAATCATAAATTCCCTTTATCATATCCTCTTATGTTATTAATACATTTATATTCACAATAATTATAAAAAATAACTTTTATCATCGTAAATAATGTAGAAAGCAAAATAAAATAAATAATCTACCTTATGAATTTCATATCAATATTATTCCTTCATAAATCCATTCTTGTTTCTCTAAAATCAACCTTATTCTTTTACAAACATTTTACTTAATCTAAATTAATTTTATATTCCCATCAAATCAACTCCCTGATAACAAATCATATATCATCATATCCTAATTGGAGATTTCATCAACAATATCAATCATACACATTTACTCATTCACATATTAGCCAAGTATCATTCCTCTCTATCTCTCTATATATATGGACACTAATCTGTATGTTCAACAATCACCTATTAGTAGTGAATTTGATATTAACATTGAAGATGTGTTTAACACCAACTAGACATACCAAATGAGTTGTTTGATTAAAGGTTTCATCCATTGGAACATGAGGAAGAATTGCTATCAATTAGTGGGGAACCAAGCTTTAAAGCCAAGTGTGTGCAAATTTTAGCCATCACTAAAGCCTTTTCTTGCAAAAAGGGAGCTTTGCTTGAGTATTAGAGTATGGTATTCAAATATATTGTTCCAAAGACCAAGTTTGCAGAATGTATTCAAGTATCATATGCGAGTATTCTTACCTAAAGAGCTTTGGATTTGTGATAATCAAGTATGGCTCACAAAACATAAATTTTGAGGCCAGATTTGAGTATTATGTTTAATTATATTCATCCAAAGGCCAAGCTTCCTTGAAATACTCAATTATAATAATCAAATATGATTGGTTGAAGGTAACTTTTGAGTCTATACTTAATTATTATAATCAAATACTATATGAAATTTTCTACATTTCTTGTGATTTTGCAAAATCAAGAACCAACCTTAACCCAAAATCTTTACATACCCATTGTAGCACAAAAATTATTGCAATTTTCAATATTTCTTAACTTAAAACAAGAAGTAATTTATTCTAATAACAAATTTCTAGGTTCATATCATCACACTTTCATAGCAAATAACACACAAGCTTAATTTGGAGGAGATGAACAAATAGTAAGAAAGCAACTAATTGACCCTAAACATAAATAATTAAGTAGAAATCATAAAAACTTATCCTAAATCCTTAATTTCACTATTCAATGTATCTCTTATACAACAATTAACAACCTGTTTAGAACTTAAGGGAATTACCTTAGGTAGATGAAGAATTAGGATGATTTCCTTAAATTCCCTGATGATTATTGTTGAGATTTAGAGAGAGTGGAGTTGACAATGAAAGAAAGATAGTAGAGGAGGGGGTTCAGTTGATTGGTAAGGAAAATGAAAAAATTGATGGTAGGTTTGGGATTTAATTGTCAACAAGGGTATCATGGCCATTTTAAGAAGCTTTAGGAGCAAAATGGGTACATATTGTCTTAAATTTCATCTATATACCTCTAATCAATTCTAATTTTATAGTAACCTTTGTATAATTCAATTATAACTATTTTCATTAAAAAACTGTGTTTTCCTTAATTTAAACATTACCTTTAATACATCCATATCAATTTTAATTATTAACATGTAAATGTAATTATTAATAAAAAATTCAAACAAAATTCTAAATTATTAAGAGTATAATAGTTTTAGACATGAGAAGATTAGTGAACCTTTTAAAGGAAAAGATAGTTAAAAGATAGAACAATGCAAATTACTTCGAAAGGTCCTGTTGTCAATTTGAATGGAAACTACATGTGAAAGAGGATTGATTGCTCATTAATAATAATTTAAATATTACATTATAAAGTTAGAGAATTTTTTTTACATCATCCATAATTTTAAGAAGGTAAATTGTATTTCACTCAAAAGAAAAGAGGGTTACTACATGATCTCATGTATGGTACATTTTTTCCTACCTATGTAATTCCTTTTTATCAATTCCAAGTTATTTTTTAACTCTAAAATCTTATAAAATTCATGATATGGGATGTGTTTGTAGTAACAAATAAACTAATTTATAATTTATTAAGTTAGTAAGTAAGAAATTAACTTCAAAGATGTTTGATACATTAATTTATTTGAAAAAGATAAGTTCTTATTTGATAAATTTTTATAAGGTAACTTATAATTTATAAATTATTAACTATTAGCATTTCAAATTTTTAAAAATTTTTTCTTCTTTATTTAATTAAATAATAATTTATTTCCTAATTATATAATTAAATATTCAATGTATCCTTATTAATTAAATGAAAATGATAAAAAAGTAAAGCAATAAATATATAATATTATAAAATATAATTAATTAAATTTAAATAACTATATTTTTATTTTAAATATTCTAATTACATTAATATAATTTAATATTAAAATAAATATAATTTAATTCAATTATATATTTATTTATATTAATATAATTATTTATATTATTTTAATCAGTACAACAATTACTTTTTATTGAATATGTTTAATACAAATAATTAATCTGTAAAATTTTTAATTATAAAATTATTAACTTATAAATTATTCGCGTGATCGTGGGGTGGGCAATCAACGAAACGCGCCCTCACCTTCATCAAAACAAGCCATTCCGTGGAAAACACAGTGAGACTGATAATGGTAGCTCTTCCCACTGTAAACCCCGCGTTCATGCCCCGAGCAGCCTTTATCAGGTCGATTAGGAGAGGAATCTCAAGCCGAATGGGATCCAAACGCGCCATATATTCTCACGCAGACGACTCCGGAATGAAGGACTTGACGGATTACATAGATTCCCTAAAAAACTACGAGAAATCGGGTGTGCCCAAAGGGGCAGGTACGGATTCGCGTGAAGGGTTCGACCTAGGTAGAATGACACGGCTAATGGAGCGATTCGGTAATCCCCAGTCTAAGTTCAAGGTTTGGACCTCTAACGTTGGATTTTTTCTTTTCCGTCTTAGAGCAAAATAAGAATTGAATTTGTTCATAGTTTAAATGTGAGTGAAAAGGGAAATATAAAGTAAGAATTTTGAATGCAGGGTCTTAAGCTGTTTGCTCACATGCTTGTCTGTGGTGAACTGTGATATTCTCCATTCTACGAGTTAGGACTAGTGTGAGACTTTGAGCACAGAGAGAGAGAGAGAGAGAGATTAATTTAAAAACAAGTTTTCTTTCTGTTATGTTGGTTGTGGCTCTGAATGGAAACGGAAGAAACTTAAATACAGTCCTATATGAAGTTTCAGCCTTTTCTAGTTTTGGACGTAGATAGCTAATTTTTCTCTTTACCTTATTGGATGCCAAGTTAAAATGGACATATTCCGAGTTGACTGGATATTTGTAAGGCTTCGACTATATCCTCTTGAACAGTTGAACTTAATTATGATTCAACTGGGTTGCTGGAATTGCAGGCTGTTCATGTTGCTGGGACGAAGGGAAAAGGATCAACAGCTGCTTTTATTTCCAATATTCTGAGGGCAGAAGGTTACTCTGTTGGTTGTTACACTAGGTGAAGGCACCATTTGAATTTTTGAGGATTTATGTAACTGCATTGGAGCTATTTGTATTTTCAACTTCAACTATAGGTTCATTACAACTTGTATATCATTGACAACAGGTTTTATTTTTCTCAAGCAGTCCACATATACAGACTATAAGGGAACGCATATCACTGGGAAGATCAGGTGATCCTGTCCCGGCTAAGACATTGAATAATCTTTTCCACAAGATCAAGCAGAGCCTTGACCAGGCAATGGAAGATGAAAATGGTTGCATAAGCCATTTTGAGGTATTGGCTGTTTATATATTAGTAAATGACAGAAGAAATGTCAGAATATACCGATGGAAATTAGTGTCACAACTTACTAGTTGCCACTTAGTTACTCTTCAACTTTTAGAAAAGATTTCTTGTGATCTATACGGAGCTTGGAACTTAGCATATTAAATTTATGTAATCATCTTAGCTTCCCTCTGTTCTTCTATGGACTTGGGTTTCATTGCTTTGTTGGTGTTGTTCTGATGAAATATTGTTGCATGAATTGAACTTTATATTTATACCTTCATAACAGTTCTATTGAAGCTTTTAAAGGCCAGCTGGATGTCTTTCTTTAGCTTATGTAATATCTCTATATGTTACGGTATTACTTTGACATGCCAGAGTTTATAATATCACTGGATTTTTTTTTTTCATGGCATATGTATTCACTGCTGGAGGTGTTTCAGGTTTTCACTGCCATGGCATTCATCCTATTTGCTGAAGAGAACATTGACATTGCAGTCATTGAGGTTAATTATTATTGTCCCCTTGATATCTTCATGCGGCATTTCTTTTTCCTATTATAATTAAAAACACATGATAATTTAATTATACATTTGCTTCTTCTCTTCTTCATTTTGAAGTCTAGAGTTTGTATGGAACCTTTTTGTTTGAATAATAAAAATTGTAGGATTGCCAATATAATGCTAATTTTATTTAAATCCAATGATAGGCTGGATTGGGAGGTGCACGAGATGCAACAAATATTATATCCAGTTCTGGACTTGCTGTAGTCAGTCATAACCACAGTGGGCAAGGAACACATGGCTGCTCTTGGGGGTTCTTTGGAAAGTATTGCAATGGCAAAGTCTGGAATCATAAAACAAGGCCGCCCAGTTTGGTGTTCCTCGCTGTACTTCTCTTTTGTGCTATGATATGACAAACTGAAATCAGCATCTTCAATTTTTTTTGCACAGATTGTTTCTTTCCCTATTACTTGAGCATTTGATTAAAAAAAGGCATTCTTTCTGGTCGTAATTACATATATGGTCTGTAAAAAAAAAAAATCACCATTTCTTGTGTAATGTGTAGCTAAAAGAAGCATATTGTATTTAAATTAGCAGAGAGCATGCAACTAGGGTCATTGTGAACTTTTTCAAGTTTAATGTCTAACCAACACAAGCATATGTTATCCTTTTTTCATATATACATATATATATATAGATATTTATATATTAAGTTGAATCTTCATCTTATTTTGCTTTCTGTACTTGTTTATATATAATTAAATGACATTTGGTCTAAACAAATACTCTTCAGTTGGTGCTAGGTGGGCCGTTTTTACCTCATATTGAGCGTATTATTCTTGATAAAGCAGCATCCATGGGCTCATCTGTAGTATCAGCTTCTGATATTGGAAATAGATGTGGCATTAGAAGTGTCAGCTTGCTTAGTGACAGACCTCAACAATCTTGTGATATAGTGATACAGATTGAGAAAGACTTAAAGTTGGTATGAGCTTGTCATCAGTAGCTTTCATTATTTACCTAGGTAACAGTAACTCAGTTTAGGGATATACCTTGTGGAGGCATATTTCTTCTTGTCTTCCTGATTGCCAGCGGCCAGTGAATGCTTCTGATACATTCCCTAAGTTCACATGTGCATTTCTGAATAAATTAATCAAAATCACTAGTCACATTCAAGCACATCACAGTATAGCGTGGAATGTTTAATTTTGTGCACTTATTTCCTTGCCGTGTTGTTTACACATTCTATGTTTGAAATCCAAATGGTCAGTATGTCTTGCTATTCTTCTTAACAACTTTCCCTGTCAAATTTTTAATTATTGACCTTTGAAATATTTTTGAACTAATGAATTTAGCTGTTCATGCAGTCTTGTGAATTATATGATGTCAAGCTGCACATGCTTGGAAGTCATCAACTTCAAAATGCAGTTACTGCTACTTGTGTGACACTCTGCCTTCGTAGTTCAGGTAAGAATTTTATTTTTCCTTCTTAGCTGCAGCAAAAAAGTTCTTTCTTTTAAATTCAATTTCTATTGTTTTTTAGTTACTTGAATTGGCCAGTTCGTAGTTCCTACTATATTTTAAAAGCTGCATGAGGTCCAGATGTGACATTGATTTATGGTCTTTGATTGCTCTATATTGACCTTTTCTACTTAATTCTCCCTCTCCCTTTTTCTTAAATGACTAGGATGGAGAATATCTGATGAATCCATAAGGGCTGGTTTAGAGTATACACACCTCCCTGGAAGGAGTCAATTTTTAACGTCCAGAGAAGCTGAGTTGTTAGGACTCACTGGAGCGACAATATTGTTGGATGGAGGTTGATTCTTCTAACTTGCAACTTGGTTTCTCTGTTCGCAACATATTGTCATAGGATTAATTGGTGGCTTAGCATGCTAAATGATGTTTATATTTCTTGCGTGAAAGAATCTCCCGCTAGACTATTTTGAAGGAAATAATTCTGTTTATAGCTTGATTCATTGAGGCAAGAAATAGGAATTTCCTAGCTTGCTGCTACTTATATTTAAGGACAAGAATTCTGATTGACTTGCAACTATGCTGTAGCCCATACCAAGGAATCTGCTCAAGCACTAATGAACACCATAAAGATGGCATTTCCAGATACTCGATTGGCTTTTGTTGTAGCCATGGCAAGTGACAAAGATCATTTAGGGTTTGCAAGAGAGATCCTCTCAGGTAAATCCCAATGGTCTTTTTTGTTTGATATGCTTATCTAAACTCTCATTGGTGAGGTGGAGAACAGCGGAATGTGAAAGTTGATCCTTTATATATCACAATTTATTAATATTAATTGCATGGGGGAATCATATATCAGGCCGTTACTTTAATCCTAATGGACAGTTATGTGATTGTGTGGGTTCGTGGTGGAAGGCCTTGAAACAGACTTCTGTAAATCTCAGAACGGATGCGTGCCCGCAATACCAATTGTTAATTTCCTATTTTTGCAAAATTTAAAAAGAAAATGAGGGCGACTGGTTGGTAGTTGCAATTTCTGGAGTTACTTTTGCTTATGAAGCCAATCTGCAATGAGAACAGACCTAATATTCTGTAGCATGTTCAGGGGAACATGTAAAAGCTGTTCTTTTGACAGAAGCTGCTATTGCTGGTGGTGTAACTCGAACTACTCCTGCATCTTTGTTGAGAGATTCTTGGATTCAAGCTTCCCAAGAATTAGGCCGTGGTATTATTCACGACGGAATGACAGAATACACAGAATTGTCAAAGGATCTACCACAAAGTTCTGTAAGCGATTTTGTTGATGGTACAACTATATTGGCTACTGAGGGTTCTTTGAAGGCTTCATTGAGAGCTGTTGATGAGATTCTCAGAAGAAGAATGAGGGAAGATACATGCCTTGTTGTTATCACTGGATCTTTGCATATTGTATCCTCAGTTTTAGCTTCTCTCTCTGGTTAAAAAATTCCTATACAATCTTTGTATCTTATGACTAATTTTTGAAGTTTTTTTTACTCCTCCAAATTGCATTGGGAGAAAATGGTTTAGTTATGCTTGACTATATTTTCTTTGGACAGATGTTAAGCACTATATATGCCAAATGCTCATGCTGTGCATTGGAAAGGCTTTGTATGATTCTTGTATAATTGCTAGAGTACGAAGTGATTTCATGATGCCTGTTTGGCAATAATCCTAAATCCTAATCAAGCAAGACCGACGAACAAATGTAGTGCTTGTAACAATAAATAGGATAATGGGTAATTTTCAGGGAGCTTTAAATTAAATTTGTAATTGTAATTTTGTAATTTTTTCGTGTATAATTACAAATTTATACAAATTTTACATGTAATGAATATATAGAGTTATAACTATCAAACAGAATTGTGTAAAAATACCTTTTGCAATTGTTTATGAAAAAAGTTGCAAAAAGGATGGATTTTTTTTTAATTACGAATACGTGATATGATTTTTTTTCCCCATATACATGCTAGACCGTAAGTATTAACATTTTAAGTTTAATGAATTTATTACCCCGACAAAGACCATCGCTATCGTTAAGGATGGTCTCCCGGACCCTCAAACTTGTTAATGTTCCAGTTTGAAGTCCTTAACTAATGTTGTTCGAAGATTTTGGCTTCATTTGCATGGTTCAATATCTACATCTAATGTAATCATTTTTATCATTATAAAAAAGATAATAAAAAATTAAATATTATAAATGAAGAAAATTATTATTAAATTTTTTTATTTTTTGAAAGTTCGATTTGATTCTAGTTTAATTAAGACTCAAATTTGAAGAGCCAGATATCAAAATTTTATAAAAATATATTAAAATATTGTTTGATTTAATTCCTAATAAAGTCTAGGACCCACCCACAAACTAGAGTCAATTCCCAATTGGGTTTAAATGTTGACAGCTAAATAGTACGATGAGAAATTAACACAACATCTAAATAACCACGAAAGAAGTGACATAATTCTTTAAGACGGACTAGGTAATTTCTCAATATAATCAATCTTATCAAATACCAATCACTTCAGTGTTTCCAAAATGACAACATCATAATATAATGTTTCCCATATTGTGACGAATTATTACTTGCCAATATTTTGGCTCTTTTTATGGAAGCATTTAAAAAAAAAAATATTATTTATATATATATATTAATGAAAGAATGGTATATTATTTATATATATGACTAAAAATTAATATTTAAAGTCATATTAATGAAAGAAAGTGAATTTTTTTAAAAAATATTTTCAAAATTTTTATATTTAATATTATATAAATAAAATAATTTTTTATTTTCATATCTTACAACTATATTTGAAAAAAAATGTTTTGCGTTTTCACAAACGGTGTCTAAATCAACTTCTGCTGTATTTGCGAGAGAAGTGAAGACAATGATGGCCTACATTCGTCTTTTTAGTAAGATGTTAAAAATATTAATAGTCTATTGCTTACATTTGTATTTTTTATTTTTTTTAAATATCAGTTCGCATATGGTTTACATAGTTATTGGAATAGACTTTGCTTCCACACCTATTCTAAAATCTTGCAATTTTCTTGTAAAAATAATTAGAGAATTTTAATTTAATGTAAATTAACTTGAACAATATCTTGTATTTTTTAAAAATTTTATTTTATTATACAAACAAATTATGTAGTATCTATTAAAGATTTTCCAACACCATCTAAATTAGCAACATCAACCCTTTGTAACTTTATAACAAAAAAAATCATAATAAACCTTTTTTTTAAGGTGAAAAGTTTTGAAGTAAGATGAATTAGTCTATTATAATATATGAGTATGTTATCTATGTCTTTGAGAACTTATAATAATATTTATATATGATCTAATCTTTTAAGATTATTATCTGTGGAATTTAAATATAAGATATGAATTATCAAATATGATATATTTTATCAATTATATCAATCTAAAAAATTTAACAAAATTTTTTTAAAAAAATAACGACATTTTCTTTTGTCTAATATTCTTGCAAAACACGTATCCATTTCCTAAAAGTAAAGAAAAGAGAGATTTATGGAAGAAAGAAGCATTATGATCCGAGAGACAATGCAAGTTGAACTTGAAAAGGGGAATGTGTATGAAACATTCCGGGGCCAAGGCCGAATTGTGGGGCTAATCCAAGGGCGCAAAATGCCAACCGAGCACACCCTCACGTCTCACTCACAAGTCGCCATCACAAAAAGAGGGCCTTTAATTGTAAAATATATTGGTTTTCTATTGTATTTGCATCGAAGCCTGCAAGCCAGCAGTAGCATTCAAAACTATTTAGGTCCACCCAAGTAGGCCACATTAATATACCATTACTATTTGCTGGGTTCGATGCAAGAAGAATGCTACACATTTGAGAGAAAGAGAGCGGCATTGGTCGCCCATCTATATTTTCTCCATGTTTTTACACTTTGTATTGATATAACCTGATTTCTTAAAAAAAGGACAAAAATTTTAGTAAAATTCTTTTATGTGCTCTCCGTAAGGTTTCCATTCCGATTAAGATATGTATATTAATTACTTTATTATGATTATAATATTAATAATTATTTTAATTATTAATATAAATATTATAATTTAAATGGAGAATTTTACAGCAAATATCTAAGAAATTTTATTTAAGTTTTACTCTTTATAAAATTATTGAACTTATTTTAGATTAACTCATGATTTTAATTTGTGATTATGATTATAGTTGTAATTATAATATATTTTTTTGTGATTGTGATCGGTATTAAAAAAATAAAAATACAAATGATCATAATGATTGTAAAGTATAATAAGAATTATATATATAATAATTATTAATTATATTATTTGATATTAATTTTTTTAATTTAACTTAGAATTATATCATATTAAATAAAATCTATTTGTAAATAAAATATTAAGAATTTATATTATAAAAAATTATAAATAAGAGATTGCAATTATTGTGGCTATAATAGTATGCGATATTGCTGCTGTGACTCATTGTTACGTCTGTGATTTCAAGAGAAACGCAGTTATATTGTGCTGAAATTACAGTGCTTCCCACACCTACATTGTTGTGGAATGTATGCACGACGCATGAGGATGCTGCAACTCGTAATTTTGTTTTATGAAGGCATATAGGTCCACAGGTCCCAGCTTTAATTTCCCATTTTCTCAATTAGATCTCCATGCAAAAACCATCATGATGACAAATCTTGTATGATGGCGGTTGTGATGAGGAGACAGACATGTTTCCTAATTGGTTACAATACAGGAGAAATGTGTATATGCAGTATAGAGAAACTGGGTTCTTCGCTCTTAATTTATACCTGTCTTTCTGTGAATAGCCTGACATGGATATATTTTCTTAACTGCTATTGGAAGTTGCAGCACTCATGAGCCATAAGCTTGCATGTCCAAAGTTCAATGATGTTGCTGCTACAACAATGATTGCAGGGTTTGCTTTTTTTGGATGTAATCTCTTTCACTATGGACAAAAAAAAACCCTTTCTTAACTCGAACATATGCAAGTTGGTCATACATTTTATCCATATATGATGGTTTATAACCCACCAGCCTTTGTGTTAGACTCTACTTTAACTGCAAAACCCAACGAACCTAACATAGATGACTAAACGGTAATAGATTAATAGTGAGAGGTTTAATTAATAATATATTACTGGATGGATTATTATAAACTCTATTCAAACCTTTTAAGCGGTGGATTAACGATTAGAAATTTGAATAATATTTTGAAATTTTTATGTTCAAGCCTCTTCTTCATCATGAATATACTAAAAGAAATTCAATATCTTAACTAAGTAAAATTGCAAAATTTTCATCGAATCCATTTAAATTAAAAAAAAAAAAAAGACAAGAATTGGAGGTACATGGTAGATGTGGCACAATTGTTTGGAATATCCCTCTCATGACAAGAATCGCATTTACAAAGAATGCACTGCATTATGTTTATGTCTTATGTCTTATGTGCAAGGGTTTTGTATTATGAACATTACCGGACAAACACGTACGGAATTGATGGGTGCCCCGAATTTAGGCGCCAACGGTCATGAAAGGGAGGGAGGAGGGAACATGACATCTACGATGGGCCATGCAAATCTAGTGGAGAATCAAAGCCTGTGTGCCTGTGGGACCCAATCATATATCCATTTCATAGTGAATTTAGAATGCACAATTTCCAATGTGCATCAAATTATGATATCTCTCCTCACCGGCGAGATAGCCGACGGACAAATAGGGGGTGAGAGAGAAAGGGAAACATCATATTTTCACTGGTTGCTTTTGATTTCAAATGAAGAGCTAGTTCACTTACTAGGTTTTAGAATTTTAAAGAACCATAGTTTAATCGAAAAATTTTAACCTAAATAACATCTAGTATTTTTAAAAATTTTGCGTCTTCTTCTTTACTTTTAAAATTCAAATCTTATTTTGTGTATATGCATGTAATAGTCTATCCATTTCTATTATTATAAAAAAGAGTTCTAACTCCCATTTTCTTGAATATTGCACATTTAATCTGTGTTTTAACCATGATTTTGAATTATGATTATGATTTTGATTACAATTAAATTATGATAATACATCTACAAGATATGAATAAATTCAACCATCGCCGCACAATTTTTTTTTCTTATTTTTTTTTGATGAAAGGAGTGGTAGTTTGCATGCTAGGTTGTGGAATTTTGATTAGAGATTAGGTTTCATCTTCTTTAATTAATAGCATTTAATCTGTTTTTTCATTGGTTTAATCATGATTTTAAGTGATGATGATAATATATCCTACAGAAAGATAGGATTAAATTCAACCATTGCAGTATAACCTTAATTTTTTTAATAGCAATAATACAAGTTACCTAATATATATATGAAGTCAGAGTTCAAATTCAACTCAAGGGGCAATGTCAGCAATGTCGAGTGTTTGCCATTGCACCACGAATTAACTTAAAATTATGTTTTCAGTGAATTATTTCACACAGAAATTATAGAGTAGAAATACTTCCTTTCAAATTTAAAAAGCTTGATTCTAGACAAAAATGATGGATGAATTTGGGTTCTTGAATTTGTTTTCAAGAATTGAAAAGAAAAAAAAAAGAAAAGACATGAGAGAGAGAGAGGGGGGGCGTTTAGGTGAAGAGAGGAGTAATGTTTTGCTCATACATTTCGTGGGTGGGTATTGAATGCGTTCTCAGACCGGAAATGAATGAAGTTTTTGTTAGATAGAGGACCCCATCTTATTTAATTCTTTTCGTTTTTGGTTTGCAAACCATTTGTTTTAAAATTTGTCCCGCATTGTGTTATGCAGGAAATGGCTATTAATGATCAAGACAGTTACATGCTCCTTGAATTTAAGTAGTCATGTACAATGATGCTCAGTGTCTAGCTTATCTATATCTGTCTAACCCTATCAAACCTAAGCATTCAAAATTTTACATGATTAACATGACTGCCCTGCACCAGTAGCTGGCTACCAGCGCTACTGCTACTGGTTCTGCTGCCATCTTTGCTCTTGAAGCTTGGAACTCAACCTTTCTCTTTCAATTGCAAACCGTTAACCTTAACTCAATTATTTTCAGAGGTAGAAACTGGTAGAGGTAAATAAATCTAGCTAGTATGTGACCTAATAAATATAAGATAGAAAGAAACTTGATACACTCCTCTTTGAGAAGTATAACCTGCATTTCTACCAATAGATAATGAAATCTGCAAAATTGTGGATTTCATGATCTATGAAATGGAGCGACTTTGAATATCTCCAAGGAAGTGCATGTAGCAAAATTTTGTGTTAGAAACTTGATCATGAACATGATATTATTGATAAAATATTGATTACAAGTGTTGATACATTTAGAGAGTCTTTTATGTTGTGACATCTCTAATTATAAAAGTTGATAACTTGATTATTTATAGAATTTTTTAAGTCTCTAAACTCTTCTGATTTTCCTTGAGGAGATTTTTTTAAAGTTTACACATATAACTCAGCATCATTATTGCATATTATATTTTTTGGATCTTCTAAAAAAAATCAACTAGGACTTTGCACAATTTAATTTATAGACTTTTCTATGTGACTGACTTTTCTAGATTATAATTTTAAAAATATGCATATGGGATTGAATGTTGAAGAAATATTTTACCAAATTTGCCCCAAATCTTTATTATTTGCATGTGTAACGGTTTAATAACTTGACATTTTTGTCTTGATTAGCAAGTTGACAGTATACAATAGATATTGTTAACTATTAATATTTGATTAACTTAGCTTCAACCCAAATTTAATGACAATTATCAGCAATTATATGTAATAGATTTGAATATTACATATAGCAAAGCCTCTTAACCCCCTCCACCCAGATTCAGATCAATCACAAGTTGTGATCACTAAGATTAAAAATGGAAATAAGTAAATGGAAATAAGTATATCAGTCTTAAATATAAAGCAAAGTATATGCTCTGTGATTATCTCTCCCCGCCCGTTTAGTGAGAATGTTTTTAAACAACTTCTTTCATATATATATATATATATATACACACACATACACAGTGTCTACTTATTGTTTGACAGTAAGAGAATGTGCTATAGCTATACTATATATCTAAGAACTAACAAGCTATTTTTGCCCAGCGGGTGTTTTTTATCATCGTTGGATATTATGTTTATTTGCATTGTGTGGCTATATTGTACTCCCTATAATGTTTGAGGAAGAGTGTATGGGTATAGTAGTGTATTAGTATATTATCAAATTTAATCAAATATTAATTTAATAATATTTCAGAGTACACCACATGTTGACATATTAACAATTAGATCTTATAGTATACCATATGCATGACTATATATGCTAGTAGTGCACATACATTAGGAAGACCAATGTTATCTCAAATTGCCATAAACTATGGCAATGATTAAGACACACTAATTTTATGATATATCAATGATCTAAGTCATTTAATTTTATTTATCTTGCACAACACCGGATATGTGCAGATGAATGAATTCAGGTTTTTGAATCTACTGGTGCACTATAAAATTGATGTGTCAAAATCTCTCCATAAACTATCCAATATTTATCAGATAAGGCTAGAATAATATTTTCGTGGTGCATAATTTTCACATGCAACATTAATGTTTATGACCTCTTCGTGTAAACTGTACAGACAGGTTACCATGGCAAAATTTAAAATGTTATGGACAATATTATCACAGCAGATATGGTACAGAACCGGTGACCTCTGCCAGAGGTTAAAAAAGGATTAAAAAGTCAACTACGTAGAGGAAATACTAACTAGAGGCCATAAACTAATTAATAAAACCCAGTTTAAAGCATCAGCATTTTTGCTGCTTCTGGAATTATGTATAGAGGGTCGTCATACCTACTGCCCTATTCCCTATATACAGGAATGTAAGAGAATCTGAGGCCAAATTAAATCTTTGAAACTTTCTAAAAAAGCGCAGTTAAGTTTTTATCACAAGTGCCAGAAAAGTAAAGTGAGATGCTGTTTCTGCATCATTAGAAAAACGTATTATTAACATCATCATATCACACCATTCAAGACCCGACTGAATACCACAACATGCAATATCTGGTAGTTTCAATTGTGCTCTTAATGATTCATCATTTATAGGCTTAAAATTTGGGTGAGAATCTATGGTACATCACCACTGTCACGGTACTATATCATTATATCATCAAATCTAAAACTAATTTGTCATCATACGGTGTGTTATAGGAAATTGTCAATCTCATTTGTGATTAGATTCGATGATGTAGCTGTGCAATAGATTCCTCCTAAAAGTTGAAATGTAAATAGGTTTTGTCATCTTATGAGATTTGTAACAGAGAGAGTGGAGTTGGTAGTTGAGGGTGGTAAATGTGAAAATTGATGTATGATACAAGAAAAATGGACGCATTTGGAGGAGAGTAAATGTGATAAAACAAAAAATTGGAGACTTTGAGTTTTAGGCATTCCCACGCTGAAACTTGCAATTACTTCTTCCTCTTCTTCTCTCTCACTCGTACCAGTCACCCTGCAACACTGATCCCCACACTGCACAGCACCCCTCTCCTTCATCACAGAGAGAGAGAGTAGTACCTCCAATTGAGAGGACAATTCTATTTTTTAATGCATTTAGATTCTGTTAAACGTATTGTATGCAAACTGTAGTATAAAAAAATACCTAAAAATAATGTTTTCTTTTCCTTATCGGAGAATTTTCGTGATGGAGGGGAATTTGTATAGGAGTTTCGGGGAAGGAGGGGTAAGGAATTCAAAAATTATGGCTTTCTTTGTTTTTGGAAAGATAATTTTTATTAAATTTTTTTTGTTATGTATAAATGAAGAATTATCATATATTTTTATATTTTGTAATTAAAAAACTGATCCCTACAACTATAACAACAAAAAGAAATAATTTCTAAAAAAAGTTATTTTTCACCAACTTTTTATATATTTAACATTAAATATATCAACTATTTTTTATTGATAGTTTATAACTACATTTTTTGCCAAGTATTTTTCTATCAAAACAAATGGAATCTATGATTATTCCTCCAAACTTCATAACATCTTTTAACACTAGTATTTTTTTTTAACTCTTATTAGATGATTTTCTAAATATCAAAACAATGGGAGAGAATGTCATTTCCTAATCATCCATTATCCTTCCTTACATTCTTTTCTTCTTCTTACTCCCAATCATATCATTAAACATAGTCTAAGGCAAATGATTAATTTGAGAATGAGAAAGATTGAATTAATTGAAACTGAGGTGATTATTATTACAAAAAATTACATTGAGGATCATCTTAGACAGGGAGATGCCCTGCCTGCACAATGGAAAGCTTACCTTGGTAGTAATAATGACGATTGACGCCAACACGAAACCCTAAAGATTAAAAAGAAAAAAAAAGGAAAAAAAATTGAGGGACAAGTTTGCAGGTTCTTGCTTCAGTAGTCTCGTCGTCATCCATGCCCTTCTGCAACCAACCTTCTCATTTATTTCTACCTGTTTTCCATTAACGCACATTTTTGTTCACTTTGTCGTCTTTGGCTTTTTCTCTTCAAATTATAAAATTAGAGTGGTTTTCTTTTTATTGATGTTTGCTAATTAACGTTTCTTCTTAAATGGTTTTATCAAGATAAGTTCTATGTATACAGTGCACTTTGAGGTCGATCACTTGCTCCCATTCATTCTAGGGTTATGCCTTAGTTTACGGAATGAATATATATATATATATATATATATATATATATATATATATATATATATATATATATATATATATATATATATATATATATATATATATATTTGTTCTCACATCGATTGTGAGAGCGTGTTATATACAATTGTGAGGGAAAGCTTTATCATAAGGCTTTTTTTCCTTAATCGTCACCTAACATCTTTTCTCTAAATACTAATTGATGTACAATAATCTAACAATATTAATCTTTTACCATTATTTTTGATTACATATCAATTTTATATTATATATTTAAAAGTTAGAAGGAAAAAAAGGAGAATGAGAAATAATGAGGAAAATGAAAGATAATAAAAAAGACAAAATGAGGGTAGCTATGGGAGGTTTGTCTTTCATCTAATTTGAATATTTAGAAACTCTTCAAAAGCCTTTAAATAAGACGAACAATAGAAAGGTATTAAAAGATATTAGAAGATTTCAAGAGTTAATAATAAATTTTCATTTTTCTCTCTAATCAAAACTTTCAAATGAAAAAAAAAAAAAAAATTTCATTTACCATTATTTTTCAAATGAATACAGAACACAAGTAATGTCATGACATAACTTTCTACTCCATCTAATTTTTCCCGAATATCTCCGATGCATACATAAAATTTGGTTAAAATTTTGTTCTCATAATCGATAATGCAGAAAATTTTGCTGTGGTTGGTTCATACAACCAGCTTACACGATTACATTAAGGTATGATTTTAGAAACATATACATATATATATATACATATACATATATATATACATATACATATATATATACACACACACACACACAAACACACACACACTCACTATTTTTCCATAGACAAAGGTACGTGATATTTGGCAGAGCACTTTATACTACAGACTCGAGTGGTTCGTGCAAGAAAGGAGAATGCTTAAATAATTTCATTCATAATAAATGCTCATATGTCAATGTTGACTTCTTGTGTTCTGTATTCACACATTGAGCTTGGAAAAGTCGATGTAATTAGGTTGCATTTTACCGAAAAACATCTTTCATATAGAAATGTGTTTATAAAATATTAAAATAATAAAAAATATTTTATATATTTAATATTAAATTCAGAAAATTTGATGAAAAATAATTTTTTTTATTTTTCAAAGAAAAATTATATTTCTCTTTAGATTAAATTATTTTCCTCTATTATCATAATTCTAAAGATATTTTTTATTCGAATTTACAAAGGCAAGTTGTCATTTCATTTATAATATGCTCGCATAATTTATAATCACTTTACCGATACTTCCAACTCTGATTTACACGGTGCTTATTGGAGAGTGGACTTTTGATTTATTTACAATTTCGATTTAAATAATATTTTAAATTTTGGGAAAGAAAATGATAGAACAGGAAAGGGCATGCATGAGGAATTGATTGTAGCACGTACAATCTTTTTTATAATGTGAAGGCAAATATATGTGTACAACAGAGTTTTCAGTCAGTAAATTAGCAGCCAAGACATAAGCCACAGCTCCCGGAATTTATATGCTACACAGTCCTGCGCCTGCGTGTGTAGTGAGATTTGATTCAGAATTAACCAGAACATTCTTCACTTTTTGGCTTTGCAGCAATAACGGTTTTTCCTTGTTAGAATCGCCGCCACATATATTCATGTTGGCATCTGTTCCTTTTCCCTATAAACAAGGTAATCTAAGATGGCACAGCAGCCTTCTTGCTCCTTCACTCTGTCATCTCTTTAATTACCTGCCTTTTCTGTTGAATATATGGACTTGTCCTCCGGCCAGTTATACGTAACTAAACACTGCGCAATTTAATATACTCATCTCATTTGAAAATTCAAAACTTGTTATGGTTATGAGCATGATGAAATATATAATATCATTAATGATCAAGGATACAAATTAACTTTTGATGGTGGTTTCACTTAAAAAATATGTTGGAGCTATTTTTATAAAATTAACAATTTTAAAGTACATAACTTATTTTAGTAGGTAGAGTCATGAAGAAAATTAAACAATTGAATAATTATAAATTTAAAATTCAGTCTTCACACATTTGTTATTATCTATCAAATTTGAAGCCATTAATTATATTATCAAAGACTACAATATTTCACTTAATCATTTAAAGTTCAATCTTGCATTTTAGGGGAGTTTAGTTGATAAAAATCATGATCAAAGGCCTACAACTTATCTGAAACGAAAAGGTTTGATTTAAAGGACTAAATCGCTAGTAGGGTAAACGTTTAGAACCATTCTATGATCAACGGCTGGTATAAGGTTTGTGAAGGGGCAAATAAACGAACATTTCTTGTCACCATTCATGTGTGCCTGTGATCTTAAACAAGATGCTAAAGAGAGCTTTCGTGAGAGAGATTTCAAAAAAGCTTCTTCTTTTTCTCACGGTAACGATGATAAGAGTAATAATCTACTTAACACATATATATAAAATTTCAGATTCGAATCCCATATATGATAAAAAATAAAATCTCTAAAATAATATCAAATGTTATTATATCACTAAAATGCTAGCAAAGAGCTTTTGTATTAGATTACAAATGGGTAATGTTGAATCCTTGAATCTGAACCAAGCTATTTTTGTGATTTTGCAATACTCCATCAAATGGAGTTCTATTTCAAATTCTAGTTGACATAAGGAATAAAGAAGAGATCCCATTCTAGTAGACATAAGGAATAAAGAAAAGATCCCATGTTCATCAATTAAAATAGTCTCACCTTGGTAAGTAAAACTCCACTCCCAAATCTCTAATATATAAACTAAAATCGTGGGTGGAGGTTTAAGTTTCGTAATTGACTCCGTATTGTTGTTTAGTTTTAAGCGGGGTCATAGTTAGTAATAGCTTTATAGCATGATTTGGTAGAAAGGAATCCTAAATTGTTTAGTCCCTATCAATTTGTCCTTGACTTTTTAGAATTATGTTGGCTAATTTGTAGGAAATAAATCTCCAATTAAATGCTTATTCCATCTTAGATGACCTCATATAATTAATTTAGATACTATTATGTTATCTACCAAAATAACTTCCTTTTTTAGTTTAGGAATAAAAACATCTAAATTAGGAAATCATAGATCCTCTGATGGAATTACCATCCCCTACAAAAAAATAACAATTCCATATAATAACTTCCTTTTGGTTAGCTATGCCTTTCCAAGCTTATGATCTTCCTCTCTTAAGAGGATCTATCAAATAAGCCTTGCCTTCATACTTCCCTCTAAGACACTGAACAAATAAAGCTTTAGGCAGGATAAAACTTTTTAAAACAATTTTGCTTAAAGAGAGTCATTCATATTGTGAAATAACTTGAATCTTAGACTCATAAACTTTTAGGTTTGCAAATGGATGACTAGGCTTAAGGATAAAAGAAGTGATTTTTATTATTCAGGACCTGCCACAAGAATCTTTTGCAAATTCCATTAAATTTCTCATAAATACTTAAGGAGCCCTTGAGGGTAGACATAGAATATACTAGAAGTTGTTGTAAGATTGAAGATATCATAATCATTCTATAGGTTAAAGATAATGAATTTTTCCTCCAACCAGCCAATCTTGTTTGAACTTTATTTCATAAAAAATTGAAAGTTTGGATATTTATAATGTGATAGAAATAAAGGTATACCAAGATACTTGACATTCTAACACTTCTTACAACTTCTTCCTGATTTTTCTAACTATTTTTTCTTGAGAACAAGGCTCTAAATTTCTCGATATTGATTTGCCGACTAGACAACCCTTTATATTTGTGAATTAAATTCCAAATATATAAAATTTCATTCTTGTTTAGTCTAACAAATATTGTCAAGTCATCCACAAACATTAAGAGACTTATAGATGGACTTAAGGCTAAAATTTTAACTTCTAATACTTTTTTTTAATCTTCTACTTTAAACAATAGCCTAGATAGGATTTCAAAACATAGTATTAAGTAAGTAAGAGGATAAAGGATTCCTATGTCTTAAGCCACGATTAGGCACAAGTTTCTTTTTTCTTTTTTTTTTTTATAGGAGAACCTTATTGTAGAACTTCGGAGGAGATAGTTATGATATACTATTTGATCTATTGCATAAACACTTCAGTAAATTTGAAAAGCTCTAATATATGAAAAATGAATTTTCACTTCACATGATCATAAGTTTTCTTCATATTAGGCTTTATTCCCATCAAGCCCTCCTTTTTTTTCCTTTTTCTAGATAACTTATACATTAATTCTTAACCTAGTGAATCATTTTCTACTATCCACCTACATGGCACAAATAATATAAACAATTAGGTGAAAAATCCTTAAATTACATAAAAGAGACATTTGTCATCTTTGGAATTAGGACAATAAAGATCTTATTGATTTTTTGCAACATATGGCCTATACTAAATTTTTTTTGCACTATTTGTACTTCTTGAGATTCCACAATCTTTCTAACTTTTTTTTTGAAAAATAAAGCATTCATTCTATCTAGTCCTTAGGCCTTTCAATCTAGCATGACATTAATAGTTTCCTAAATTTCTTTCTTGGTAGGAATGAGACATAGGTTCCTATGATCCTCATTTGAAATAACATTTTGAATTAGCCCTTCTATATCATATTAGGAATTGCACACTATTTGAGGTAAATAAATCTTCAAAGCCCTTCATAAAGTAGTTCTCAATATCTAGCATTTGTTCTAATGATTGTCTCGAATCTAGCATTACTTTTGCTATGTTTTTTCTTTGTCACCTTAAAATGTGTCACAAGTTAGGAGTTATGACAGTTTGATAGGTAAATGTGCCTGGTTTAAGACAAGAGTTTGTGGAAAAGTCAAATATGTTGTATAGGTTTTGTGGTTAAAATTTGGGATCAATTGAAATTGTATCTAAGTTTAAGGATATTTTGATAATTTTAGCATAGTTCGAGAATTTGGAGCAGTTTAAAAAGTTTGTATTTATGATTCCCACATTTTCATCTTTATGTCAGTGTGATTTAGTGCTAATAAGACATCCAAAGCATGGCAAAAAAGGCTTGTAACAAAAAGCATATCTACTTGTGTCGGGTAAGTTTTCATTCAAAAAAATCTTTAAGTGGGTAGATTGTTAGGAAAGCCTAGTAGGGTGCCTTGGCACTAAATTAGAGACTCAAGTATGTTAACTTATGGCTATTCCTTATATATTTAAAACTATAGAATGAGATATACACCAAGCCAATGAAGTGTCTTTTTCCCTTTTCAATTTGTTTTTTTTGGCTTGTTATGCTTGGAAGCTTTCAGTGTAGGAAGATCTTGTAGCTCAATATTCTCGTGCTTCGGCGACATTCAATTAGGACTTAGAACATGTTATATATGATATTTCATTATATAGGTGATAAATCTTCAATGTCTTGCTATTTTTATTAAGCATGCCATGAGTGAGTTTTAACGCAAAAGTTAATATATTCATCAAAAGTGGCAAGCATGTCTTGCATAATTTTGGTTAAAGAGCTACCGACTTATAATAGATGGTATTAGAGCTTCACTTGTGTTAGAGGGTTAAGATTGGGTATGCTACAATTGGTTTAGATGTGGCTTGTCTAATATTATATGAGAGATGTGCAAAGCTATCATTCTCAAACTTAGATAAGTCATTACCCAAAGACTTGACTAGCAGGTGTAAGAGATTGGATTGACTTGAGAAGATAATATGCGGGATGATGATACATCTAAGTGACCATGGATTGGTATATCGAATGTAACCATTTTTACTAGAGGGCTAGCTTGTTTGTATGCATGGGATATTAGTTATGTACTTATTCATAGTAGTAGCATCGAGAGATGTAAATTATTATCCAGAAGGATGAGTGAATTAATGATCAATCTAGTAGGAAAAGCCTCACTCTCGTTAGAAGGTTTCACCATTTCTTGAAGGACCAGTGGAGCTAGAAGGTGAAGCTTTCAATCTTATAGAAATGCGTGACCATAGTTGAAGGGCATAGGTGGATTTCTCTAATAGGAGTAGTCCAAAATCATATCGAGGAAGCCTGGAGGGATCATTTGTGTTGCTCGAAAGAGCAAAGTTGGAGGGTAGAGCAAAAATTCCAAGGAATAGATGTAATATGCATAATTTGTGGGTTAATAGAGAATGCACAATCTTCCATATGATGTAATGGGCTAGTTTACATAGTTACTTCATGGAGTGGCAACAAGGACTTATAAGAGGGGTAGCAGACTAGTATTACATAGTCGCATTGTTAATAGACTTTATGATAATGACTATGAGTTCACATTTGCTTATGCATAGGCAAAGTGAAACTTGAGATAGTGTGAGAGGACTCCATACTTAACCTCTTCTAGATGTTGAAGTGGTGGAGCCATTATAGGTTATGCTCGAAGAATTTATTAGAGGGCACACTAAGGATAAGTCATGAGGATTGTGATGCTAGAGAACCTTAACTTTGAGTGGGCTATGATGACTAATAAAATGCTAGAGGTTATCAATTTAGAGAGGATCAGAGGATTTAATCGAGTGTGAAAGTAACATTGTAAAGTGTTATAAATTGATCGAAAGTAATAAAAGTAGACTTGTGAGCAAAGTTATGGGGCTTATGTGTATATCAAGCATAAGTCTTGGCTTTTGCATTAGTGCAGTAGGATACTAGGTGCAAAATACTTGTTAGTAGACAGTTCAAAGCGTTAAGCATTACTTATGAGCTATAGTGTTAGCATACATTTTTGTTATGGTGGTGGCATTAATACAAGCTGTAGAGGAAGTGAGGGCAAAGTTAAAAAGGCACCTACCTATCAAATGAGTTATAGAGGTGACAAGTTTGGGAGAGCTAGTAGGAAAGTAATATTAGAGGGTGTTAAGATACTTTGAAAGGAGTTTACAGAGGTAGCCCTTTAAGAAATTTATGGAGGATGCATTTAGCCAAGAGGATGCTAGTATTGCAGAGGTGACAGCTTAACTTTGAGTTAGGGAAATTCATAATACTTAAAAGATAAGCATTAATGGTTAACTAACTCAAAGAAGTAAGCTAAAGACCAATATAAAATTTCAATATAGTAAGTAGATTATTCATGGAGTCATATCAGATTAAGGTATCAATAAAGGTATTGACATTTAAAGTGGGAAAAAATGTCACAAGTTAGAAGTTGTGATAGTTTGAGAGGTAAAAGTGCTTAATTTGAGATAAGACTTAGTGAAAAAAAATCAAGCACATTATATAGGTCATGTAGCTAAAATTTGGGATTAATTCAATTTGTGTACTATTTTTTTCAATTTTTTCAAATTTAGGGGTATTTTGATAATTTTAATATGGTTTGAGAATTTGAGGAGTTTGAAAAGCCTATGTTTTTAATCTTCACATTTTTATTTTTGTGTTGATGCAATTTGGTGCTAATCAGACACTTGAAATAGGGTAAAAATGGCTTATGATGACTTAGAAAAAATATATTTACTTGTATCGAGTGAGCTTTTGTTCAAAATGCTCTTTAAAGGAGTGGAGTATTGAAAAGACTTGACAAGGTGCCTTGATAATAAACTAGGGATTTGAGTGTATTGCCTTGTGATCATCTCTTACATACTCAAAATTATGAAATGAGGTATATACTAAGAAAATAGAGTATTGATCTTCCTATTCAATTTGTCCCTTTTGGCTTGTTGTGTCCGGAGGCTCTTAGTGTAAGGAGATCTTGCAACTCGGTATGCATGGGTGCTTTGACGACATTTAATTGTGGCCTATGAACACATTATACATGATATTTTATTGTATGAATGACAAATTTTTGATGTCCTACTATCTTTACTAAGCATGCTACGAATGAGTTTTAATGAGAAGATTGCTATGTTCATCAAAAGCGGCAAGTATGCACTGTATGGTTTTGGCTATAGATTTAAGGCTCGTGATACAATGGTAGATAAGTTGTAGTACATTGTATTCCTTTCCCCTTGGAAAACGATTGCTCTTGAGACTTTTGATACCAAATCTTTGTTTATTTTGCTCATTGTTCAGTCAAGTTATCCTTAATCATTCTCTCCCAGATTCTATTCTCCTCTATTGAGGACCAACTTTTAACATATTCAAAGCTAGCTTAGAGCTGCAAAATTACTGTATGACAGTATCCAAATTTCAGCTTGTTCTAAGCGCGAGAGCTTTCTTTGTTGCCTTAAGTTTGTGCATTAGATTGTAACCGGGTGATCCTGTAGTTTCTTCTTTCTATGCTTCTTGAATAACGTCCAAGTACGAGCTGTCCTGGAACCATGCTGAGATGAATCTGAAAGGGCAGTAACCCACTTCTTTAACAAAGTGAGTATCTAGACATATTGGACTATGCTCACAAACGGACGTGGTTAGATAATGAGTTTGATTCATAATCAAGGGAAGAACTGCTCCATATTTACACAAATCTCAATTATTTAATTAGAAACTTCCAAAATCAAGAGGGATTATGAGGGATTTTCTTTGGCGAAAGTCAATAAGAGAAGTACATAGGATTCTCCCCCAGAAATGGAGGATGAAGATATAATGAGCTTCAACTGTATAAAAATGATGTAGTTCTAATAATGTACCAAAAAAACTTGATAATTAGGTGAATTTGTGAGGCTTTTAGTTAGATAATAGGTACTGAAATAATAATTTATTTAATATATTGATTAGTTTCTTTAAGATAAAAAGAAATATTTAGGCAAATAGTAATATTATATACATAAAAAATGAAATTTAAAATTGAGTTTCGAGTATGAATTAAAAGCTGTTAATTGAATATATTATAATAAGATAAATTTGTAAAGTTCAATTTAATAAATATAAAAAATTTGAAATCTAATTTTGGATTCCATATTTGATATATATATAGCATTTTTGGTAAACATCAATGGTATATGTATTAAAAGTAATATCTGAAATTATATTTTAAATGTAAATTAAGGATTATCAATTAAATATATTATACTAGAATAAATTTGTAAAACTCAATTTGATATATGTAAAAAATTTAAAATCCAATTTTAAATTTATTTTTGGTGCTTATATAAATATTATATAAGATTGGACAGTAAAAAGTGCTACACAATTATAAATGTAATCTTATTAAAAAGAGAGAGCAAGAGAGTTTTTTTTTTTTTTTTTTCTGTTTAATATAATCTGCGTCAGTTATTCCTACTTTCCACCTTTTAACGGCAACCAAAAATTAAATGGCTCGTGGGTGCCACGCAAGGCTTCAAATTTACATCTCTCTTTATTGCGATCCAGTACCATTGTCTTCCATTCCTTTTTATATTCAGAACTAAGAATATTATATATGATGGCTTTATACAAGTTGCTATATATATATCAGTATGATGACACAATAGTCATAAGTTAATTGCTCCAAAATTATATTTGCAGCCATCCTTAGAAAGTATATAAACACCTAATAGCTTACAATATAATAAAACAATGTCTAATAGATAGTAAACAAAAGCAAATTAGTCTATCGAAAAATGGCACCATATATCCTTCCAACATTTTTAATTGTGAGACGCTCCTGCAGAAAGTTATTTTGAAAATTAGAATATTAATTTTTTAATTTAATTTTTTATTTACTAGTAAATAAAATTTACTCATGACTAACTTATTTTTCATTGAATTAACGCTTCGTTAGTTATTTTTGTGAATTTTGATTGACAGGTATAATGTTCTTTAACTCTTGACAAATGTGAGAAGCATGTATTTAGGGTACATTGAAGAATCAAGTTTAAACATATATATATATATATATATATATATATATATATATATATATATATATATATATATATATATATATATATATATATTATTGCTGAATGAATATTAATGAAAGAGAGCAGAGGTATTAATGAATGGCATAGGTAGATGCTCTACAGTAACAACACAATATTCTTATTGATGGTGAATACATACCTTTATATCTTCTGCCTTCGGGTCTGCCTTCGGGGGCTGTATTATGTATATAAATATTGCAGTTAACTCGTATACTTATATGTTTGTATATAAATATATCTTCGCACACATGTTCAACAAAGATGTATATATATATATATATATCTTAGAAGTGGAATCTAAAATTGAAATCTCAATATAAAATTTAAAATTATCAATTAAATATAAAATAATTATATATATTATAAGACTCTATTCAATAGATACAAAAGGTATATAATCCAATTTCAGATCTAGGTTCAAATATAATTTTTGATACGTATGATATGCATAAAGTTGTATTAACCCAATTCTTCATGTACTCTTTGTTATTTTCCACATATATTAATTCTTTAGCGTGTCACCCTGACTATATAGTATATAAAACCCTCATCCTTATCACTGGCTTCAACTAGCCCCTCTCTCTAACGGCTCTTCTTTCTTTCAATGATCATAGTGTTCTGTTAGAGTTTCTGCGTTGCTTCAAGCTTCTTGGGATTCTGTGCAGCTGCTACTTCAGCCTTCCTTCCTGATTCCCGTGAGATCCTTTAGATGCTCAGAAAGACCCTCTTTAATTTAACATTTCTTTCAAGAACCAAAACCAACATCTGATGTTAGCCATCAAAACCACTTTGATGGCGATCGTAGAGTCCCTATCACATCTTATTTACTCTTTTCTTCTCTCTCTCTCTTTCTCTTTTTCTCTCTCTTTCTAAGTCCCTTTCTTTCTCACTCAAAGGGACACCAAGTCCACATTGGCCCCTATTACTTACTCTGCAGTTTTCTCGGGGAAGAAAAACTTGAGATAGATATGGACCAAAATTTCTCTGAAATTTTTGACGACAAAGATTTTGTCCGAGACGACCTTGTTGCCATTTTGGAGAGCCTTG
The DNA here is from genome assembly GCA_020226215.1 of Sindora glabra. NCBI lineage: Eukaryota > Viridiplantae > Streptophyta > Magnoliopsida > Fabales > Fabaceae > Sindora > Sindora glabra. The sequence continues at coordinate 107,480,795 of CM035227.1, read as the reverse complement.
AGGATTTCTCTGATTTTCCTCCCACCAATGTTATTAATGCTTCCAACGGTCAAAACAAGGAGGAAACTTCAAGGTTGGTGTCTGAAAAATCAACCTCCTCTAGTGTTCTTCAGGAATACTCAGAAACTGAGCTTGAAGCCCTTTCGCCCAAGCGCAAGAGACAGAAGGTAACTGTTCCGACGACCTCCACGTCGGAGGAACCGAACTCAGATGGGCAGAACAAGATGTCCCATATCACTGTGGAGAGGAACAGAAGGAAGCAAATGAACGAGCACTTGTCTGTCTTGAAGAACCTTATGCCTTGCTTTTATGTCAAACGAGTGAGTCTCTTCATTACTTACACTAATTAACAGCTTCTTACTCTTTTTCATCTTAAGATGGAGCTAGCACTTACTTTTTTTCACCTTAAGATGGAGCTACCACTTCGGATTTTTTTTTTGAAGTGTATCACTTATAAAAATGGATTCTGAATCTAAGAGGAATTATAATTGCATTCACTTAGTGGTACAGAAGCATTCCATTCAGTGTCTTAAGTTCAAATTCACGACAAAGAATTTTATGCACTCTTCCCTGGTTATTATAAATGAAAACTTCATGTGATTTTCTTGAATATTCTAAGGATTGTTTGTTCTTCTAAAGATTTTTTTTAATTTCATTTTATTTTATTTTTTATAAATAAGGGAGTACCGTATATATCTATACTTATGATTAAAAAAGAATTGATATTTAAAATTATGATAAAAAATAATTTTGAATAAGAAGAAATTATTTTCTTTCAAATTCGTGGTGAATATATAAATCATTTTTTAGTATCTTCGTATTTTCTGACTATATTCCTATTTCTAATCCAATGATGTTTCCGTTAAAGCAAATGGAGCATAAATATGGCAACTTATTCCTTCAATGTTATGAATCAGGGAGACCAAGCATCCATAATTGGGGGTGTCGTTGATTACATAAACGAGTTGCAGCAAGTTCTGCAGTCCCTGGAGGCCAAGAAACAGAGAAAAGTGTACAGCGAAGTGCTGAGCCCAAGGCTAGTTTCGAGCCCGAGGCTAGTTTCGAGCCCGAGGCCTTCACCATTGAGTCCCAGAAAACCACCACTGAGCCCTAGATTATTAAACTTACCCATAAGCCCAAGGACCCCACAACCAGGCAGCCCATACAAGCCGAGGGGCTACGTCTCACCCACCATATCAAACTCTCTGGAGCCATCTCCCACTTCATCAGCGAATTCCTCCATTAACGACAACATCAATGAACTGGTCGCCAACTCCAGATCCCCCATTGCCGAAGTGGAGGTCAAGTTTTCAGGCCCCCACGTTCTTTTGAAAACAGTATCGCCTCGAATTCCGGGGCAAGCTCTTAAAATCATGTCGGCCATTGAAGACTTCGCGCTGGAAATCCTCCATGTGAGCATTAGCACTGCCGATGAAACCATGCATAATTCATTTACCATTAAGGTATATATACTCCTTATAATGGTTAATCTTTCCATTAACTTCTTTGAACCTAATACCCGTCTTTATCACATACATGCAGTAAAAACTAGCTTAAAATGAAGAAAAACTTTCATTTTGTTCCACGGAATAAATAATATTATGGAAAAAAAATCATTTTTCCACCTTAATTATCTGCTAACAATGCAACTTCATGTCATTTTTTGGTCCCTACTACTATGAGGAAATATTTTAGAATTTCAGTATCACTGTCTTGTAAGTTGTAGAAAATCAGGATTTCTAATATCTAGTCAAATATATTCAACTTGTTAAAATATCATGGAAACAGTTGCTTATGATAGTAGTAGAAATATTTTCGTACCTTAAAACCTTTCTTTTCTTGGTGAATTATCTTAGTGAAAACCTTTTTCCTCAATAAAGATTGAAATCAAGAGGATTGTCATAAGAATATTTTTCAAAATTAAAATGATAACAATGACTTAATATATACTATATAGTAATAACACTAGTTTATTTTTTCTGATATATCTGCTTAATGTCTCAGCACTTTAAGGTGATATATAGTAAAAATTATGAAAAAATGTTATATGTATTGAAAATAAAATTTGAAATTGAGTTTTGAATATTTTGTATTTATTAAATTGAATTTTATAAATTTATTTCATCATTTTATATTTAATGATAATATTTAATTTTTATTTAAAATTTTATTTTTTATGCAATAGTATTATTGAAATTAATGGCCTGTTTGCCCCCAAGGTGTACTGACAGTATAATTTTCATTGCATGAGTCATGTGAGAGACATGCATTGTTCAGATTTAGTAAAGAATCTGAAAGTAAATTATTTTTTCGTCATTTATTAATTATTGTATATTGAATTTGAAGCTAATGATCGGACCTGCTCTTTAGGTGTGTTATTTTTTTTCCATTATTGATGTGTGTGATTTAATTCTTAATTGACAGATTGGAATTGAATGCCAACTCAGCGCCGAAGACCTTGCCCAACAAATCCAGCAAACATTCTGCTAAGTCATAAAGTCCTACTATTTAATTAAAAATGGGATTTATTACTATGCAAACAGTCCAGGCTAACTTCCAGTGCACCTCTCACTTTTTTTCTATTTTTTGGGTTCACTTACGTTGTCGTACGTAGCTGCACTGACAATGGAGAAAGTGGGAAGCCACTTGAACAGCGTCATGACGTAATGTATCATTAGGTAGTGTATGATAATTGTTCTTTTTTGTAATTGACCCCCGTCAAGTTTTAATTTCTTGTACGAATTTAATTTCCATTTCTTTAGTTATTGACTTATTGTGTCGTGTACTCTTCAGTAAAAAAAATGTGTGCAGTTAATTTATTTCAGCAAATGCTTTCTTTTTCTACATTTAATAAATTGTTAAAATTATATTTATTTATTAAATTTTAAATTCATGAACAATTTCATAACTGATATTAATTTTAAATGAATTAAATTCTATGTTTTAAGTCACTCCCAACCCTTAGATTCCTCTGATTAAAAAAAATCATAAAAATAGATCCTATTTAATTATAAAAGTTTAAATTTGATGCAATATTAGTGTAAATTAGTGAACATAAGAAATGACACATTATTAAAAATATAATAGTAATTAAGAATTTTTATTAATAGTAAAAATATTTTAATAATTTTTAATGACATCATAACACAAAAATAAATAATAGTATAAAATTGATTTATACAATAAATCAAATTTAAATCTTAATCATAAACTCATTTAAATTAAAAAAATCAATATTTTTCTTAAATCATAAAATCGCACTCTTAACAAATCCGAGGCATGTTTAGAGGTATTGTGCCATTTTAAAATCTATTTTGGTATGAAATAAGCGGTTGACAATTGAAAACAAATGTAATAAGTGCAATGCGAATAAATAGAAAAGAAATGTGATAACTATACTAAGATATTTAAGTAAGTACAATTCATGGTAAAGTGGGACTTTATGAGCCAACAAAATGTTGGAAGGGAGCCAATCTGATCCCCGTGGATCAATCACCCTAAACTGAAGGAGTAATAATATATTATTTATATTTATTAAAAAATAATGCATAAATTATAATAACGAAAGAAAATATTTTTTAAATAGAAGAATTTTTTTTAATATTTTCTACTTAATATTAAATAAATAAAATAATTTTTTATTTTAATATTTTATAATTATATTTTATAAAAAATAATTTTCATTAAAAATAAAAATAAACAGACTTTCTTTCCCTCTTAACCTTGCAATTGGTAATTAATGGTAAGGCTGGCTTATATACATCATTACAATGCACAAATATCCGAAAGAAGAGAAAACAGCCATTTGGACCTCGGTACAGACAGGTGGGCCAAATTACGTGTTATGTGTCAACTGAATAGTAAGCGCCGGTAACCAAACAAGATTGCAATAAAAGCGATCGGCAACAAAAAATTAATGTCCAAGCAAAGGACCCACAGAAGGGAAGGGACTTCCGGACAGGACAACGATCCGCTAAACCATGTAGAGGTTTATTTTATTAAAAATTTTATGTACTATAATTCATTTTTCTTAATGCACTGTGTTTAGCCATTGAATGCATGGGGGCAGTTTATTTAATATTACGGCAAATTGCCTTGAACTTCTTGCGTAATTATATCACGTGATATATTCGGGTACCATTAATGCATTATTAAATTTAATTATAAAATATTATTTATTTTATATAATACTATACAAATTAATAATATCTAATAATTTAGACTAACTTATCATTTCTCATTTTTAAAATATCATTATGGAATATAATGATATTAAAATTTTAAATTGTAATTCCTTTTTTTAACATTATTTCTCTTTACTGGAAAGCTATTTTTCTACATTTTTATGTTTACATGTACTATTTTTTTGTAAAATAAAAACATTCTTCCCTTTTTATTAAAAATTGACACTACTACCAAAATGCTAGATGATATTAGTTATTTAACACATTTGATGCTGGTTATTAATTAACGTACGTACAAACATTGTTGTGTGTTTGATGTATTTAACATCAATTGTTAGATTGATGTGAAAAATAATAATGTTAGTTTTTTTTATAGGGAAACCACTGTATTAAGTTTCTGTATTATATACATTAGTTTTATAACTAACGTAAAAAAAATCATACTTATCATTTCTCATTTTTAAAATATCATTATGGAATATAATGATATTAAGTTTTTAAATTGTAATTCCTTTTTTAACATTATTTATCTTTACTAGAAACCTATTTTCCTACATTTTTATGTTTACATGTACTTTTTTTTGTAAAATAAAAACATTCTTCCCTTTTTATTAAAAATTGACACTACTACAAAAATGCTAGACGATATTAGTTATTTAACACATTTGATGCTGGTTATTAATTAACGTACGTACAAACATTGTTGTGTGTTTGATGTATTCAACATGAACTATTAGATTGATGTGAAAAATAATAATGTTAGTTTTTTTTTTTATAGGAAAACCACTGTATTAAGTTTCTGTATTATATACATTAGTTTTATGACCAACGTAAAAAAAAATTGATATCAAAATTAAGTTATAATTTTGATTTTTAGTTTAATTAATAACTAAGATGATTATTTATATTGGATGTTGATCCATAAATTGCTAATGAAAATTGACATCTTTTTATATCATAAATTTCACGTAATATGTCAATTTATATTAAATAATCAATATGTATATTCAATATAAGATGTTAATTTTTTATAATAACTAACATGTATATTATTTTTTTGCTAAACATATTAGACTCAGATTAGTATTCATCTAAATCTAATTATAAAATTTAGCAACCATATACAAGAAGTATTATTACAGATAACAATATTTAATCTCTATTTTAATGTTTGTATGGTAGAAAATAATATTCTAAATATAATAAACAACTAATGATAACAATTTGATACATTTAATTGGATGTAAATAATTAAATACATATCTTTGAGCAATGGATGGATATGCTTAGTACCTATATTTGTGCAAGCCTATGAAACCTAAGCATCCACAAAATTACTTAGTAGGATTTTGCATGAATTTTAATAATTATTAATTTATTATTTTTTATTTTAAGTTTTTCTTTCATTGGAACTAGGATTATTTTTAATTTGTGACTTTTTTATTGTGAATTTTTCTATTTAAATTATATTTTTTATGTTAGATTTTTAGTTATAATCAAATTTGATCATTATTTTTACATATATATATATATATATGATAATATAGAGAGTCGTTTCAATGTAAATTGAGTGAAAGGTTTGTTTGAGAGATAATTAAGTATTATTAAGATTTAAATTTATGAAAAAGTCAAAATTTATAATTTTTTTTACAATTTAATAATAAAGATTTTGTTGATTTTCAAAGTTTTTTTTGAGTTTAAGAAAACTTTTAAATAAAATTATATATTTATTTTGTTTTTATTATTTTTATTTCTTTCATTCATTAATCCACATATTCTGAGAAGTGGAATATTTTTCCTAATAAATATGACTACTGCCCATGCTGCTATCATTACCATGGAGCCTAACCTTCTCTTTCAAGTAAGTTACAGTCCGTTAGATTTGATATTATATCAATATATTATTATATTAGTAATATATTATAATTATTTTATTTTTTTATATCATATCATTGTACATTCAGCAAAATCGAGGTTTATCTAGGAGTAACGTGTCATTATAAAGTCTCTTGTGCTACGCAATAAGAGGCTGAAAATTGGATAAAATTGCAATAAGAGCGATACCAACAAAAAAAAAGAAAAGAAATGTGAAACATTTAAACAAGTGCTTTTGATGGTGGAGTGGAATCTTATCAACTAAGAACCAGTAAAATGCAGGAGGACCGCTGTAGCCCCCATGGATTAAACACCATCGGAAATTGTCAATCAGCATCTGGGTATACAATTTGTACATCCATTATAGAAAATAAGATAAATTTAAATTTTTTTTAGTAATTAACCTTTTAATATTTCCTCTTTTCATTCATCATAATTTATATTGGTAGTGAAATATATATAAATTATGTGCTTAATAGCTAATTAATCCTATGTTTGGTGAAGAGAAAAATAGGGAGAAATGGAAAAGAAATTTAAAAATTAGTTGGAAAAGGAAATAGAAAGCAGAATAAATTTTAAATTTTGATATGTAAATGTGATAATAATAACTTTTCTTTTTTTTCTCTATTTTCCTCATATCCAAACATGAAAAAAATATTCTTTCATCTTTCTTTCCTTTCCCTTTATCCAGGTATGGGGTAAGAATCTTTCAATATCATTGTGCATTATTTTGTATTTTTCTTTTAATAATAATGGAAGCAGCAATTCTTCTGCAACACTTAAAAATTTTGGAGTCAAATTTTGAATATATACAATACCAAGTAAAAATTTTAAAATAATATCAAATGTTACTATATTATTAAATGTTAACATCATCATGCACCATTTTATATACATTAAAATTTTACAATACCCTAAAATTATTATTATTTTGGACACCAAAACATTGTCTTTAATTTTTTTTTCCTTGTTTTCTTTTCGCCTTTCAATTGGTAATTAACTGTAAGGCGAGTCTATAAGCAATTTCAAAACACAAACACATGAAATCAGAGAAAACAACTATTGGGACCTCAATACACAAAAAAGTGGGCCAAATTATATATTAGTTACGTGCAAACAAAATTTCAACTAAAGTGGTTGGTAGCAATTAGCAAAGAAGTAATATTAATAATCTCCAAGCAAACGCCCATTGAAAGGGAAGGGACCAGAGATGTAGGGGCATTGTCCCTATATTTTGCAAACAAGCGTGTCCCGTATTGGTTAGATCATCTTGCTATAATATATTGACCAATGACCAGCAAAGGCAAAGGTACATCTGGACAAGACGATCACTAAACCATGTTGAGGTTTATCTTTGTTGAGAATTGCATGTACTAATTCATTTTTCCAAATATGCCGTGTGCTTTAGTCATTGAATGCATTGGGGCAGTGTGAAGACTGTTCTTAAATATTGAGCTAAATCACACAAGCCATGCTAGATGATTGGGCTTACTTTATTTTTTTGGAATAAAAATGGGGCTAAGCTCAATTACAAAGTAACTATTCTACCAAAAGACACTCCACTACTATCATCTATACCTAACTTCCCACAACCATCTGGAATTTCAATGAAACATTTCATTTCTACTAACCGCAACTGGTGACCTCTATTAGCAAGCTAGTCAGCCACCTTGTTTCCTTCTCAATATGTATGAGAAACTTTCACCTGCCAATCTCTACTCATTAATTCCTTAATTTGTCTGATTAAAAGGGAAAGAGGGTGACCATTTCCACTACCATTAATGATAAGTTGGTATGTTGTTAAAGAGTCCATCTCCACACAAACCTTCTGAAATCCCTTAGTCCAAGCTAAGTGCAGACCTGAAAACACTCCCCACAATTTAGCAGATAATACACTCCTCTTTCCTATGTTTTTAGAGAAACCAACAATCCAATCTCTTGCACTATTTCGAATTACACCACCACAAGCTGCAAATTCACCCATTCCCATACAAGATCCATCGGTATTAACCTTAACCCAATCATTCTCTAGAAAATCCCAGCTACAAGAAATTTCTACTCTGTTTCTTTTCAAACCTGCTCATCCCAAGCTTCTGGAATTTCCTTCAAACTCTCTCGATTTTATCAGGCTTATCATCATTAAATCAGCCTCTCTATAAGCATTTGCGTCAAATATCATTCTATTCCTGTTAATCCAAATTTCTCGAGCAGCAAAACCAAATAATATTCTCCAGTCCGGGTCGCCAAATCTACCTAACTTGTTTCCCAGATTCCAGTCTAACCATTCAAGGAGGTTTAAAGAAAAGAAATGTTTCTAGTGTTTTGGATTCAGAATTCTAAGCCATACCTAAGAGGCCTGATCACAGTCTCTTAGAGCATGCAGAATAGTTTCACTCCTTTGACATCTTAGACAATTATCATCCACTATAAGATGCCTTCTCAATCTTGTTGAGTTTGTCAAAAGCCCATTATTTGCTACTAACCATAGGAAACTTCGAATTCTGTTAGGTCCCCTTCATTTCCAAATTGAACGCCAGAGGTTCCTATTTGTTTCAGCTACTCCTTCTCGAGACAAATATGCAGATTTCACTGAGAAACAACCATTCTTATTCAGATGCCACGAGACTTCATCTGAACCTAGATTGTTTCTTGGGGAGATATGTTAGCTATTCTTCTATAAGTTTCTACAGGTAGAAATTCTTCAATCTTTGCTCAGTCCTAATTACCATCATCTTTGACAAACTTATCCACTATAAGCTCCTTTATATACGAAGGGATTTCCTTGGTTGCTAAATCTTTTAATGCATAATCACCAACCCAAAAGTCCTGCCAGAACCTTGTTTCTTTTCCATCATATATTACCATTTTTGCTCTTTTAGAAACCTTATTCCAAATTTTATAGATGCCTTTCCAGAGATTTGATTGGGTTTTCTTCTTTACCACTTTAGGAAATATTTTTTGTCCACAACCATATTTTTCCCTCAGCACGCTTGCCCATAAAGCATCTTTGTTGGCCATTAAATTGAACCTCACTTTCATGAGGAAAGCTTCATTTTGTTGTTTCAAGTTTCTCAAACCAGGCCCTCCTTGCTGCTTAGGCTTGTAAACTTGCTTCCAATTTACCAGATGTGACTTCTTTTTCTCATCATTTGAACCCCATAAAAAGCTTCGCATTTTCCTTTCTACATTATCACAAATACCAGCAGGAAGTAATATGGTTTGCATAGTATACATAGGGATTGCTGAGATAACTGATTCTGATAGAGTTAACTAACTAGCAAAAGATAGAGTTTTGGTTTTCCAAGTGCTAAGATGCTTCTGCACCTTCTCCAAGATATGCATATAAGTTAATCGGGTTACTCTTTCATGATGCAAAGGTACACCCAAATATTTCCCCAAGTCCATTGTAATCCTAAATCCAAGCTCCTGACTTATTTGGTTTGCTCTCATATGGTTAACATTCTTAGAGAAACAAACTTTTGTTTTATCAAAATTAACTTTCTGTCCAGAACTATTACAAAATAGGTTTAGACAATCTAAGATGATATTCACCTGATCTAGGGATGCTTCAGCAAACAATAAAAGATCATCTACAAAGAAGAGGTAGGAGATTGAGCATCCATTCCTTCCAACTTTTACTAGTTTCCATAGCCTCATATTAACTGTTGTAGAGATGCAATGAGCTAGCCTCTCCACACAAAGGACAAACAAGTATGGAGAAAGTGGATCCTCATGTCTCAGTCCCCTGGAAGGATAAAATGAATCTGTTTGATCACCATTCCACAGCACCTTCATATTGCATGTAGATACATATTGTATTATAAGGTAAATTAGATGAGCTATGAATCCTGCTTCTTTTAAGGTTTGTTCAAGAAAGTCCCAGCTTATACAATCATAAGCCTTTTCCAAATCCACCTTGATGGCCATTATCCCCTTCTTCCCTTTCTTAGTCTTCATAATGTGGATAATCTCTTGAGCTATTATAATGTTATTAGAACTGTGTCTCCCTGGAACAAAATTGCATTGATTTGGTGTGATCAGATGAGCTAGGTGAGGCTTTAGTCTATTTACTACAATTTTTGTGACTGTTTTATAGACCACATTACATAAACTTATGGGTCTGAATTGTTTGATACATTCTGGCTTTTCTAGCTTAGGAATCAAAATCAGCAAAGTGTCATTTATTTCTTTAACCTTCTTTGGATTCTTAAAAATATTTAAGATGAGCTCACACACTGAATTACCCACTATTCTCCATTGGCTTTGAAGGAAATACGCATGCAGACCATCTGGACCAAGAGCCTTATGGGGATTCATCTCAAATATAGTCCTTTTCATCTCTTCCTGACTAACTGAGGTGTCTAAATCCTTCTTAGCCATGTCCTGTAGAGCTGGAAAGGAATTTTTAATAGGGAATTCATTATCTTGCCTCTCCTTCATATACAATTTCTTATAAAAGTCAACTGCAATTTCCTTGAGCATACTGTCTTCTATAATCCAGTCACTATCATCATTTTTTAGAGCTGTAATCTTATTTCTTCTTCTGCATATAACTATTGAAGCATGAAAGAATTTTGTGTTATTATCTCCATACATAAGCCAATTACATTTGGATTTCTGATACCATTGGATTTCTTCTTGCAGCAAGAGCTTCTCATATTCTTTCCAAAGAGTCTTCTGAAGATCTTCGAAAAATAAGTTAGGCCCTTTCGATAGACTTCTTGTGATACCCTGTAGTCTAGCCATAATTCTTCTTTTTTTCTTGACTACACTACCAAAAACACTAGTTCTCCAATTAGTCACCTTAGAAACAAAATTGTTAACAGTTATCTTCCAATCCTTTATATTCTCCCATGCCTCAGAGACCACAATTGGAAATGAATCTTCAAGTAACCAAGCAGTAGAGAATCTAAATGGTTTGTTTCTTCTACCTCCACTCTCAACTCCTTTTAAAGTAAGGAGCAAAGTTCTATGATTTGACTTGAAAGGAGGAAAGTGAAAGACATGAGCTTCTGGGAACTTCAATCTCCAATTAATATTACACAAACCCCAATCAATTCTTTCTTTAATTCCTGATCTCTCCCATGTATATGCTGGTCCTGAAAATCCTAAATCAAACAACCCACAGGAATCTAAACAGTTAGTAAATTTTTTCATATTATACCAATTAGGATGAGCTCCCCCTAACTTATCTTTACTTGATAAATATGAATTAAAATCCCCGATTGTAATCCAGGGATCTTCGATATTTGTTGTTAACTCCTTTAAGCAAATCCATAAATTCTCCCTTTCTTGAGGTCTTAGACTCGTGTAAACAAAAGTCATTAAGCTATCATAATCTTCTTTAATAAAACATACTTTAGTATGAATAAACTATTGGTTTGTCATCAGAACTTCCACTTTCACCTCCTGTTCATCCCACATAATCCATATACCTTTTGAGTAACCGATTGGGTTTACCCTTTGCATATTATCAAAATTGATCTTCTTTATAATTTTTTCAGCTTTCTGACCCTCTATACATGTTTCAAACAGAGCTAGAATCTTCACATTATATGTATGCTTCAAATAAAAAATTAGATCGGGTAAGGATTTCGCTCTAGTCCCCATGCAATTCCAGGCTAAACAGGACATTGATAAAGAATTAAAGAGAAAAAACAAATCTCCTCAATTGAGAAGGTGAGACTTGATTCCTCCTATTATTTCAATAGCCATATTGCTATCCATTATCTGAAGTTGACGATTTGTTCTTCTCATATAATCCACACACCAATTCTTATCAAGAGGTTTGGGAGGTTTTTTTGGGCTGCAATTCTCTACTTCTACCTCCTCTACAATCATCGAACCACTTGATTTATCTACTTGATTATTACGAGAGTAGTTACTCCTATTCCCCTTCAAATTCCTTCCTGTAGTTCTTGAAGGTGAGATCCCCATCATCGGTTTTGTTTTTGCTATTTTAAGTTAGTTATTCAGCCTTTCACTATTCTCTTTTCTCCCCTGTTCTTGGACATTAACCCCTCCCTTCTTTATTATGTTTTTTTCTTTCTGAAATCTTCCACCACTAGAGTTTATCTATTTAATTATTTTCTCTTATACCTGAATTTTCCCTTTTGATCCACTAGCTTCTGCTTTCAAATTCTCCTGCCTACTTAGGTCCTTTCCTGAAGATTCATCACTGATCAGTATCTCATTATTTCCCCTTCTTCCAGATTAGCCAAGATATCAAAGCGAGAAGCTTCGAATACTTAATTTCTACTTCTATCTATCAGTCCTTCAATTTCTTTTCCTTTTAAATTTATATTCTGGACATCAGGCAAAGACCTTCCTCCACTTTTCTTATATGAACTCCTTGATTTCTGAACTATCATCCATGTCCCAAAAGCTTCACTTCCCACTTCTATTCTTGATTTCTCATTCACTTCAAAGAATTTAGTGGAATCAAAAGTATCCTTTTTCATTTCAGCAACTTCTAATCCCAACTGGCAGTATTCTTTCCTATAGCCATACTTCCCACATTTAAAACAAATTGCATGCAAACCTTCATATTCTACTCTATGAACTTTTCCTCTCAATCTGAATTTAGATAGAAATTGCTTCTTCAGATCCACTTCAATACAAATTCGAGCAAACTTTGCTCTTTCAGTCACATATTCTTCTTGTAGCTCCCCTCTTCTTAATGTATTATTATCCACCTTCAGTGTTTGTCCAAAATGATTCCTCAGCCTCCATAAAAAATGGTAATTATAATATTCAATTGGCAGACGTGGCACCCTCATCCATATAGTAATTTTCCTGACCTCATCATCAAAAGGATCAAAATTCAGCCTCTATCTTTGAACAATTAGATAATGATCTGAAACCATCCAAGGACTTTCTTGAAGGACATAATTGTAATCCTGAACATTTGTGAATCTTACTAAGAAAAAAATCATTCTCCATATCTATAAAATCAAATTCTCTTTGCATGCCCCACATTCTCTAGAGTCTCTGTTTCAGGAATCTCAATCCCAGCCTTTTCCCTAGCAGTTTGATGATAAGTGAAAGTCTCTAAGGTTTGTATAATTATGCTCTTTCCTCTTTAGAAACTATCATGTTAGGGCAGAAAACATCTTCCTCTTTGTTGGCATTTTCCTCTAGTTCCTCCTCCAAATCAACCAGGATATCCTCATCTTCTTCCTCTCCCACTATCACTTCGTCATCTTCCTCCTTGCCTCCATTAATTCCTAAAAGAGTATCTCTGTAAGAGACTAATTTCCTTGTATTTTCCTTGTTTTCTTGATTAAGCAATTCCACAAACAAGTGCAGTTCATCCTGGTTAAGAGTTCTTTCTTGCCTTTCTTCAGTATTTTCTTTGTCCATCATAACCTCTATTTGGATTCCCGAATCCTCTGAACCTTTTGCTTTCTTTTTTCTTGGAGCAATTAAATCTTCCTTTTCACTTGATATCTATCGTATTTCCGTTGAAGATTCAGACATTCTAGTGCCCCAGGATTTTGGATTGAAGAGAGATCTAAATTATGGAAGCCTATCCCCTAGAAGCAACAGGGATACTAAGCTCCCCTCGAAGCTTTTGAGATTAGGATAAAAGAAAATCGAAGAAAATAAAAAGAAAAGAAATTAGGTCGGGGATCAGCTTCTCTGGCGAGCTCTAGTAACTAGAAATTAATTGATATGGTGATTGGGCTTACTGCTTTAGGTTGTTTTCCCTTGCCTATGAGAGGGTGTTTTATAAATTTTTTTTTTATTTTTAATTGATTGAAGTTATTTTAATTAATTGATTTAGTTAATAAATTATTTTAAGTATTTAATAAATAATTAATTCAATCAATTAACTTAAAAATAGTTCATTAACTTTCAATTAACTAATTTAAAAAATTAGGAATTTTATTATTTTCAAAACAACTAAATCATTAAATTTCTGTGAAAAATTAAAAATATACTTGTATTATATAATAATCCTTTTCACTTATTATTTTATTGAAAGTACTACTAAGAAGAGTTGAACTCACGCCTATTAATTAATATTTAATATCTTTATACTTAAACACAATGACATAATAGTATATATATTAGAATAAAATAATTCTTTTTAAATAATAAATAATTATTTGAATTTTAATTATTTAAATTTACATAATAAAATTAATATTTTAATAAGATAATTATTATAATATATTAAAGATTTTGTTATATGATTATTTGATAAATTTAAATTCTTTTCATATCAAAAGTAAAATTAATAAGATTAATTTATACATATATATAATACATGTAAACATCCCCCCCACACACACACACACATACATATATATATATATATATATATATATATATATATACTTAAATAAATCATAAAATATACTCATATCTTTATAAGTTATTTTATATATAAATAATTAATTTTATTAGATATATTTATTCAAATAATTAATGTTATTAACTGATCAAATTAATTAATATAATTAATTATCAATTATTGATTAATCATTTATTAAATCAGTTAACTGTTAATATCACCAACTAATTATGAAATAGGCCTACTCAGTCTGCTGATTCAACCGAGCTTGTTTGAGCTAAATCCCAGTGACAGTCAACTGACAAATTTATTAGCACGACCTTGTTTTGTGTTTGTATAAGCCCTTGGATGCTGAATTCATTTAAAATGTGTAGCCCAGAATTGCCTGGCCCAAAACAGAATAACTCTTTGTTTCGGGAACCACCGACAGCCTCATCTCTTGCGACTTACAATATTTTACAATAAAAATCTTCCTTTGCTAATGTTAATTTCCCTCAATCTTGAGCCTATCTACAGGCCTTGTTATTGTCCTTTGGAGGCATCCTTGAATTGAGATATTTCTTTTGAATCTCCTTATTTTTCACAAGATATTTTTTCTAAGACAATTTTATATGCTTCGATATAAATGAAAAAATTGTATATTATTTTTTATTTATTATTAAAAAAGATGATACTTATAATTATAATAATGAAGAAAAATATTTTCTCATAAATTCTCTATATTTAGCATGAATCATATAAAATATTTTTTATTATTTTAATAATTTATAACTATATTTTTTTTATAAAAAAATGTGTATTCAAAGAGAGTCTCCAGCCAATTGGGGTTATAGAGAACAATTACAGAGTCTCCTGCTGTATTGTGTATGGATTTCCTTACTGCACTCTCCATATAAATGCATAATAATAAACCAATTGCAATTTTGCACAACAGCTAGCCTCAACTAACTAAATTGCAATTACAGGCAGCTTTAAAACCCTTTGGATCTTCTCAATATATACCAAAAGATGAATTTATACAACCATGTGCCATATATCAGAATTGGCAAATCTCAGATAAGTCTGCCTAATTACAATGAACTTTGATCAAAGAGGGATGCATCAAACAATAAACGGTGAAAAACTAAGAAACTGATTCTCCATCTTATTGACATATATGTCTTCCTGGCTCAAACTAGAGCTATATACTTTGTAAATTTACAAAACAACCCATGCTGCTCGAAGTAAACGAATTAAACAGACAACACCCCATTCCCATATATTGATTCTTACCAATTAAGGATTACTTGGGGTGAACCAGAGAGTTGCAGATGGATTCCTCTGAAACCATGAAGCTAACGGAAAATGCTTGATGCTCTTGTCCGACAATGAAAACACCCCAATATCACGCCTCAACCATGTTTCAATGGCATACTCACTTTGAAGTGCAAAATATATGCAATTTCCTTTAACCGACTCGTCTGATTTCGAACAACTATTCAACTTAGCAGTAGAAATCATTCTTGAACCCATCTGACTGACAAAAATGGAACGATCTTCCAGGTCATCAATCTCCTGCCATCGAGGCCCACCTTGGTCGAGCTTGAACACACGGAATGTTTTTACAGGCAGAATTTCACAAAAGAAACCAGGCACAAAAGCCGATTCATTAATTTGAAAAACCATAAACAAGGCTCCAAAAGAAGGGTCCGCCGCCAAGTAAACTCTTGTTTCGGAATCAGTGAAACGCACAACCACACTTCCATTCTCATGAATCAGCTCACTAACAGACCATTTTCTCAGAACTGGCTTCGGATCAACCATCACCAGTATCTTCTTTCTTATGTTTTTCCGATCATTCAGGTCAAAAACCGAGACGTCATAGTTTGGAGTACATCGGTGGTAGTGCACATAATACAATAACTTCTTGTTGTCATCAAGCGCAAGAGCCAGCTGAACAATAGCATCAGCATGGGAAGCATGCATGACGTCAGCAATTGTAGTCCAAGATCTGTCTTGAGCCCTACAGAACGCCAGCCACTGTCTGTTTGAATTCATGAAATAAGCCACCGTCGTGAATTCCGGCGAATCTGGCGGCCCGGAAGAATCAGAAGTTACCACCGTCGCGAAGACTCTATCTCTGAAGCTATGGCAAGGTATAAAGCATGGTTCTGGTGGGAGATTGAGCTTGGTCCCAGAAACTGGATTCATAAAGGAAATGTAATTATAATAAACAAAGCAATCTTCGTCGTCGCCGGCGCCGAGGGCATCGTGAGGACTGAGGATCCTGTAAAGGATCAACCAGCCACCATCAACTGAACCGACGATATAATGATCGTCTCCAAATTGAGTCCTGTTATTCATGGTGTGTATTCTGTCGCCGGCCGGTAGCTGCAAAAGGAGAGTTTCTCGGCTGCCGTGATCGAAGAGAAGCACTGCTGGAAGATTAGCCTTGTCTTGCACTGGCATATTGCTGAGATTCTTGATCACCGCTTCTTGAACTTCCGGGTTGATCTGGAAGAGACAACGAAAGCAAAATCTTGAAGGGTAGCGTGAAGGGTATTCCAATTCTAACAGTAATATCCGTGGATTTGGCGTTTCTGGCAATGGAAAGCGAGGAAAGAGACTTGTATATGTGTGAAATGAAGCACGTGATGTTCACGTGTTCTAAATAGGCAACTATTTGAGCAAAGAAGGTTGGAGGAAGAACCGGGAATTTGATGTCAGTTGATAAACCGTTGCGTTATGCACAAAAGTGATTTAGAAGTAATTAAACAATCATATTTTGACTAATTATTTACACATTTTTTTCTATAATGCAACAAAGATTCCCCGTAGAATTATTTTCTCCATTTAGTCGAGTCTTGCACGAATTTGGGATTAACAATTAAAAAAATGTTATTTCCAAATTAAAAAGCATAAAATTTGATGCTTGTACATGCAAAAATAATATATGCACCAAAAGTGAGATTTAAATTTTTTGTATTTATTGAATTAAATTTTATAAATTTAATTCACTATTTTATATCTTATTTAATTGGCAACCATTTATTTATATTCAAACTTAATTTCAAATCTTATTTTTAATGCATATAGCATTATATGAGTAATTGAGAATTATAATACAAAGTAGTTAGAAACTGCTTTTAAAATTAATAATTAAAAAATATCATTTAGCACAAAATAAAAAAATATGATTCAAACAATTTGCTATACCTAATAATATTTAAGTAGAGATCGATAATTAATTGAAAAACATATTTGTAACAGGTGGGAGAAAATGCCATGAATACTATTGCTTATTGGAAAGACCATCGACTGAAAATAAAAAAGAAGAAGTAATAAACAAGATAATATAAATATATTTTTGACTCTTATGATCTTGTAAAAGTTAATTGTGAGTTCAGTATTTTTTGCAAAGAGTAAAAATACCAATTCTTTTCTCACTCTTTCATATCATGGATTAATTGTCTAAATATAAGATATTTGTATGTAATTCTTATTTAATAAAAACACTATTGGAATATATTTTATTTTTTTATGGATCTTCTCTATTGAAAAAACCGTTAGAAAATGATTCAAAATGTAAACATGCATATATTTTCGACTGAAAAAAATTAATTGAAAACTCGTCGGAAATTTTAAAAATCCTGCTGACAAAATTTTTCGATGAAAATTAATGTACGAGCAAAATATAAACAGTGATATATTCAGTGATTGATATCTAGACCGCACAAAATTATAGCAATAGGTTTCGGAGCGAAAAATACACACCTTAGTAACTAATTGAAACATGCAATCAGAAATATTTACGTTGACACTAGTAATTTCTAGACATTATTATTCAAATGCTATTAATTAATAATGTGAAAGTTTATTTTGTTCAATAATCAATTATGAGTCAACTTGACTTTCTCTTGTCAAAATTAATAACAAATGATTCTTGAAATATTATTTATATTTAATTGATTACTGAATAAAATGAATACACATATTATCAATTAATAATGTTTGAATGATAATACCTAATGATGACGTGGTAGGCAATGTTTACATTCAATCTCCTCCTCAACTAATACAAAAGAAGAGTTTAAACAATGAGAATTAGACGAACTGAGATAACCCTGCCTACAACTAATTATTCATTTCGTACACTTGCTGAGTTAATATATTTTTTATGCTGTACTATACGTATTAATTGTCATATTATAGCTTTGATTTTATATTATTTTTTCATGACTTGCTTTTGATGTTAAAATTCTGAATTTGATTTTTAATGAAATAATACCTTTGTATAAAAAGCTTCACATTGTGGAAACTAGAGATTGTGAGTTTTGATTTTTTTTTTTATAAAATTTATAATTTTTTTTACATGAAATTTGTATTTTTTTTTTATAATGATATCAGTTATGGAATGTAACATTTCTCATAAATTTTACAATTTTTGATAAGATCTTACAATTTTATTTATGAATCTTATAACATGAAGTAAAACTTGATATCATGAAAATTTTAGAAGTTCTATGAAAAAATTACAATTTTTATAAGGAAAGTTAAAAATTTTTATAGAAAATTATAAGATTTATGGAAAAAAAATTGTAGAAGTCGTATTGGATACCGAAGACTATTAAAAACATTTAAACGGAAGCACTTAAATTTAGATGTAATCACGTGAAAATGTTACACATTACTTAGTAAGATTGCATGAATAAAATTATTCTACATGAAAATTAACAATTTTTCTGATTCTGGCTGTGTTTAATTACTTTTTCTTGTAAAATCAGGGAAGCATGCAGTACTAAAAATTGCTTAATTAGAATTTTGGTTCCGGTATTATCTATCTAAACTTGTTTAGTTCTTCTGAATTATATACATATAATAATTAATTAGATCAAATCGAATTAAAATTAATAATTTTTATCGAATTGCAAACAATATTTTATTTGATGGAAAGTGTCAAGGGAATACTAGAATGGTTGTTAATGAAAGAGAAATTGTAGAACTCTACACTACAACTTTTTATGACTTGGCAATGGACCGATAATTTGTTGCCGAATGCAACATGACGACAGAAAATGTACATTTCAAGGTCACTTAAAATGGGAAATTTGTCCATCTAGATAGCATCATTCATTAATTAATCTTCTAGTGTTATAGTTTAGTGAAAGTTAATTACTAATTAATGCTAACTCAATTCTCTGCTCTTCAAACCTTAAATGCCATGTTGATGGGTATGAAATTTCTGTCAGTAATGCCTTTTTGCATAGCACAACAATTTAGAGCTTATAATTTGCACGGGTTAAGGTTCACCAAGACATTAAACTGTGAAGAAACCAAAAAGATGGTGTGCTCCATTTTATTAGCATGTGTTTTTCTGGCTGAAAATCAACCAAACAGATAAGATCCCATTCCCAGAAAACACTAAAAAATGTTATTTTCAGAAACTAAGAACTATTAGGGATCATCCAGAGGGTCTTATATGGATTCTTATGAAACTTATAATCTAAAGGAAAATGATCAATACTTCCATCTGTCAAGGAGAACACGCCAATGTCACGCCCTATTTCGTCCTCGTACCCATCTTGAACAGCAAAGTATATGCAATTCCCTTTAATAGATTCTGAAATCTCAGCTGTAGAGATCACTCTCGAACCCCAGTAACTTACAAAAATGGAACGATCGCCCAACTCATGAATCTCCTTCCACCGGGGCTCATCACCTTCTTCAAGCTTAAACACGCTGTATGATTTTACAGGCAGCTTATTACAAATGATGCCTTCTGGTGCCATTGCGACACTATTCAACTGAAAAACCAGAAACAAGTCCCCAGAACAAGAATCAGACGCCAAGAACACTCTTCTGTCACCAATCGACATCCCATCAACAATCGCATAACACAGACTCGGGGTATTAGTCTCAGCCATCACTAATCTCTCCTTTTTTATGTTCTTGGAATCATTAAAATCGAAAACCATCAAATCAAAATGTGGAACACTTGAGTTGAGATGAAGGAAATATAATAACTTGCTTTTGTCATCAAGTGCGAGAGCAAGATGAACGAAAATGCTGGCATCGAGAGTATTTCTGATCTCTGCAATATCGCTCCAAGATTCGTCTCCGATCTTACAGAATGCCAGCCAATATCTGTTTGAATTTATGAACAGAGCCACCGCCAAGAATTCCGGCGAATCCGGTGAGCAATCTGAGGTTACCACATCTGCAGCGAATTGACGCTGATAGTCATGGCGAGTTATAAAGCAGGGTTGCGGCGGGAGATCGAGCTTCGCATCGGAAAATGGATTCCGAAAGGAAACGTAATTGTAACAAAGGAACTCGTTCCTATAACCCGAAATTTTAACATCTGAGTGCGACATGGTTCGATAGTGGATCAACCAGCCACCTTGCACCGTACCAGTAATCACACTTTCTATCGGTGATACAGCCTTGTTCTTCAGGGTGAGGATTCGGTCGCCGGCCGGAAGGGGTAAGAGGTGATAATCTTCCTTGCCATGGTCGCAGAGAAGTGCTGCAGGCTGATCTAAGAAGCGATGTTTGGCTGTTGCTTCTTTTTCTTGCACTGGCATGTTGCTGGATTCTCCTTCTTCTTGTTGTTTTGGTGTTTTCTTGGTCGCCATTTCCTGAGCTTCTGAGTCCGCGGAAGCCATAACGAAAGCAAAGCAAATTAGCAAAATTTCGAATAGCAGTCTGATTGTCACGCTGAAGCCCGCCCACTGTGGAATGCGATATGTGAAAGGACAAACGGGTGGAATGAAGAACGTGATTTCCACGTGTTCAATAGGCAACAGATTCAGTTCATTTCCCAAATCCACGTCAGCAAGTTCGTGTGATTGGGAAGAGTGTCAGATACTATGGGTGGATTACACTATTGGATTAGAGTGTGTCCTAATTACTATGGATCTTATAAGTAATTATTCAATGGTCCACATGCATAAAAATTATTAATATATATATATTAATATAATTATTTATGTTGTTATAACTTTTAAATTTGATTAAATTTTATAAAATATTTATTGCAATATATTTATAGAAATAAACATGTATTTCTAAATTAATTTATTTTTGTAATTTCAAGTTTTAAATCTAAAAATTTTTAAATTTTATATAAAAATTATAACTCGATTACAAAGTAGTACATAAAAAATAGTATAACTTTGTCTTACAAAGTAGTACATAAAAAATAGTGTAAATTTGTTTTAATAAAATTTTCAAAAAACGTGGGCTAATTTTATAATGTATTTATGGTAATATATTTAGCAAAATAAACATATATTTATAAATTGATTGATTTATGGTATTTCAAATTCTAAATCTAAAAATTTTTAAATTTTTTTTATAAAAATTACAACTAGTACATAGAAATAAATTTAATTTTATAATTTTTTAGAAACTTTATCTTATATTTTTTATGTTAATATAGTTGTATAATAAGTTTGTTTTCGTAAATTTTTCAAAAATATATATAGTTGTTAATTCGTTCTTAAATGACATTTTTATCTCGCAATTATATATCTGGTCAGGTGTGCTTGCTTATTACTCAGTAGATATTATAAATACTTTATATACACACTTGTTTAAATTCCACTTTTAAATATCAAGAATAAACATAGTTACAGAATTACACAATATCACACGCCAAGCTAATAACTACTACAACACATCGTAGCACATACCAACTATTTTTTTTAATTCTCTTTATACATGATTTATATTCAAATTAATAATAAAATACAGTAACTTAAACCAAAAGTATTAGAGTCAAAGATTTCATAATTTGAATCTTATGATTCAATTCAATCCAAAGGGAAATTTGTAGTTATTAAATTCTAAATCATACAAATTTCATAATTTGAATCTTATGATTCAATTCAATCCAAAGGGAAATTTGTAGTTATTAAATTCTAAATCATACAAATTTAGTTTAGAAACCTCAAACAAATCTAATAAATCAAAACATAATTCTTAAAATGATTTAAAAAATTAGAAAACAAACAAAATGGAAAGGATTAAAGAAAACTCACCAATTAAAATGTAAAGCAGTTGGCTACAACGCTAACGATGTTGGCAGAAGGTGGCAGAGGTGCCTTCAAGATGCAGAAAAGTGGCAGTGGTGCAAGGCAATGCGAAAGAAGAAGAGGAGGAGAGGAAAAGAAAAAAGTGAGGATTTGACGCCAGATTCTGATACAAATTTTAGTTTAGTGACGGATTTGAAAGTCAGTCTAAGGCTGGGTTGGTAGCTCAATTTGAGCTAGAAAATTGTTCCTTAAATGGAGGTGAGTTCCTCCATAGCTTCATCTCTTGCTTACATGTTAGAGTTTTCAACTTAACCCATATTAAAGACCTGCACACCCTAATCCCAACTTACATAATTTGAAGTTCTTGTGGTTGGGCAGTTTTAGTTCGTTAAAAAAAAAGGGGTGAAATTGTAATGTTCCAACCGAAAGTAAGAAATTTAAGTTTGGTTGTTTGAAATTTTGCTTAAGCTTGTTATCATTTAAATGTTTGGGGCTTTACATCTGAATATGTTCATTGCAAAAGTTAGTGATTGATTTAGGATTGTTGATGCTTAATTTTCTTAGATCGATCCCACATGGTGGCTTGCTCAATTTCTTGGAAAAATTAATCTTCAAGATGTCAGCTAAGGTGAGTGGATATTCTATTCTTTTATTTTGATATATTCAATCTAAAAGTTTGATTTTTATGGATTTAAATATTGAGTTTATATTATATTATAATTTTAAACTATACTTGAATTTCACTAGTCACTTATGCTAGAAAGTGATGTTTTATATTGTTCTAAATTATTTTATACATGTTTTTATACATTTTCATGTTTGAAAACTTTAAGATTATGTAAATTGATATTTAAGCTTTAAAGCTTTGATGAATGTGTCATATGAAAGTGATGATTGAAATGCCAAAAGTTGTATCTATGAATTGACAAATTTTATCTTTGTGAGTGCATGTTGTTTTTATGAAAAAGTAATGTTATCGAACTTTATTATGGAGTTTAAACTTAAATCTTTAAGAGATTTTTTAGGAAACCCTCAAGTTTATTTGAAAATTAAATTGATTTGTAAAATTGAATTGAATAAGAGGCAAGAGGAGATTGAATCAATGGAGAGATAAGGTGGAGGATAACATTGATATTGTATAAATGAGTTATTCAGGGAAATCACTAGGGGATCTTACATATGATCTTGCCATGCGTTCAAGCCCTTACTCCAACTTTAGTTTTATGAGCTTTTTTAGTATATTGTAAACTTTTTGATTGCATTTGAGACTTTATAATTTTGATTTTGTTTTAATTTTTACCTTTATGGATGATTTATCATGTATTGAAAATTTGGTTAAAACAATTTTCTTTTTAAGATCAGGTATAATTAAGTTACTCCTCAAATTGTTCTTGTAATAAAAGATGTTAAATTAGTAAATTATTAATTTATTGGATTTTTTTGAAACTCACTTCATTTTCTTTAAATGTTTTATTTTTCAAAGTTCCAGATTATCTTACTAGAGATTGAAGACATGAATTGGGCAAATATTTGGAAGTTGGATTAGGATGTATAAATATGCATGGTGGTTTGAGTCCATAGAAATGGTAGTGTCATATGAATAGTATTGAGAACATTTTGGTAATTGTTTGACTTCATATGTTGTCAAAGGGTTTGTGATCCTATTTCAGTTGCCTTTGGCTACTAGTAGAAAACATGGAAAACTTTGTCAATGTTCTACGGGAGATTCTAAGGTACCCTAAGGGGTTCTAAACTCAAGGTGATGTGGCAACTTTCAACCCATTAGATAAGATTACCAAAATTTTTGGTAATCTCATCTAATAGCTTGTATTTTGCTACACCACCTTGAGTTTGGAACCTCCCGAGATACCGTAGCAAACACCATGTTCTACAAATTTTTAAAATTGTCATTATGATATTTTGAATAAAGTGTTGTCTTATATCTCTTAAAAAAAGGTTAATGGTAATAACTAAATTTCAAACTCTATTTCAAATAAGTATGTTTGTACGTGAGAGTTCGAGTATGGTATTGGACTCGTGGGTAGTTATCTTTGGATAACTTTTTACACTAGTCACATGCAAAATTGAGTCATGACACACATACTAAGATATTCATCAGTAATTTTATTGCTGATTATCAAAATTTTTTTTATGTACTAATTCTGTCAATAAATTTTACTAATGAATTTAGAAATGGATGTAGTTCTAAGTTGGAAAATTTTAGAGAAAAAAATTAGACATGACATCCATTGCTAATTACTGATGGAAAATTTCCGTCATATATGGCCCTATCTATAATATAGCCAGCAGAGGAAGGCAATTGCCTGATAGATGCAATGATTCACCATCAAACCTATGACAATGGGTTGATAAAACAGTTAACTGGAAGCTTTGAAAAGTAAGGAGAGACAAAAAATTATTAAGAGAAAAAGAAAACTAGTGAGGGTACAAGATAATAGAAATATGCATGTTTTAGTCTCCTGAGTAACACTGATTTGATTTAAAAAATAGTATAAATTAATGAAGAAGCGCTAGTTCCATTTTTTAAAGGAGCTTGAGAGTAACCATCTATTTCTCTATGAATAGACAGTGGGATTTACAGAACTAGAGAACTTACATTTTGAAAGAAGAAAGTAAACAAAAAGTGAATGAGAGAAGCATTATAATATAACCATCGCCAGCAGAGAGTTATAAATTCGCCTCAGTAATGTTTTTGCTTCGCACAACAATTTAGATTTCATAATTATCACAGGCTAGAGCTCCCCCTTGAAGACAATATAAAGTGATGAAACTCAAAAGATGGTGTGGTCTATTTTTATTAACATATTTTACTTGTTGAAAGAAGACCTACGTACTTGAAATCCAAGACTACAAACTAATGTTACTGTTAGAAACTAAGAACTATTGGGGATGATCCAGAAGGTACTACGTGGATTCTTCTGAAACAAAGAATCTAAAGGGAAATGAGTGATACTTTCATCTGTTAGGGAGAACACCCCAATGTCACGCCTCAATGAAATTTTGGCCTGACGCGCACATTGAAGAGCAAAGTATATGCAATTCCCTTTAATAGATTTTGAACCCTCAGCTGTGGAAATCAAGCTTGAACCCCAGTAACTCACAAAAATGGAACGATCACCCAACTCATGAATCTTCTTCCACTGGGGCACATCTTCGTCAAGCTTATACACGCTGTATCCATTTACAGGCAGCATATTAAAAGTGAGACCGCCTGGTAACAGAGCAACATCATTCAGCTGAAAAACTAAAAACAAGTCTCCACAATGAGAATCAGCCGCCAAGAACGCTGTTCTATATGTAAACCACTTCCCATCAATGATCGAATGACTGACAATTTGGATACATTCAGCCATCACTAGTCTCCTCATTTTTATGTTCTTGGAATCTTTAAGATCGAAAACCATCAAATCATGATTCGATTCAGTTGAGTTGAGATGAACGAAATAAAATAACTTGTTTCTGTCATCAAGTGCAAAAGTAAGATGAAGTAAACTGTCGGCGTCACGAGTGTTTACGATATCTGCAATATGAGTCCAAGATTCGTCTCCGACCTTACAGAATGCAAGCCAATATCTCCTCGAATTCAAGAAGAAAGCCACCGCGAAGAATTCCGGCGAATCTGGCGAACAATTTGAGGTTGTCACATCTGCAACTAGTCGAGGTTTGTCTTTGAAGTCTTTACGAGTAACAAAGCAGGGCTCTGGTGGGAGATCGAGCTTCGCACCGGAAACTAGATTTCTAAAGGAAATGTGATTGTAACAAAGAAACTCGTTCCTATAACCCGAAATGCAAACGTCTGGACGCGAGAAGCTTCGATAATGGATCAACCAGCCGCCTTCCACAGAACCAATTATCAAACTGTCTAGCCGTGATACAGCCTTGTTGTTCAGGTTGTAGATTCGGTCGCCGGCCGGTAGCGGTAAGAGGTGATAATCTTCCATGCCATGGTCGCAGAGAAGTGCGGCAGGCTGATCTAAGAACCCTTGTTTGGCAGTTGCTTCTTTTTCTTGCACTGGGTTGTTGCTGGATTCTCCTTCTGCTTCTTGTTTTGGTGTTTTCTTGGTGGCCATTTCTTGAGATTCGGAGTCTACGGAATCCATAACGGAAGCAAAGAAAATTAGCAAAATTTCGAATAGCAGTCTGAATGTCACGCTGAAGCCCCTCACCGAGCAATGTGAAATGCGAAAGGAGGAAAGCTAAGGCCGTAGTTATAACCGGTGGAATGAAGCACATGATTTCCACGTGTTCTAAATACGCAGCTGATTCAGTTCATTTCCCAAATACACGTCAGCAAGTTCATGTGATTTGGCCTACTTTACATTTTTCGCAAAGCACGCAATGCAATAAGAGAATTTGAATATCACGTTACTAGCAAGGGATGAAATAGTTTAAGGGGCGGAAGTAATTTAGGCTTTGAATAAATAAGTTAAGTTTACATTAAAAAGGCGGAAGTAATTTAGGCTTGTATTGATCTGACAAAATTAATAAATATTGCAAACTCGAACAAATTTAAATTTTAATTTAAGTTTGATTCAATCCTAAAATAAATATAAATAATGTTGGAGGAAGAGGAATATAAAAGATAGATCTCATTGTTCCTTGAAGTGATATCTCTTCCTCCTCTTAAACTCTCCTATGACCTTTATTGAATTGGAAGTTTCTTTCATTATTATTGCCTTTTCCTCTACCTCCTTGACTGCAACCACAACCACAACCTCTTCCTTATTCTCTTCCTCTGTGACTTTTCTCTCCTCCATCATCTTTCAAATCAAGCTTTTGTTTGATGGGCTTGAATAGGTGGATCTTCTTTCTTTGACTTCTAGTGATCCCATGAGTTCATCAATAGTCATGGTCTCTACATCCCTTAACTTTTCAATAGTAATATTAATAATATCAAATTTTGAATTAATTAAGTGATTAGAGAATTTTTCAATCATTTGCACATCTTCGATATTTTCCCCATAACCCTTCATTTTATTGGCAATTACCAATACTTTGGTGAAATAATTGGATATAGACTCAATTTTCATTATTTGAAGAGATTCAAATATGATTTGTAAAGTTTGAAGTCAGACCTTTTTCACCTTATCAACTTTGTTGAAGATATTTTGGATAATCTCTTATACTTCTTTCACTTTTGTTGCAGTATCAACCTTCTCAAGCATACTTTCATCCAAAGCCAAGTGGATCATGGAAAGTGTAAGTTGATCCAATTTGTAATTCCTTATCAAAGTTTCTCCTTAATTTTGATTCAAAGCTGCTATATCCTCTAATTTTTCATAACTTTTCTCTACAACATCCCATGCTTGTTGACAACCAAGTAAGACCTTCATTTGTACACATCAAATGACATATTTTTTCTTTGAGTTTAGGAGTTAGAAAAAAAATCAACACTCATCTTTGTATTTCAACCAAGCTTTGATGTAACTTGTTGGAGAAAGAGGAATGTAAAAGAGAGAACTCAAATTTGCTTCGTTGAAAATATTAGGTATAAAAGGGTATTTATAGGTATAAAAGATATTTTAAGAGACATATCTATTTAATAATTCATACAAAGAGACAGCTTTTAGAAAGTCTCTTGACTTCATAACTAATGATTTATTAATGGTAATTTTTAGATATCTTGGAAATTCAAGGAGACACAATCTAAAAAGTTGTAAATTATTAATTATATATCTTAAAAAATAAAATAATAAAAATTATAAATAAATCATTTAATTAATTATAATATAATATTATGATATTATAGTTAGATAAGCTAATTTGAAGGGAGTGAGAATGCATTAAAATTTTTCATACTTTTTAGAAATTTTGTTTTGAATATTATAATCAATCTAACAAACTAATAAACTAGGCTTTAAATAATATGATTCAACCTATTTTATAAA
The DNA here is from genome assembly GCA_020226215.1 of Sindora glabra. Taxonomy (NCBI): domain Eukaryota; kingdom Viridiplantae; phylum Streptophyta; class Magnoliopsida; order Fabales; family Fabaceae; genus Sindora; species Sindora glabra. Next base: position 107,452,513 of record CM035227.1, on the reverse strand, counting down.
ACAAACTAAAAATTTAGTTTAAAGCTGCTCTATTTGCAAATACGCTAATATCGGTATAAAAATAATTTAGACTGCTTGGACTTATAAATTACGTGACCTGCTCTCATTCCGAATGTCAAAGGGATTTTAGGATGATAATCAATGGGAGACAAATCATTAGTACTCAACACTACAACATTTTATGATTTGCATCACTTACATTAAACTTGGGCATGACTAAAAAATTTGATGTCTAAAGCAACAATTTTTTGAAATGCATGTTGCCTAAAGCTGCTATGTGACGTTAAATAACGTACAAATCAAGGTCACTTGAAACAGAACCAAGTGGCCCTATTTTTGCAACTTGCACTAGTCGTCTTAACTTTGCTTTACCTCCTTCCATGAAGTCGCACTACCCAGCCACCCTAAACTGCCGCCAAGCCACCACAATTACTAAACATAGCCTTCCATAGTTCACAATGACCAGGTTAAATTGCCTCTATTTACTATATTTTAATTGTCAAATTTTAGTAAAACTAGGAGTTAAGCTCTCGATATAAGGATTCATTCCTTGAGTTCAATATATATTAAGATTTTTTTTAGTACATTTGTCGCCTCCATATTTTAGGAAATAACCATTCTTAGCTAGTGTTTATGCTAAAATATTACTATAGTGGGATTCTAAACCTTGTCAAAATTTGTGAATTCTTTCGTCAAATCTGCCCCCAAGCCATGACTCAAAACACATTTAACATCTCAAAGTGAGTCTATGGAAGTATTTCTCAAAAATTTTTAGACATAGGTACACGAAGTTTATAATAAATGTTTTGCAAATATTTATATATGAAAATTATTAAAAAAAAGAAACATATATTTTCCACATTCAAGCATATATTAAAAATTTGAAATTATTAGAAGTATCATTAGTAATTAATAATTTAATATTTTAATTAATAATTTGATACTTTGGATATGTTTAGTCCAATTAATTAACTTATACCTGAAAGCTATTAGCATATAGCTGACAAGTTTATAACTAATAGCTAATATAATCTAGTTGATTGTAACAATAATGTTTAATAAAGGAGTTTAAATTTGATTCATTAATGGTAAAAAATATTTTATACTATTAATAATTGAAAGGGAGATGCATTATTAAAAAAGTAAAAATAATTAAAATTTTTTACAACAATAAAAGAGTATTAATAGTTTTCTAATAACATGATAACACATAAATGATGATAGTGTAAAGACAGTTTACATTGATAGTGGATTAAAATTAATTTTTTAGTAAAATTAGATATGGAACTACTTGAAAAATAAAAAATAATATAAAAATATATTAATATAAATAGGTATAAGAATATAAAAAGATATATTAATATAAATAGATATAAGAATAAAATTAATTCATATTTATTTTGAGATTAAGTGTTATTGATACAATAATATATTTATAATAAAAATATAATTACTTAAAATTTAATTAATTATATTTTTAACATTATATATTTATTTATATACTGACTATTTGCTTATTTATTATTCAAAACAAGAATATAATTACTTCAAATGTAATTAAGGGTATATAATGTAATTAACTAAAAAAGAAAGATAAATATGAAAAAAAAAAAGTTATAAGTTGCACAAGGTAACTTTTTAAAATAAGATTTTATTTATTTTTCAATAAGTTAGTATACTAAATATCTTTAGAGATTAGCTTACAAATTATTGATTAAGTTAATAAGTTATAAATTAGTTTATTTGTTATACTAAATACGACGTTAACTTATTCCATAATAAGAGTAATTGAGTTGAGTTTTACCAAATACACAAAAATTTTATATATGCTTTTGCTACCTTAAATGATTAGAAAATATTCCAACTTGATGTTAAATGTGTGTTTTTAAATGGGTATTTTGAAGAAGAAATATTTGTTGATCAACCTTATGGCTTTGTAATGAAAAAGAAAGAGAATTGAGTTTATAAATTGGACGAAGCCTTATATAGTTTAAAACAAGCTCCAAGAATTTAGTACAATAGAATTGATACCTATTTTATCTAGCAAGGCTTTAAAAAGAGTTTTATTGAGCCAACTCTTTATGTTAAATCTAGTAGCAATAATTTATTGATTGTTTCTATTCATGTCAATGACTTGTTGGTACTTGGAAACAATTTAGAGCCAATTCAAAGTCTCAACTTAGAAATGATGAAAAACTTTGAAATGACAGATTTAGGGCTTATGAGCTACTTTCTTGCCATGGAGATCACTCAATCAAAGGAAGGAATTTTTATTTCTCAAGAAAAATATGCAATTGAAATTCTAAAGAAATTCAAGATGCAACATTACAAACCAATGGCTACTTCATTGGTTGTTAATGAAAACCTATCAAAAAGTGATTGTTTTCCAAAAGCTAATGATTATAGGAAATATAGGAGCTTCATTGGAAGTCTCTTTTATCTCATTGCAACAAGGCTAGACTTAATGTTTGCAACAAGTTTATTGTCAAGATTTATGCAAGCATCTAGTTAAGCTCATTTTGGAGTTGCAAAAAGAGTTTTAAGATACTTGAAAGGTATTGTTGATTATAATGTTTTGTTTGAAGCACAAGTTGAAGATAAGTTCTTTGGTTTCTCTAATAGTGACTAGGCAAGGTTTGTTGATGATATGAAAAGTATTATGGGATATGCCTTCTCCCTTGGTTCTACTATTTTTTCATGGAACTTTAAAGAGCAAGAAATTGTTGTTCAATTAACAACTGTGGAAGAATATGTTATTGCTGCTAGTGCTAGAAATCTAGCCATTTGGCTTAGAAAAATTCTTGAAGATTTAATCATGAAAGAAAATGAAGTTACACAAATATATTGTGACAATAAAGCTGCTATTGTTATCTCAAAAAAATCTTGTTAGTCATGGAAAAATTAAGCATATCAAAATGAAATTTCATGCTAATAGAGAAGTTGAGAAAGGAGGAGAAGTCAAACTTGTGCATTGTTTAATAGATGATCAACTTGTAGACATTTTTACAAAAGCACTCACCAAAAGCAGGGTTGAAATGTTAGGGTGTAAGTTGGGAATGTTTAAAAAAGGAGGAGAATGTTAGTTCCTAATTTTTTTCCATTAACATTCTATTTTACGTATGTGGGTATTCTTTCGTATTAATTGGGTGTTCTTTTGAGAATGTTCTTCGCAATTAAGTGGCTGTTGCAGTATTGCTGTGCATATTATGTGTATACCTGTGGGTATTTTATACATTAAAATTTGTGGGTGTTTAGTGGAAGGCTGTGGGTGCATAATACATAAGCACCGGTGGATATGTTGCCCAATAATCAAATATTTTCAGTTGCGTGTGTGTAAAAGGTTGAAGAACTCATCTTGAATTAATGAGAATAAACTTCAGAAGTTTTACAGAGAAAAATCTAGAAGCTCATTCATTCTTCATCTGCCCTGTTTTTTCATTCCTAAAAATCAATAAAACCAATTTGCTAAATCCCCAATATTTCCTAAAACCAAATTCTAAACCAGAACTTACATAAACTGAATTAGTTGCCTGCTAATAACACGTGGAAGTCTTGTGCTCCATTCCACCGGTTATATGGCCTTCTCCTTCAAGGAGCGGCTTCCACGTGACAGTTTCAAGCTGCTTTTCAAAATTTTGCTCATTTGCTTTGCTTGGGTCGTGACTTCCGCAAACTCAGAAGCTCAAGAAATGGCGACCAAGAAAACACAAAAACAAGAACAAGGAGAAACCAGCGACATGCCAGCGCAAGAAAAGGAAGCAACAGCCAAACAAGGTTTCTCAAATCCGCCTGCAGCACTTCTCTGCGACCATGGTATGGCAGAATATCACCTCTTACCGCTCCCGGCCGGCGACCGAATCCACACGATGAACAACAAGCCATCATGGCAAGACGGTTACCCCACTGGTGCTGCGGAAGGTGGCTGGGTTATCCATTCTCGAACCTTCGCGAGTCCAAACGTTCAAATTTCTGGTTACGAGGATCAGATCCTTTGTTACAATCACGTGTCCTTTTGGAATCCATTTTCCGGTGCGAAGCTTGATCTCCCACCAGAACCCTCCTTTCTAAATCGTCGTGACTTAAAACCTAACTTCTTCGCAGATTTGTTAACCTCAAATTGTTCACCAGATTCGCCGGAATTCCTCACTGTGGCTTTCTTCTTGAATTCAAGCAGACACTGGCTGGCTTTCTGTAAGATCGGAGACGAATCTTGGACTCGTATTGCAGATATCAAACATGCTCGTGATGCCAGCGCTGTTATTAAGCTTGCTCTTGCACTTGATGACAAGAACAAGTTACTGTATTGCCTTCATCTGAACCCAAGTGTTTCAAATTATGATTTGATGGTTTTTGATTTTAAAGATGCCAAGAACATAAAAAGAACGAGACTAGTGATGGCTGAAGCAAATAGCCCAATTGTCAGAGATAGGATTTTTACTTTCTTGTCGAATGGTGATAGAAGAGTGTTCTTGGTGGCTGATTCTTCTTGTGGAGAATTGTTTATTGTTTTTCAACTGAATGATATTGCTATTTTACCCGACGGTTTCATTTCCAATGTGCTGCCTGTAAAATCATACGGTGTGTTCATCAAGGTTGAGGAAGGTGGTGGGCGGCGTCGATTGAAGGAGATTCGTGACTTGGGAGATCGTTCCATTTTTATCAGTTACTGGGGTTCAAGAATGATTTCTACAGCTGAGCTGAATAAGGGCTTACCATCAGAGGACGAGTTTATCAGAGGGAATTGCATATATTTTGCTCTTCAAGATGCGCATGAGGCCAAAACATCGTTGAGGCGTGACATTGGGGTGTTCTCCTTGGCAGATAGAAGCATTAGGCATTTCCCTTTGGATTCTAAGTTTCTGAAGAATCCACGTAGAACCCTCTGGTTCACTTCTGGCCCTAATGGATCTTAATTTCTTAAAATAACATTAGTCTGTAGTTTGTATTCTTTTCGGCATTATCTGGGAGTGGGATCTTATCTGTCTGGTTCACTTTACGCAAACTCTTGTTTCAGTCAGAGAAATATGTTAATAAAACAGTGCATGTACTGCATATATACAATTATTCTAGTTGATTTCTTCGCTGTTTATTTTTTTTATTGCTTTTTTTGAATTGCTTCTCCACTGTTTATTGTCTTAGACATATTACGCTATTTGATGTAAAAATGTGTTAGAAAATTTTGTCGAAAATAACGTATATTCTAGTAATGTTTTATTAAATAAGGATTTTGAACTATTTGCCAAACATAGACAAATATCTTATATTTAGCATGAACAATTAATCCACGAGATCCACACAAAAAAATGAGAAGAGAATTTGTATTAGCATTCCGTAAAGATTAGTGAAGATCTCCTTTGTTTCCACCAAAATTTTCCATTAAATATGAAGTATTAAGATGAGAAAATGTGTTTTAATTATTTAATATTAAATATGAAAAATTTGAAAAAAAAATTCTTTATTTCAAAAACTGAATTTGTTTTTCTCCACTACTGTTATGATGCCTTCATCTATCATCTTTTATAGAAAAGAAATATATAATCAATATATTACTCCTTCATGAATATATATATATATATATATATAATATTATGCTTATTTCTTTTTTTTTTTAATGAATCATTAAGTGGCCACTCTAGAAATTAAAGAATTAACAAATTTCCCCCCCGCAAACAAAAATGGTAGGTTAAAAAATACTTCTTTCATTCCTTTTTATTTATCACATTTTAAAGAATTTTTTTGTTCCGTTTTATCTATCACTTTATAATTCCAATGAAATATTAAATAATTTTTTTTCAAATCTACCCTTCTTTTTCATTAATAAATATTTTATTATTCTATATTCTTAACTAACTTGCATTTATTCCTTTATATTTCTCTTTCTATTTTCAACTACATTAAATTTTGTACATAAAAGGTAATTTTATAAAGTTCACTAAAATAAACAAATTAAACTACTTTTTTAATATGTGTGAAGTTAGTTAATAACGACAGATAAATAAGGAATAGAGGGAGTATGTCGGAAGTGCTTGGTGCTTTTAGGTGGCGGCCTCCTCCCGTTTCGAATGTCAAGGAGATTCTAAGATGATAGTTAATGGGAGAGAAATTATTAGGACTCTACACTACAACTTTTAATGACTTGCGGCAACTATATTAAAGCCAGAAATTTTAAATTTTTTGAAACTAAGCATCCAAATCCATTATAAATATGTAGTATATAATTTATGAAAAAAAATAGCACTTGACAATTATATTTATAATATAATGCTAAATGACAGAGAAACCGTTAGCATATAAGGGTCCCTGTGTGTTTACTTACCCCATGATTGGTTTTTTTTATTTAACATATATTGCATTTATCAAGATTAAAATGAGTATAAAAGGAGTGGGGTGCCCTTCATCCTCAGTCACTTCTCTTCTCGGTTCCATTTCTTTCTCCGTCAATTAGCCTTTGTTTCAGTCCCCCTGCCCAGTTGATCACTCCCTCTGTTCTTACCACGAGCACCACCTTACCATTGCCTGGTCACTATCTGATATCCACACGACCCCATCGATGTCACACAATTCATTGGAACTGAATCTTGATAAGGCAATAAGCAATCGTTGTTTGGTGCTCCTCTGATTGAATCAGAGCACATAGGTTTCGGGACTTTCAAACTAAGGTAACGCTAGTATATAGTTAAAACAAGCGAGAAAATGTAAATAGAGGGAACAACTAAAACAAGTCAACTGGTTAGTAAGTGGGTCTGTGCTGTTGGGAAAGTGGCGAAACTTATATAATTCAAAATTAAAGAAGTGGAAAAATAAAAAAAATAGATATTTAATGTGATTGGTTTCAATAGAGGAAATAGAAATTCTAATTCGGGGGCAAACATGAAATTTGATTTCGATGCATATTAAAAAATTTATAATTCTTCAAATAAATTATAATTTTTTATAATTTTGATTTACTGTAATGTAATTTTTTAAAAAATTAAATTAAAAATAATAAAATTATATTCATAAATGTTGTACTACATTAATTATTTGGAATTTTATAAAAAAAATTACAATAGAAATCTATAAAATTTTTAAAATGTAATTATTTTAATAATTAAATACATATTTTTGTTAGATATGCATAAATGTTTTATTATGAGAATTTTAGATAATAAAATCAAAATAAATAGTAAGTAAGTGGTAGTAGTGCAATTATATTACATGTCTATTGTAAAATAAAAATATACAACTATGTTTATAAAGATTGTAACATACAAAATATTCAAAATTTTATTAGAAAAATTACAAAAAAATTATAAAATCCACAAAAAATATAAATAAATTAATGAAGGTTATATGTGTATATACTTTTTTTAAATATATATAAAAGACAGTGAAAATTTAGGATGATAAAATGAAAATAAATAGTAAAAAAGTAGCAATCTTAGTGCAATAATATTAAATGTATAATGTAAATAAGTGTATGTCAATCTTAATGCACATAATACTTTTCTAAAAAATAAAATTAGAGTTAGATATAAGTTAGAAAAAAATTTATAAGTCATGTAAATTTTTGGTTTGAACTAAAAATATGCAATTTTATAAAGTATTTTTAAGATACAAGGCAATAAAAAAGTTCATATTTATCAAGAGGAGAGAAAAATAAAAAATTAAAGTATAAAATGTTTATAATTAATTAATTAATTATAGAAAAATTATGATCTTACACCTTTTATTTGTAAATCTATCTTTTTTTTATAAAGTTTATTTTGTTATGTAAGTGTGTATTTTTTTTATCATGACCATAAACATTTTAAAATTTGAAGGGGATCAGAGAATAATATATATATATATATATATATATATATATATATATATATATAAGAAAAAAAATATGGAACTTTGGCGCCGGAGTCCCCTAGCACCCTTGGCTTCGCATTTGGTTGGATCTTTAGTCTACTTCACAAATGAGAAATAAAATTTATTAAAAGGAATCAAAGAAATAAAAATTATTAAGTATTTGACCATTTTCAAGCCTAAATCCTAAATACACTTAAATATTTTATAATCTTTCTCTAATTGGTTATATATATTTTTCATACATGGTGTATACATTCTTTACTCTCACTATTTTTGCCAAAAGAGTTAGAATAAATTGTGAGATCTCAAGTAACTTTATAAGGATTATAAATGCAAACTTCCTTCATTTGGTCTCTTTGACAATTAATACATATATTCATATAATAAAAGACAATAATTCTAAAATGAATAGAAAAATCATTCAAAATAGAATATAATTATAAATGATAATCATTCTAATTTTAATAGAAAAATAATTCATAATAGAAATAATTACAGCAATCATTAGAGTTTAGGTAGTGTGCTTGTGAATTGTGAAGATAATTTAAAGAAAAGAAGAAGAAGAAGAATGAAAGTGAGTACAAGGTATCGCTGGTCTCATGTGTTAAGGTATGTCATGGTGTATGATGTTTCTTAAGTATAAGTTATGTTTAGATTCCGTTACTTTCTACTTTCACATGTTTTAGGTGCAAGTTATAAATATATTAGTATTATATACATATAGGAATATGTACGGGTTGTAGCATGTTCAAGTCAATTAATAATAAACCCAACGAGTAGAAGTAAATATAAGTATACAAAATTTATGTAAAGGAAATCAACTTAATAATAAAGCGTATAAATTTATAAACAAGGAATTTATTCTATTAATTTTAGAAATATATTCAAAAGATTTAGTTTTGGATCGAGAAAAAAATTAATTGATAAATTAAGATATTTGTGGGTTTAGGAATTGAATAAAATAATTATCTCTCTGATTTGGTAGGAGTCTGACAAATTTGGACAATTCATAATTGTGCCGTCCTAGCCTTTGGAAGTTGTTTGAACTAGGCTGCAGAAACTTGAAAAAATTGCGAGTAGAACTACTACGTATACTAGGTTGCATGTGGTCTTCATGTACTATGTCTATATATATTGGCAAGTGTCCAAGATAACTAATGAATACTTTAGTAAAGAATAAGTGAAATGGACAAAGGAATATATAAAGATTAATGAAATCCAATGCTAGACAAGGAAATTGATATGGATAAATTATTATACTTTATTTTTTGATTAGATAAATTATACTTTTAAGGGGGAATTATTAACGAAAATTATTAAAAAACGAGGGAAAACCAAAGAAGAACGTGGGAAATAGTGATGTGAAATATATTAAAAACTTTTATTTGGGGAATGATGGTAGGATTCCATAATAAGTCTATTAAATTCGCAAGAATAATAACTCCGAAAAAAACTTGGAAACAGATCTCATGTGTATAGCCTACACGTGAACTAACATGAGCTGTTTTAATTCATTAAATTCATCATAATGTAAACCGAATAACCCAAGATAAGACTTAATTTGTAACGAATAAAATGAAATTTTCAAGGTGTATATATAGCAACTATGGAACTTGAAGTTGTCAAGCCTTACGATTTGAAAATATTATATATATATATATATATATATATATATATATAATAAAAAGTAATAAAGAGGCAGAAATGACAAGAATCAACTTATGATTTGAATCAATGGAAAATTAAGAAAAGAATAAAGGGAACCGAAAACAAAAATTAAAATTTGGATTTGGAATATGACCGATTGATGAGGAAACGATACAGGGTAAGGTTGTGAAGGTAAAATATTCAGAAGGATGGTAAGACACTATATGTTGAACAAAATAAATAGAACAAACTGGAATAGACCTGAAGAAAAAAGAGTATAACAATAATATGATAAAAAAAAAGGAGACATACCCAAAATTTAAGGAAGATAACGAGGAAATAATGAAAATTAATTAAGTCAAATGTAAATGTAGAGATAGTAGTATCTAATCTTTGGTTGTGATAATAAAACTCTACATATGAAACTAATATTATAATAAGTTATTAATGTTAGGAAAGAATGTGATCTGGGCTCCGTACCTTTAGACGTTTGAATTCGCTTGGATGGCGTAATCCTAATGTTTGAAGTGAATGATTGAAATTGTGAGAAATACATATAAAGGATCTGTTGTGATCCACGCTAATATGTGTGATAAGAAGTATTGCTTTGAAATACGTGGCATGATGTATAATTTTGAAATATATGACATGATCATGCATAATGATGAGAATAAAACACTTGAGTTTATAGAAGTGAGTTGCCATGAAAGGGTCGAGTAGGAAGAGAATATTGGAAAAGAAAAAAAAAGGAAAAGATAGTCATATATCTTATTTGTATTCAGTGAACATGGAAAGCATGGCCTTTCTGATGATATTTTTAATTAAAGCTACATAAGTGGTGAAACAAATTGGATTGTGATAGGGAAGAAAAAGGCTTGAGCTGTTTCGTACAAGTAATTAATAAGTTAATTGATAGTTAATAAATTAGTTAATGATTGATAAGTTAGTTAATTGTATAAGAATTTTTTTATAAAATTAACTGTTAAATTAGTTAAAATTATAAAATAACATAAAATGATATATTAATAGAAATCGATATATTATTAAAATAATTTATATTTATCTAAAGATTAAATTATATTAATATGTTCAAAAATAAAAATATAATATCCGATATTTAATTATATTTTATGAATTTATATATTTATTTACTTATATAATTTTTATTTTATTATTTATAATAGAATTATAATTACTTATAATTAGAATTACTTAATTATATTTTATGAAGTTATATATTTATTTCCATACATAGTTTTATATATTTATAGTTTAAAATCAAAATATAATTATGTTCAAATTAAATTAACTATATTTTATAAAAAATATTTAGAGTTATATTATGAAGGACATCGATTGTAAATTAATAAAAAGAATAAAGATGGTAACTTATAAGTTATAAGTTACTTAAGGTAGTTTATCAAATTAGAATTTATTTTTTAATAAATGAGTGCATGAAACATCTTTAGATGTTAATTTATAACTTATTGATTAGATTAATAAGTTATAAGTTAACTTATTTATTGCATGAAATAAAACCTAACATCATATTAGGATATTTAGTTATTGACGAATTGAAGAAAAAGGTTGGAGGGGAGAGAGTTACAAATAAAGAGAGGGAAATTGTTGGAGGAGAGAGGGTTTGTTGGGAGATATAAGGAGGAACTGCATTATATGCATATCACGCGATATATCATACTCATTATTTTGGTTGTTAGGTACCAGTTTATTTGTTTTCTAACAATCTTGTGATAAATACTTGTCTGGTTAGATGAATGGATGAATTAGTAGATATATCATACTAACATTGCTACTTATGTGGTTGGAAATGAAATGATTGTTTGATTAGAATCATAAAGTGATTAATAAATTCTAATAAACCTCAGAAGATCATGTTTCTTTATAATGTGTCAGATGCTATATATGTGGATATGTGTGTATTTAGTTTGCATGGAGTTTAGCAGTTTTACTCATTGAGTTGATAGTTGAACTCAACCCTCACTATTGAAGCCGCAAAAACAGTAATTCAACATACTTTGTCATAGATACTAGAATTAACTTAACAGTCTTGATTACAAGATTGCAGAATCTTACGAGCACAGTTAGGACCTTTATTGCCAAATCAATCATTTTCCTTCGTACTAAAGAGGGGACATATTTCCTAAGAAGATCAATGCTCTACTTGTTGAAAGGTAAGGTGAATAAACAAATAAAACAAAATGTATTAGTTTTTTTTAATGCTTAAAAATATGATAACGGTTGGCAGCTGTAATCACCAATTCCATATATATATATATATATATATATATATATATATATAATTCTCATAAATTTTCATAAGCGGGGATAAATTTTAAAAAGGAACAAACAAGAAACTAAATTGGGAGTACGATTCCGAGCTAATTAGGAATTTTAGGTACCCATCTTACAGGTACGAAATTTGTCCATCCATATAACATCATTCATTGATTAATCTTTTAGTGTTGTGAACTTAGAATGTGGTAGTGGAAACTTGATTTTTAGTCTATATCAATTTTGCGAAAGTTACTGATTTTTGCTAATTCAATTTTCTGCTTTCAAAACCTTAACTGCCATGTTGATGGGCATGAAATTTCTGTCATGTAAAGGGCAATCTAAAAGCATAGGAATGCAATTGCCTGATCGATGCAATGATTCACCATCACAATGAGTTCGTACAACAACTAACAACAGAAAGCTTTGAACAGTGAAGAGAGACAAAAAATTATTGAGTGAATAATAGAAATAAGCATGTATTAGTTTCACCATAGACAAAAAGATAATAGGAATAAGCATGATCTTTGTAAGTTCTAAATTCGCCTCAGTAATGCTTTTCCTTCGCACAACAATTTAGAGTTTATAACTTGCCCAGGCAATTAACAGTGAAGAAACTAAGAAGATGGTGCCTTCTACTTGATTAAGATGTTTTTCTCTTGAAACTAGCTAGACCTATATACTTGAAATCAACCAAATTATAAGATCCCATTTCCATATACTTGAAAATTTGAAATCAAAGACCAGAAACTAGGAACTATTGGGGTTGATCCAGAGGGTTCTAAATGGATTCTTATGGAACTTACAATCTAAAGGAAAGTGATTGATACTTCCATCTGTCAGGGAGAACACCCCAATGTCACGCCTCAACGATGTTTCGGCCTCGCGCGCACTTTGAAGGGCAAAGTATATGCAATTTCCTTTAATAGATTTTGAACCCTCAGCCATAGAAATCACACTTGAACCCCAGGAACTCACAAAAATCGAACGACCACCCAACTCATGAATCTCCTTCCAGCGGGGCACATCTTCTTCAAGCTTACACACGCTGTATCCATTTACAGGCAGCACATTATAAGAAAAACCGCCTGGTAAGGCTGCAACATCATTCAGCTGAAAAACTAGAAACAAGTCTCCACAACAAGAATCAGCCACCAAGAACGCTGTTCTATTAGTAAACCACTTCCCATCAACGATCTCATTACTGAAAATTGGGGTATTATATTCATACATCACAAGTCTCTTCCTTTTTATGTTCTCGAAATCTTTAAGATCAAAAACTATCAGCTCATAATTTGAAACACTTGAGTTGAGATGAACGAAATATAATAACTTGTTTTTGTCCTCAAGTGCGAGACCAAGATGAATCAAACTGTTGGCATCACGAGTATTTCTGATATCCGCGATATGAGTCCAAGATTTGTCTCCGAACTTACAGAATGCAAGCCAATGTCTGTTCGAATTCATGAAGAAAGCCACCGCGAAGAATTCCGGCGAATCTGGTGAACATTTTGAGGTCATCACCTCTGCAAACAATCGATGTTTGTAGTCTTGACGAGTAACAAAGCAGGTTTCTGGTGGGAGATCGAGCTTCGCACCGGAAAATGGATTCCAAAAGGAAACCAAATTGTAACAAAGGAACTCATTCCTATAACCGGAAATGTAAACTTCTGGACGCGAGAAGCTTCGATAATGGATCAACCAGCCCCCTTCCACAGAACCAATAATCACACTGTCTAGCCGTGTTGGAGCCTTGTTCTTTAGGGTTTGGATTCGGTCGCCGGCCGGTAGCAGTAAGAGGTGATAATCTTGCGCGCCACGGTCGCAGAGAAGTGCTGCAGGGTGATCTGAGAAACCTTGTTTGGCCGTTGCTTCTTTTTCTTGCACTGGCATGTTACTGGATTCTCCTTCTTCTTCTTGTTTTGGTTCTTTCTTGGTCGCCATTTCTTGAACTTCTTAGTCTGAACTTCACGCTGAAGGGATATGTGAAGGGACCCAAGCCAAGTCCGTAGTTATATAACCGGGGAAATGAAGCACGTGATTTCCAAGTGTTCTAAGTAGACAGCAGATTCAGCTAATCTCCCGGATACACGTCAGCAAGTTCATGTGATTGGGCCTACTTACACATTCTTTTGAACAGAAATTTTTGAATACTCCATTTCGTGTCTGATTATACCTAATAGTTAATTTTATTATTCATTTACTAATTTTTTAGATTCGATATATTTCAAAAATGTAATTTTTTTATTTTTAAAATATTAAAAATTATAAAAATAAATAATTATTCTTTATTTATTGAGTATAATTAATTAAAAATATATAGTATAACGGGCATATAAGAATTTTTCTCTGTTTGAAAGCTGGAAACCAAAAATAAAGGAACTGATCATAACCAGAAAATTGAATTTTTGGGCGGGTGAAGGTTCTAAAACGTATAAGCCAGCCGCATCTTGGAATATCATATGATTTTATTTTGATTGATGTTAAAATTCTCGATTAATGTTTACTGAAGTAATACCTTCATTGTGAAAACTTGAGATTAGAAGACTTTAAAATGAAATCATTTAAATTCATATGAATTCACGTAAAAATATTATACAGAACTTATAAAGTAAGATTGCATATATAAAATTATGAATAATTACATTTTCTCTACCCATAATTTTATTTTTTATTTATTTAATTCATTTATGATTTTAAATATTGTAATTTATCTATTTGTACTTTCAATCATTAACACTTTACCTACATAAATTAATTTTCACCCAAATTTAACCAAAAACTCACATGTACTAGAATAAATCTTTATTTTCTTAAACTTTGATTCAATTTGACATTCACCCATGACTAATTAACCTCCAAAAAAACCTTATTCAAAACTTTTTATTAAGTAATTGTAAACTAAATTTTAGAAGATAAATCTTCAATAGAATTATTTTTTTTTTGATAATTTGATTCCAAGTGAGCAACAAATTGGGTTAAAATTTAGTGAAACAAAGATCAAATGTAATGCCTATGAGTTTTCTATTAAATTTTGGACTAAAAATAGTTTAAGTAACAAAATGTTAAGAGCACAGTAGATAAATTGTAATATTTAAAACTATAAGTGGTTTAAGTAAAAGAGAAGTGAAACTATGTGTAAATAAAGTGTAATTTTCCTATAAAATTGCTCTACATGAACATTAGCAATTTTTCTACCTTTTTTTATTTAATCACTTTTTCCTTGTGAACTTAGCAAAATTGTTTAGTAGAAAATTTGGTTCCAATAATATTTAGTTAGACATATCTTGTCCTTAAATATACAATTATTAGATCAAATCGAATTGAAATTATTAATTCTTATTGAATTGAAAATAATTTTCATTTGATGCATAAAGTGTTATGAAAGCGTGGAAATAGGTTAGATCAAGTTAGATTTTGGCTAAAATTATCCAGGCCTTAGTAAGCTTAAAATTCTAATTGAACTTATTAGAAATTTTCATACATTCTTTAAATTTTTTTAAATATTATATATATTATATAATCTAACATATAAAAAAATATTGGTCGACCTAGTAGACCAATAAGCTAGGCTTTAAATAATATGATTTAGTTTATATATTTCATAAAAAGGTCAAACATTTGACTCAAACTTACTCTATTTGCAAATACACTAAGTTAGACCAAACATTTGTTAGGCTGCTTAAGGCTAATAAATTAGGTGGGCTACTTCCACTTTTAGTGTCGAGGGTCATTGCTATAGATTTGCAATAAATGACCATAGGTGGACATCAATCAAAATAAAAAATTAACATTTATTTTGATATGATAATATTTTTAAAATTATTAGGAACATTAAGACAACGGGTTATAAATACAACCAACTTCTATTTGAATGATGTGACATTTTTGAAATTCTTAGAATACTTAAGATGGTGGTTTAAATATAACTATGTCTATTTGAACTTAGTGAGATTTTTAAAAATATTGAAAAACTTAAGATGATGGTTTAAGCAAAAAACTGATGTTTATTTGGACTTGCTTAGATACTTGAAATTATTGGAAAAATTAAGATGTCAGCATTCTACTTAATTGACATTTAAATGATTTCAAATTGTTACTTTGAAAAGCATTAAACAAACTTAAAATATCAATTTTATATTTAACCAATGTTAAAAGTGATGTGAGGGATGGTGATTTTGTAAATATAGGCCTAATTTTATATGTTTGTTTTGTATAAATTCAAGATTGTTTTTGAAATGTGTTGGTTCTATATTAGAAAATTGACATTTAATTTTTTTTTACATAACTTTCTTTTTTTAGTTGTTTTCTTCATCCTTACTTTTTGAAATTCATATTCTTTAATGATAACCCTCGCTTTTAATGATTTCTAAACTTCCACCACATTCTCAATCATATTTACAATTTGCTTTGTGCTGGTTCTCATCATCATACACATTCTTAAGTATATTTTTCATTTTCATTTTTATTTTTTATATTAATAAATTATTTCACTTTGTTTGGTTAAGGATATATATATATAGTGATATTGTGATAATATCTTTCATTACTAAGTTTAGATTTATACTATCTATTAGGTTTGGTGATGTTTTTAGGATTTAGTTGTCCTTAGGATATATGGTTATGGTAATGTCTTTGTCATTTTAAAATATTGTCATTGCCATTGCATGTTATTGTATCCTTTTATGATAGCGGATATATTATATCATGGAATAAATCATATTCGCTCCATGGTCCATAAGCATGAAAATTCAAAACATAAATTTAACCTTTCTAATAAATCTTAACATATCTTTTAAGTTTTATTAAAAGCAACATAGACTACTCTTATGAAACAACTAGGTATATAGATGTATTTAGAGACATATTTAACATCATAATAATATTTTTAGAAAACTTCTATAATATAAACATATTTAAATCTACTCATTTATATAATTCTTACTAAACATGTTCATAAATTTTGCCTATGGCTCACAATCATGAAAATCTGGCTTCCTAACCATACTTTTCCAAGTAAAAACTTAAGATAAGAAAGTAAGTAACAACTTACTTGAAAAGTGCTTGCTTTGTTGTAAGAAATCTAAAAAATTTCATAAAACAACATTTTCTTAGTGAAAACTTGATCTTAAAGCAAAATAGTTGAAATCTTTGTTTTTACGTTGAATTTTAGAAAATGTAGAATGGAAATCAGATGAAAGAATGAAGAAAATATCTTAGGTGTTTGTGAAGGAAGAAGAAATTGTAAGTTTCTTGGAGTAAAAAATGGTGATCTTGGTGCTTTTCTAAAGTAGTTTAGTAATCTTAAGTGTTTAGATGTTGGAAAGATATTAAGTATGGAAAGAAAATGAAGATCCCTCCTTTAGAGAAGGAAGGTAGCATGAAGAAGAGAGAGGGTGCTAAAGTGAAGTGTGTGAATTTAAGTATAACTTTGTGGAAGGTTTTATAAGTGAAGGTAGAATGGTTATTAGCAAGTCAAGACAATTATACGTATCTTGCCAAGATCTCTTGAAAAATTACTTTGTTGAAGGCTTTAAAGTCTTTGGAGAGAGATAACTCCCATTTACTTCTTATTATGGCTGAATTCTTTGTTGGCTTATTGGCTATGTGGTTGAATAGAAATAGACAAGTGACTAGATATTTTAAGCTAGCTTACATAAGTAGTCCTTGTAGTTAGAAAATTTGTGCACAATTTTTTGCACCGAAGCGGAGGTGCATAGTTGTGTTTAATTAAGGGCAAAATAACTTTGCTTGCATGTCATTTAGTGCTTGACACATGTGCTAGATTGTGAACACTTTGATTTTGTATAAAATAACTTTTTATAAGGACTAAATTGAGAATATTTTGGAATTTCATAGGAGAATTCACAAAACTTGAAAAATTGGAATTAAAATCGTACTGGCTTCTTCCAAGATAGTGTGTGTGTATATATATATATATATATATATATCACATTTTCAAAAATTGAAAACCCATTTGCAAGAGAACATGAAAATTTTCACCATTTCAGAGTTATTTTCAAAATCAAATAATTTATGTAAAAAACTTATATTAAGTTTCTAGAAACATTATGTACTTTTTCAAGTTCTAAAAATATATGGTGGATTTAAAATTCTCATTTCTAGGCTTTTTCTTATCAAAATTCATTTTCTTCACTTTCCCTTTCTTATGAATTTTAAGACCTTTTAGAAACTATATTTTAGTATTTATTTGGTATGCAAGTTTTTCTTGTCAAATGGTTGAGTCTAGGAGTCAAATGTCAAGATTACCATTTGGTAAATCTTGAATAACCCTAAACTACTTATATGAATGGAGAAAACTCTTGGTAATTCTTAACTTTTGACTCTTTAATAAAATTAGATCATTTTACTTTTTGATTAAGCTAAAATTACATATCTATACCTATATAAGGAGTGGGCCACGATTTTTAGGCTTTTTTTTGGATGGGCCAACTATGCTTCCTTGCCTAAGTAGACAAAAATTCATACTTGAATTAAATTTTCTCTCATTGTTGGTCTTTTTGGCTTCTTTGGGCTTTTAACAAAAATTTGCTCAATAATAAGGATTTTAATGGCTTTCTAGTATTGGGTTTCTAACAAAAACTCTAATAGGGTATTTCTAACTTATTTTGCCATTCTAATTAGCACAAAATGATTTTATTGGCTTTTTAGTTATTTTTGCTAGATATATGCTTAGTTAAGTTTTTGGTGGATGTCACAAGAACATTGCATTTGGAAATACTTAAGGCTTGCTTATAAAGATATTTAGAATCTTGCATTTGAAGACACTCAAGCTTTGCTTTTGAATACATTTAGAACCTCGCAAATCTATATATTCTTTGAATATGAAGACATTTATTATTTTACAACTTTCTTAATGAAGCACAAATCTATATATCTTCTTTGCATACTTCATAAGTCATTGGATATGTCACAAATTGGATCCTTTAGCAAGAGATCAATATTCTTTATTGAGTGCAAGCAAGAGTGCCATTGTTTGTTGTATTTCTTCATGACATCCATTTATAGGTTTTTATTCTTGAAAATGCATTCATTTTAAAGGGATGTGAAGACTTCATGACAGGCAAGTATAATGTGTCAAACTTTTGAATATGAAATCCTATTTGTAATTTCATATTTGGTTATCATTATACAAAGACTTTTTTTTTATAAAGATTATACAAGGACATTTTTATTTATTGATTTATGTGATTACACTTAGTAATTTATTAAGTTGCCTATATACCCAGTGAAGGATCATATTAAATGTAATCTAATTTCTATTTTGATTTGATTTGGCAATGCACAGTTTATACTTCTTTGGACCATGAGCAGTACATGTGTTTTATTTTGATTTAGCCATTTGTAATTTATACTCTTATAAGCCTAGAGTATTACATAAGAGATTTTTTTTAAGAGTCATACATAATTTATAGCTTTGCAAACTAAAAGGAATATTATGCAATTTATCCTTATGCAATTAGGAGAATTTGATTTAATTTGTTATTATAGCTTTAACTTATATGAACTAGGAGTAGCATGTAATTTAAATTAGTCCAATTAAAATGGTGTTAGTTGTTTTAACTCATGCATGTAGGGATAACATGTAATTTTGCCTTTTGCAAATAAGAGGATCTTTGTAGCTTTACATGTAAATATGTGTTAAGAAATTTGAATGAGAATCACCTCTGATAATGATTTTTTAAGTGCACAAATGATGGTTTAGATACCTTCTTTCAATGATAATGAAGTAGATTTCATTTTCTTGATTAATAGATCCTAATTATTTTTATTTGCTGAAGTAACATAACGAGTAAAGATAGTCTCTTCATATTTAGAAGCTTTAGTTACAATCTTCATAGTTTTTTTAAATTGAACTTGCTTTGGAGGACGTTAACTTATTCTTATTCTTAACTTTTGTGCATGTGACAAGGGTTGATCTTTCTTTGTCATCCAAGGTGAATTCTAACTCATCTTTATTCCTATCCCCAGTAACATAAAATGTGGTGCCAATTGTTGGAAGTTTAATTCTTTTTTTAAGCAATATTGCCTTAAACAAACTAAATTTTAGTCATCTAAGAAGAAGGATCGATGCTTGTTGAAGATAGAGTTATTATGGTTTCATTATCATCATCAAATTTAATTTTGGCTTCTTTAATTAACTCTATGATTTTTCATTTAACAAGAAGCGCTTTTCAAATAGGTGACCATTAAATTAATGATACTTGCAAAAGTTTGGTTCATATACTTTGCTTGCTTTATTTAGTTGTTTCATCATTGACAAGTTAATCAAGTTAACTTGAAGCAAAAATTCCAGTATTGAAAAAGCATCAAAATTAGGGAATGGATATTCTTTTTTTGTTCTTTCCTTTAAGGTGACAATCTTTTTCCCTTTTTAAGATTTCTTAAGCATTTATCATTTTTTTAATCTTAACTTAATAGTTAGCTTAATGGTTTAAATAGTCATAACCATGATTACTTAATTTCATATTATGAGGATAATGGTTTATTAGTCTTATGAAATTCATGACATTTTATTACATCTTCCTTAATTATAAATAAATTAGAAAATTTGATATGAGGGAGAGTAGTTTAAGCAACCAGTAAATTCAGGTGAATTAAGAATATTATGTGTGAATTATGGAATAAAATAGAATTGATAAAAATAAGAGTGTGAGAATGTAATTCGGATGAAATTTATTGGGGAAAAGTTTGTTAGAATTTTGAGGTATAAAGTTATACACTAATATAAGTGAGTATACAAGTATGGAAGAAGTTTAGGAGTATTTTTTCAAAAATGCCCTTGAAGCCTTATTTTCCCCTTTTCAGCCTTAAAAAACCCTTACCCTTTCTCATTTCTCCATTTTTTCCACTCTTTTTACATAATCCTCTCAGTACTTCATCAACTAAGTAAGGGAAACTTTAAATCTTCTTGATTTCTTTATTTAATTAAGGTAAGAACAATATTTTCATCAAGAATCCCTCTTATTTCTTCTTGGTTAATAAAGAATTTGAAGTTTATTTGATTTTATTGAGCATTTTAAACCTTAAATCTAGAAACCATGAATTTTGATGTGGTTAGGGTTGAAAGATCTTCAAATTAGTCTTTTAGCATCCTCTTTCATACAAGGTTAGTGGGTAATCTAGCTAAATCTATGAATTTTAAGGTTATATGAAGATATATGTGAAATATGGATTGATTGATGACTTTGCTTGATTCTGATTTATTTTGATGTTATAAAAGTAATAAATGATGAAAATAGGTGATATGAGATATTATATAAGTATATTAATGATTATACTTGAGTTTGATGTGCATTATATATGTTTATGAGGTGTTTTGGATTAGTTGTATAGTGAAAATTTCATAGAAAATTAAGTTTTTCACATATAAATTGATTTACCAATCGATTTTAGGGGTTCAGAGGTGAAACTGGGCTTTAGAATCGAGTAACCAAGTGATTCTAGGCTTCCAGGGGTTGATGAATCGATTTCCCAATCGATTTCAGGGGTCTAGAGGTGAAAATTAGGTTGATGAATCGATTTACCAATTGATTTATTGATTGCAAAATTTTATGCCGACTTTAAAGGGGTATAACTCCTTTATCTTATGTTTGTTTTAAACAAATCACCTATTGTTTTAAAGGTAATTGAGTCTATTTTAAATGAAATTAGTTTTAAATCAAGATAATATATATATATATATATATATATATATATATATATATATATATATATATATTGAGATATCATTAAAATAGTAAGTAAAGGTCATAAACTCTAAAATTCAGAAAAGAGAACTTTTATATCAAACTTCAAAAAGACATAACTCCATCAAAACTTAGTTAATTTAGGCAAATAAGTAGTCTAAGGAAAGGTGATTGAACTTACTTTTATATAAAAAGAGTTTCATACATAATTCATCTATAATTTATGAGTTATCCTTAAGATATCACTTATAGGTTAGAATTATGGTTATCATATAACCCATATTCAATCTATTTTATGTTTCCATACCTTATAATGGCCTAACATGGATATTTAGTTTCTAAGCAGTAAAGGTATAGTGATTTATGATAAAATATACCATGAAAGCTATGAAATGTATAAATGCTTGTAGCCATACAAGAGGTGATAATGCTAATGGATATTATAATGTACATTGAATTGAATTATGATTTTATTGGATAGAGCTTGAGCTTTGATATCTAAAGTTGCATTATGAAATATGCCATGAGTAGCAATAAATATGAGTAATATGATAAGGGTGATATTGTGAATACCGGATGAAAAATTTTCGATGGCATGCTTGTAGAGGGTATAAGGTAAATACTAGAGGGACAAGGATGGAAATGCTTATGAAGGGTATAAGATTGACTTAGGAGACAAAAGGAGGAATGTATTTCATTTGCTGTTTGCCCATTCAATAAAACATGATGTTGAATGCATTTGTCATGAGTATTGTTATATGATACATTGAAAATGAAGTAAGTATATGTTAATCTCAATATTGATGGCTCTTACTTACTAATATGTCTAAACATGATATGATTGGTTAAGGGAGGATAGTCTGATGGGTAAGTTATTATTATTCTTATAAATTATCTACTTACTGAGCCTCAGACTCACTCTTTTATGTTTTATTTCACAGATTTATAGGTTGAGCCTCCACCTCCACCTCCTTAAAGTTAGAGTTCAGGGGAAACTCGTGGATGGTATTTTGGTAGCACAAACTCATGTAAATAGAAGTATATTTTGGACCTCTTATCTGTCATAGAGTTAGATTGATAGAATGTTGAACTATTTCTTTAGGAGTTAGTTAGGCTCGCTTATCCTTATTCTAAAAGGATAATAAGTATTCCTAACTTTCATATTTTTTGTAGAAATTTGATGAATGCTATCTTTGAAATACTGTTCTCTTCTATAAATGCCTCACATTTGATAGGTCAGCATTAAGTTAGTTCACACACATAGGCTAGTGGAAACTAGTAGAAGGGTTCCATGCCGGTTACGATCAAGTTAGGGTCGTGACATATTCTTTTAGCTTATCTTATATTAACAACTTCTTATCATCATTAGCAGTAATGTTGAGCTCTATGTCATGTGCCTTTGTGGCCAATTCTTCCAACGTTTGAGGTTTGATAGCTTGAAAAATGTAGTTTAGAATCCAATCCATCCCATACATACACATTTCAATGGTAGAAGATTCTAAAAATTGATCTTTATAGTTAAGACTTAAATTTCTCCATCACTGAATGTAGTTGATGATCGACTTATCTTTTAATTGTCAAGTCCTCATAAACTCAAGTAAGTTGACAATTCAATGAGTATGATAGAATTGATTTAGGAACTTGTGCTTAAGTTACTCTTAGTTATTAATTAATCCAGATAACATGTTTATGTACTAGTAAAAGATGTTTCCATTAAGGAAGCATATAAATTGCTTTATCATAAAGTCTCCATTTATTCTAGCATTGTTATAAGTCTTGATGAAATGAACAATGTGATGCTTAGGATTTCCTTTGCCATCAAATTGTTAAAATTTAGGTGGTTGATAATTCTAAGTCAATGAGCATAGGAAAAGAAAGATTGGACGTCACCTTCTACTTGGTCTTTAATGGCTTTTTTGATGAATTCTTTCAATTAGTTAGCAAAAATAACACCATTTGGATGAGACTTCTTATTCTTAGAGTTACTTTATTCCTTTGTTGCTTTATCTTAATTTTTTTGTTGGCATGACTCATCTTTAGATATGTCACTTAATTTATTACACAATTTGAAAAAGCCATTAATCTTCTATAAATGTCAAGCATTTGTTCCTTTCTCATAGAAGCTTCTCTATTAAAGCTTCTTTTTCTTAGATAAACTTTATTAGCACTTTGAGTGTTTTTACAATAACTAAAACTTACTCCTTTATAGATAGACATTGTAATTGAACTTGAGTATCCAAAAGATTCACTTAATTTATTACACAATTTGAAAAGGGCATTAATCTTCTATAAAATGTCAAGCATTTGTTCCTTTCTCATAGAAGCTTCTCTATTAAAGCTTCTTTTTCTTGGATAAACTTTATTAGCACTTTGAGTGTTTTTGCAATAACTAAAACTCACTCCTTTATTGATAGACATTGTAATTGAACTTGAGTATCCAAAAGATTCAGAAGAGTAATTTTTTGAACAAGTTTCCTTTGATTTGGACATTAAAGTTTTTGAAGCAAAAAGGACACTATAAGCCTTGCTAAGTCTGTTGGGAATTCGGATTATCACATGCAGCGGAATTTTAAATTTTGATCCGAATTCTACCTAGGATCCATGCAAAAAGCATGAGTCAATGATTAGGGTTTTACCTATTGGGCACTCGTGTTTCTACTGATCAAAACTTGAGAGCGGATGAATCAAACGCCGGCCGGAAGGTACAGCGTCTCTACGGTATCCACACGGAGTGAACAACGACCTCTCACCCTCCACGCGTCTGCTAGGATGCGTTTTTCTCTCTAAGAATTAGGATTGGATGTTTTTGAGTGATTTAGGGTTTATATGGAAGCTTAAAACGTGATTCTTAAGTGCTGCCCTCAAGTCCCTTTTTATAGAACTTAAGCAAGTCATAATCCTAGTCCTACTAGGATAATGCTTCCAAAATCCTAATCACACTTAACAACTCATCTTATCCTTATTCTAGAGATAATGGGAAGAGATAAGACTTATCTATTAATTATCTAATATTAGATAATGATATTATCTCATAATATAAATATCTTAATATTAGATAATTGCATATAGTTATCAAATATCAAAATAATATTATCTCATAATATTTTTATCTAATATCTGATAAGATAATTACTTGATATTACTTTAATATCAAATAATATCACATAATATATATATATATATATATATATATATATATATATATATAAACGTGAATTTATTATTCTTAATAATATATATGCACGAAAATAAGTCCAATTAATTGGATATTAATATAATTAAATTCCAATTAATTATTGTCTTATTCCTACTCCTTTTGTGTGACCCTGTAGGTTCTTACTACGTTGACAATGACTTATTATTGAGCCATAGACAGCGAGCGGTATCTAGCAATACATCACTGCCACTCAAGTAGTAAGAATGTCTGTGATTCGACATCCACCTAATACATGATCAACGTTTTACATCATAACCCTTTTGTAATAATATCCAAATTGAACTGGAGGCATGGAATGTGTCATCCTCGTCAATGTTCAATTTATATTTCTTGATACTGAGTAGACTTAAAATAAATAATTAATATCACATATTAATTCAACTGAGCATGGCCATGCATTTCTAAGTCTCACTCAATCAAGGGGCCCAAGGATATTTCTCTTTTATACAAGAGTAACAAAATTCCATTTACATCACTCACTTCCCTCTGCATGATTTATGACACACCCAATCAATGCCCTACTTGTCACCTGATTAAAGGTGACATAGGACAATATTAAAGTGAGTAATTCCTCATGTAGGGAACCGTAGTGACTTCAGGTCAAAGATTTATGCGTAGTTGTGATCATATGAGAATAACTTATGACACGTTTATCCATGCAATATTCTCATAGTGGGTCAGTCCAGTACATTGTTCACTAGCAATGTACTCATGTATTGACTTGATATCACATATCCATGATTCGTAATCATCAGTCACTATACATGCTAGTCTCGATGTATTATTATTATCCTTTTTCATAATAATACTTGACTAGGGGCATTTTAGGAATAGCAAAGCTATTCCAAGGATAATTATTATATTAAGTTATAAATTGCGCATAATAATAATAAAAACAATATAATAATTAAATTGCCTAAAATAAAATATAATACATTGTGTATAACTCTAATCATCTTATATGATTGGTTCTAGGACACACACCAACAAAGTCCTCTAACATTGAGAATGACATGTAAATTTGACCTTACCCCTACCATATGTATAAGCGATGGTGATCTCCGTAATAATGAACTTGTGAAAATGTGGGTAGGATTTTGTATTGCAATTTTTTAAGCATACAAATCTATAAGAGTTTTTATTTTGATTCAAGTCATAGGACCTTGATTTTAAGAGTTAGAACTTACTAAGTTGATCGGGCAATTCCCTTTAAAAACATTAAATAATGCATTATTGAAGATTTGCATCTTTGAAGACATTAATTAAACTTGATTTTGAAAAAAAGGGATGAGAGATAAAGATCTCATCAAGCATGCTAGAAATTTATGAGGTGAGAAAATTAGAAAAAGGATAAATTTTACTAATTTTTGAGGTAAGAGGACAATCTTTATTTTTAATTCTTGAAAAAGAATAAGATCTCTAGATTCTTCACTTCAAGTTATTTTGATCAATGGTTTCAAAAAGCTTGATCTCATTGGTGGATTCCTTGTTTTTATTAAAGGTTTCGGGGAAACTTCACATCTTTTTTTCCTAATGACTTATTATTGTTGAATGACACAAATGAATTCTCTATTTATAGAGCTATCGAGGAATGCTTAGAGATAAATATTTTATTTTTTTTATATTTATTGTCTATTTATTAGTTTTGTGGAATATATATATATATTGAAAATATGGTTTTTTTTTTAATTTTCAAGACATTGAGACTTGTAGAAATTGACATATGTACTTTATTCATTGAATATGACTAATGATGTATGGTATAGTTGAAGCATACAAATATTTTTCAGCATGTATTTGTTTCATGAGAAACAAACGAATCCACATAACTATGGTTCATACGATTTGTGACAAGAGTGTGAATAAAGAGTGATTGGGGAGAATGAAAATAGTATTACTCAAATTAATACAATATTTGGCAGCAGTAGTTATAAATTCGCCACAGTAATGCTTTTGCTTCGCACAACAATTTAGAGTATATAACTTGCACAATCTAGGGTTCAACTTCATGAAGAAACTAATAAGATGGTGTGCTCTATTTTATTAACATGTTTTTGGTGAAAGAAGAGACCTACATACTTGAAATTAAAGAGTCCAGACTAATGTTACAGTTTGAAACTAAGAACTATTGAGGTTGACCCAGAGGGTTCTAAGTGGGATCTTCTGAAACAAGGAATCTAAAGGGAAATGATTGATACTTCCATCTGTCAGGGAGAGCACCCCAATGTCACGCCGATCACACCCATTTTGAAGAGCAAAGTATATGCAATTCCCTCTAATAGACTTCTCCTCTGATTTTGAACCCTCAGCTGTAGAAATCACTCTTGAACCCCAGTAACTCACAAAAATTGAACGGTCACCCAACTCATAAATCTGCTTCCACCGGGGCACATCTTCTTCAAGCTTATACACGCTGTATCCATTTACAGGAAGCACATCAGCAGTGAAACCGCCTGGTAAGACAGCAACCTCATTCAGCTGAAAAACCAGAAACAAGTCTCCACAACAAGAATCAGTCACCAAGAACGCTGTTCTATAAGTAAACCAGTTCCCATCAGAAGTGACAATTGGGCTAGTATATTCAGCCATCACTAGTCTCTTCTTTTTTATGTTCTTGGAATCTTTAAGATCAAAAACCATCAAATCATAACTCAAGAAACTTGAGTTGAGATGAAGGAAATATAATAACTTTTGCTTGTCATCAAGTGTAAAAGTAAGCTGAATGAAACTGCTGGCGTCACCAGTATTTACGATATCTGCAATATGAGTCCAGGATTCATTTCCGATCTTACAGAATGCAAACCAATATCTGTTCGAATTCCCGAAGAAAGCCACCGCAAAGAATTCCGGTGAATCTGGTGAACAATTTGAGGTTATTACATCTGCAAAGAGTTGAGGTCTGACTTTGAAGGCTTGACGAGGAACAAAGCAGGGCTGTGGTGGGAGATCAAGCTTCGCACCGGAAAATGGATTCCGAAAGGAAACGTAATTGTAACAAAGGAATTCATTCCTGTAACCCGAAATGTAAATGTCAGAACGCGAGAAGCTTCTATAATGGATCAACCAGCCGCCTTCCGCAGAACCAATAATCGCACTTTCTAGCCGTGATGCAGCCTTGTTCTTCAGGGTGTGGATTCGATCGCCGGCCGGTAGCGGTAAGAGGTGATAATCTTCGATGCCATGGTCGCAGAGAAGTGCTACAGGCTGAGCTGAGAAACCTTGTTTGGCTGTTGCTTCGTTTTCTTGCACTGGCATGTTGCTGGTTTCTCCTTCTTCTTCGTTTTGTTTTAGTGTTTTCTTGGCCCCCATTTCTTGAGATTCTGAAGCCATAACGAAAGCAAAGCAAATTAATTAGCAAAATTTCGAATGTGAGTCTGAATGTCACGCTGAAGCCCCTCACAGAGGAATGCGATGCGTGAAAGAAAAAAGGCTACGTGCGTGGTTATAACCGGTGGAACGAAGCACGTGATTTCCACGTGAACTAAATAGGCAACAGATTCAGTTCATTTCTCAAATACACGTCAGCCAGTTCATGTGATTAGACAAGATTTCTTATGTATATATTATATATTAGATAGAGTCATTTTAAAATAATTTTGAAAAATTACATTATTTACAAATTTTAATTCAATGTAATAATTATTGTTTATTGTATATGACAGTTTAAATGAATTGACGCTGTATTTTTATGAATTATTTGTTGATCTTAATCTACCCCAAAACTTACATCTGACTTTTAATTAGTACGAGACTTACAAAAAATATAGGAATTCAATATTTGAATGATTAAATATAATCATTATAATTATAATTATTATACTCAATCAAAATTTATAAATTTTTTATGCTTAAAATTTATTTAAAATGACTTCGTCTAATACGAAATGTTTAACAAAGAATTTCTCGCGATTAGGCCTACTTTACATTCTTTTGAAAGCAGGCAGTGCTTTAACTGTAAGAGCAAAACAATTTTACAGTATTATATTCGAACTTTATTTTATTTTTGCCTACTAAAATCGAAATGGATAGCACTTAGTACTCCATATATGTAAAATTTTATTTTAGTCTTCCTAAAATTGAAATTGTACCAAATTAAGTTCAATTTTTTAACTTCTGTTTATACTAGATCGGAGGAGCTGACATGGCTATCATCAATCCTTGTTAGCCATCACTCTAGACATAAGAAGAGTGTAATAATCCATGCTGGTTTCCACTCACTGAAGCTGCCATTTTCTATATTCTTTTTTTTTTCATTTTTGTCCTAATTTGTAGAATTGAGTTTTTTTTGAAGTAAAATCGCACTGAACAAATGGTTGCCCTCGTTCGGCGAGAACATTTGACGTTGAAAGATGGTCACACTGGCTTGAAGATCCGATGCATGGGATATAACAAGTGAAGTTCCAATTTTCCATTGCTCAACCTTGATCCATCTCTGATATTGCTTTCTCTAGATTTGTGAAATATGATGTAAATATTCCTTATTTTTGAACTAATTTTTATATAGTTGTTGGGTTTCTTGATCATGCTTCGGAAATGTGGTAGAGTGGGTTTGTCTATTTCAGATTAAAAATCGGAGAATATATAGCGATTGTGATCCGTAGTTCAAGGTTAGATCTATATCAAATTCATCAAAGTTCAAGATAACTCCAAGGCCCAATATATTTATAAGTTCATGTTCACAAATATGCATCTATGGTTTCATTTTAAAGTTTCATTTAGTAATTTCATTTTAACCTTTTTTTATCTTAAACACTTATTTATCATTCTTCTATTTATAAAAATTTTTATTAAATTTTTCCTAAGTTTTTCTTAGAAAAAACCTTGACCTTTCAAAGTTCAAAAATCACCATTTTAATGAGGGGAGATCACGGATGCAACAACAACCCATGGCGTCCTCTCCAAATTTTTCATATTCTTTACTCTTAAATGTCTCCTAATAACATAACTAATACCTTGAATTTTTATTATCCACATTTCATGCATTAAATTTACCCCATTCATACATCTAATACCATAAAAATCACATAAGCATGTAATTTCAAAATATAAGTCTAAGCTTTCTAATAAATTACAGCATACTTTCTAAGATTTATTAGAAGGAACATAGAGTACTTTTATGAAGCTACTAGGCATATAGACATGTTAAAGACATATCTACCATCATAATAATATTTTTTAAAAACTTCTAGAATATGAACATATTTAAATCTACACATGTAAATGATTCTTACTAAACGTGTTCATAAAATTTGTCTATGGCTCACAATTATACAAACTTACCTTTCTATCCATATTTTTCCAAATAAAATCTCAAAAGATAAGGGCAAGTAACAACTTATTCGGAGAGTCCTTGCTTTGTTACAAAAAAACTAAAAGATTTCATAAAACAATACTTTCCTAGTAAAAATATGATTTTGAAACAAAATGGTTGAACCCTATGTTATTACCTTAGATTTTAGAAAGTGTAGAATGAAAATAAGATTAAAAAAATGAAGAAAATAGCTTGGATGTTTGTGCAAGAAGAAGAAATTGTGAGTGTCTTGGAGTCATGGGACCTTGATTCTGAGAATTAAAACTTAACCAAGTTGACTACCTTCAAAGGCATTGAATAATGGATTGTTGAATATTTGCATCTTTGAAGATATCAGTTGAAATTGACTTTGATTTCAAAAAAAAAAAGGGAAGATGAAGGGTAAAAATGGTCCCACCAAATATGTTAGAAATTTGTGTACACAAAATTTGTCAATAAGAAAATTATAGAACAAATTAATTTTATTGATTTTTAAGTGTAGGAGTATAATTTTTAATTTTAATGTTTGGAAATAATAAAATTCTTTCATTCTTTACTCCAAGTGATTTTGATTTGAGGCTCCAAAAAGCTTGATCTCAAATTAAATGGTGGATTCTTTGTTTGGTTTGAAGGTTTTAGAGAAGCTTCATATCTCTTCTTCTCAACTTATTATTTTCGATGGCATAAATGAACTTTTTATTTATAGAGCTATTAGAGAATGCTTAAAAATAAACATTTTATTTTTAGTGTTTATAGTCCATTTGTTACTTTTGTGGGATCCATACATATTAAAAATCTAATTATTTAATTTTCAAGATATTGAGAACAATAAAAGCTGAAAATTATCATTTATTTATTGAATATGATTAAGGACACATAATATAGTTGAAATATATAAGAATTTCTCAGCATGTATTAGTTTCATGAGAGACAATGAAATCCATAAAAATGTTCACCCCGCATTCTTTGAGAAGAGAGTTCGAGAGAAGAGAATGAATGCAAGAGAATGAAAATAGTATTGCTCAAATTAATTCGACCTTTGACAGCAATAGTCATAAATTCGCCGCAGTGATGCTTTTACTTCTCACAACAATTTATAACTTGCACAAGCTAGAGTTCGCCATGAAGAAGAAAAGACGGTACGCTCTATTTTAGTACATGTTTTTGCTGAAACAAGACCTATATACTTGACATCAAAGACTTCAAACTAAAGTTACTGTTGGAAACTAAGAACTGTTGGGGGTGATCCAGAGGGTCTTAAGTGGATTCTTCTGAAACAAATAATCTAAAGGGAAATGACTGATACTTGCCTCTGTCAGGGAGAACACCCCAATGTCACGCCTCAACGAATTTTTGGTCTCACATGGACATTGAAGAGCAAAGTATATGCAATTCCCTTTGATAGACTCCTTCTCTGATTTTAAACCCTCAGCTGTAGAAATCACTAATGAACCCGAGTAACTCACAAAAATGGATCGATCCCCCAACTCATGAATTTCCTTCCACCGGGGCACTTCTTCTTCAAGCTTATACACGCTGTATGCACTTACAGGCAACACATTATACTTGAAACCACCTGGTAAGACAGAAACATCATTCTGCTGAAAAACTAGGAACAAGTCTCCATAACAAGAATCAGCCACCAAGTACGCTGTTCTATAAGGAGACCTCTTTCCATCAATGATCGCTCGACTGACGAGCGGCGTATTATATTCAGCCATCACTAGTCTCTTCTGTTTTATGTTCTTGGAATCTTTAAGGTCAAAAACCATCAAATCATAACTCAAAACACTTGAGTTGAGATGAACGAAATATAATAACGTGTTTTTGTCATCAAGTGCAAGAGTGAGATGAATTAATCGGCCGGCGTTACAAATATTTACGATATCTGCAATATGAGTCCAAGATTCGTCTCCGATCTTGCAGAATGCAAGCCAATATCTTTTTGAATTCAAGAAGAGAGCCACCGCGAAGAAATCCGGCGAATCTGGTGAACAATTTGAGGTCTTCACATCTGCGCCGAGTCGAGGTTTGGTGGCTTGACGAGTAACAAAGCATGGTTCTGGTGGGAGATTGAGCTTCGCACCGGAAAATGGATTCCGAAAGGAAACCAAATTGTAACAAAGGAACTCATTCCTATAACCTGAAATGTATACGTCTGGACGCGAGAAGCTTCGATAATAGATCAACCAGCCACCTACCACGGAGCCAATAATGAAACTGTCTAGCCTTGATACAGCCTTGTTGTTCATGGAGCGGATTCGGTCGCCGGCCGGTAGCAGTAAGAGGTGATATTGTTCCATGCCATGGTCGTGGAGAAGTGCTGCAGGCTGATCTAAGAAACCTTCTTTGGCGGTTGCTTCTTCTTCTTGCACTGGCATGTTGCTGGTTTCTTCTTCTTCTTCTTCTTGTTTTGGTGTTCTCTTGTTCGCCATTTCTTGAGCTTCTGAATCTGCGTAAGCCATAATGAAAGCAAAGCAAATTAGCAAAATTTCGAATAGCAGTCTGAATGTCACGCTGATGCCCTTCAAGGAATGCGATATGTGAAAGGAAAAAAGCTATGTACGTGGTTATAACCTGTGGAATGAAGGACATGATTTCCACGTGTTCTAAATTGGCGTCAGATTAAAGTTCATTTCCCAAATACACGTCAGCAAATTCATGTGATTATGCCTACTTTACATTCTTTTGAAAGTAGGCACTGCTTTAACTGGGCAGATCAATTTTACTCTATTATGTTGATGTGTATGTGTTGCTTGCAAATCGGTTCCTATTAATTAGGTTGATTGTGTATTAGCATGTACTTAGAAGGTGAAAATACATATATCTTGAAGCATATGATTCGTGTATGGGTAGATTCATTGATCAGAATTATGCTTAGGTGTCAAGGAATCTTCTATGAGTACTATATGTACCTCTTATACCTAACATTTTCAATGAAACAAAATTGAGATCTCTCTTGGATATTCTCCTTCTTCCCAACAAAGTGACATCAAAGCTTGATTTTAAAGTGTTACAGTGAAGTGGAGAACTTGGTTCAAAGAGTGGAGAAATGAATAAAATTCCTCTTTTTATGGGAAAGAATTATATTTAATGGCATATTTGAAAGAAGGCATTGCATAAAGCACAAGATGTTTGAGAAAGTGTAGAGAGGTTACTCCCTACTATACAATGAGGTTATGTTGTTTCAAGAGAAGAAAGATGCTCTAGCACAAAAGAGGCAAAGAAACAAATTAATCCTTGCCATTATCCTTTCAATGTGTGGATGATGTGATATATGATTGTAATAGGTGCAATCATTGCAGAAGAAGCTTGGAAAAATTTAGAATTGTTTTCCTTAAGAATGAGAAAAAAGGATCAAAGAAGAGAAAAAGGAGCAGATAATGAAGAAGGAAGTCATCCATAACCTATCAGTGGTGTGGAAGAGCACAAGGAAGAAGATATGGTATCTATCAAAATTCAATTAAAAAGAGGTATGATAATTCTAAAATTAAATGCTACAATTGTCAAAAACTTAGTCATTATTCTTAGAAATGTCATTATTCTAAGAGAAAGAAGAAAAAAGAAAGTTATGCAAAGTTCAACAAAAATGATATTGAATTTATCAAAAAGGAAAATTTGAGTTGCAAAGTCCAAGAAAAGAAAGAAGATATTGCATTACTTATAAAAGGAGATGCTAAAGTTAAAAAATTAATCTAGACTTGTTAATCGCAAGAAGATAGAAAGCATGACTTGTCTTATGTAGAAAAGGAGGAAGAGACCCCTAACTTTGATAGGATAAGGTCCAAAGGCTGAAAAAATAATAGACTTTAGAATCTATGAAAGAGATTACTCAAGATTTATCTTGTGTCAATAAAGAGGATGAGAGATGACTCAAAATTGTCTTGCATCAATAAAGAGGATTAGAAGATCACACCATTTAAAAAATATATTAGGTATTGAAAACCAAATTAAGGAATTCAAGAAGAGACGTTGTATGATTTATTTTATCTTTTTAAAGTTGAAAAAGATGTTGTTGTGAGTAATGTTGAAGAGAGTTCATAATTTGTGTTATCTTTTTGGAGAATATGACAAAGTGAGAATTCAAAATGAGATAACATATGATTTGTCTAATCTCTTTAAAGATGAAAAGCTTACAATTGTAGATAATGATGAAGAGATTTGGTTGAAGCCATGGAAGAAGATGAAGATATAATTCGTTCAATTCAAATAATGATAAAAAGTGACTTGAATCAATTGGAGAAAAAATTGAAGTAAAAAAGAAGAGGAAGAAATAAGAGTATACAAGCATTCATGATACTATCGATGTTAAATGGATGTTGAAGATGAGAAAGGATACTAAAAGAGATGTGAAAAGAAGCAAAATTGTTGTTGCTACATAAAATCACAGACAATATGATGAGATTGATTATGTGAAGTTACTAAAACTTGTTTTTGGAGAGGAAGGTGCAAAAATTTCTATAAAATCCTTGAAATTCAAAGATTATGGATGAGACAAAGTTTGCAAGTGAAGAAATTTCAAAATTAAAATCAATGTGTCTAAGTAAATATTATGTACTTTAAATGTGAAAGTACATGTGTCTTGAAGTATGTGATTTATATAGGGTAGGTTCATTGATTAAAGTGATTATAGTAGTTAAAGAGTCATTTAAGTAATAATACCCATTGTATTCAGAATTTATGTATGCCATATAGTCCAATAGCCATGAGAAATACCTCCTCTTCCTTCAATGGCCTTCCAATAAAAAGTTTATAAAATTTTTTTATTACATTTAAAAATTCTTTATTATTATTTATTGTAGCAACTTTTTTTATTGTGGTTAAAATATTTTATATCAATAATAGATTAATTGTAAGATAAAGCAATTGAGCCTCATGACTGAAAATTTGAACGGTTGGACGCATGAAGAGTTTGAAGATGGATAAACTAGCCACATCATATCACTAACTTGGCTCCCATACGGTGCATGAATTTCTTTTTTAGTCAAAATTAATATAAATAATTGTGTATGTATGTACATATGTGTACATTTTATGTTTCACAAATAAATATTATAAAAAAATTATTACAAGGTTAATATAATTTGTACTAGTTAAAAAATTACCATTAGAAATATAAAGATATACACATATTTAAGTACATACATTACTCTCATTCCCTTAATTTTTCATAAAAATATTTTATTTTATGAAATATTTAATATAAGATACTAAAATCAACAATTAAATAATAAACTAAAGTCCTAAAATCAATAATTAAATAAAAAAACTAAAGTCTAAGAGATTAGACACTTAATCTTATCAATCTTATATATTTTAAAATTAATTTAAAAGTATAATAATCATTCTTTTTATCAATAAATATATTATAACTTATTATGCATGAGTACTATAATGATTTATAGTATGAACATATACAAAATAATTCATTAAGAATATATAATATATTTAAATAAAAATAAATATTAAATATGATTTACTAGTAGAAGAAGAAGAAGATGATGATGATGATGAAGATGATGATAATATAGTTAGAGGAAGATATAGATATAGATAGAATATAAATATAGAACATAGATTCTTCAAAAAAAATAATAATAATGTGACATATCATTGATTTCTTTCCCATTTTATTTTCTATCCATATCTTCTTTTTAAAATAGTTAAGATAAGTATTAAAATCAATTTAAAATTTTTTAAGATAAATATTAAATATGATCCATTAGTATAATGTGAAACCTTTTCATTTATTTAAAAGAAAATGAAAAATTAATTAATTGCAATATATTAAATTTAGAAAGAAATTAATTAATTTAATAAAATATTAAAATGATAAGAATTTCATTAAATACTCTTTGACATAAATTTATTGAGTTTGTTTTGCGAGGAAAACTTGCAGGTGAAAATTTTTTAGAGAAATATATAAATATAGATATAGATTTTCTATCCATATAATTTTTTAAAGATTTTTATTATAAATATTAAAATTAATTAAAAAATAATTATAAAAATTTTAAGATAAACATTAATGTGGTTTATTAGTAGAATGTGAAATTTTTTCATTTATTTAAAAAATGATAGAAAATTAAATTAAATGATTGTAATATGTTAAATTTAGAAAGAAATTAAATTAATATAATAAAATATAAAAATGGAAAATATTTCATTAAATGCTCTTTAAAATGAATTTTTTTGAGGTTATTTTGGGAAAAAATTTATAAGTGTAAAAATTTTAGAGGATGATATATATTATATTTTAATGATTGATGTTAAAACTCTAAATTGATGTTTAATGAGTAATACTTTCTTTTTTTATAGATAAGATGAAAATTTTCATATTTTGAAGACTTAACATTAAAACAATTTAAAATGAAATTATTTAAATTTATATTAAATCACATAAAAATATTAAGCACAACTTATGAGGTGAGATTGCATATATAAAATTATTCTACATGAAAATTAACAATTTTCATGCTTCTTTTTGTATTTAATCCACTACTACAATTTTGCCCTATAATGTTGCTATATTAATGTCGGTTAATGTGAAAATCAAAGTATATAATGATATGGTAATATCTTTGCAATTATGAACAACTTCTACGGTCAGTTCTTATAAAAAATTGATATAATAGTTAGTACAAAAACAATTTTGAAATTAAAAACAACTTACTACATTAGTTACAATAAAGGATTGAAATTTAAAGTCATTTATCAATAAGTTAGGACATTAATTTCTTATATCTGTCATTCAAAAGGCATTCCAATCACTTTTCTAGTAAAAATAAAATGATTACATAATGGATTTTCTTTAATAATTGACATTTATGGTTGCTTCTACTATTTATAAATTTATATTTCACTTTATTTTTTATATTGGTGGCATACAATGACAAAACACAATCTTTACTACACAAGTAAAAATACAACATATGGGATGATCTTTCTATCAAACCATAATTATCTTTTGCTAGGATAGGATCCATCATAAGATATATACAATTTAATAAGAAATTCATAATTATAAGATTCAAAGAATTTCTAACTTTGCAACATTGATCATATGTATTGTTCATATACTCCACCTAATATTGTAAGGAATGAATGAAAAAATATTTATAGAATTTGGTGAAGCACTTGAACATGGTGAAAACAAATCAAATCTCTTCAATAAATGAGAATCTACGATAAGGATTTTAATTTTTTTAACATAAGGAATGGGTCATTATGTTGTAAATTGTATCAATAATGCACTTTAGTTTTTGTGTAGGTTATTATCTTATGAGAAACATATTAATATATAATGATTTGTAAATTATATCACACTAATTAGTGTAAAGTTAGTGTACAATATTTACTAGTTAATTTTAATAATGTTGTTAGAAAAATAATTTATAATTAGTATTTATTGTTGGAAAATTTTAGGATATAAAAACTTGATAATGTAAAGACTGAAGGCTATTGATGCTGTCATAGTTAGAAGTTTTGACCTCACAAAAGTTGTGGTTACAACAACAATGTATCTTTACAAGTATTAGGGAATTTAGTGGGCAATCGACAACCTAGTGGCCTTATTTGTGGTATTTGAAGTGTGCATTCCTCTACATCTTACATAAGAGATTAGGACTTTACTTAGGCTAGAAAGGCATGCAAAGCAAAGAAATTGCTTCAGGCTTACATATGGTCTCCCTCTTTTC
This sequence comes from Sindora glabra, assembly GCA_020226215.1. Lineage (NCBI taxonomy): Eukaryota > Viridiplantae > Streptophyta > Magnoliopsida > Fabales > Fabaceae > Sindora > Sindora glabra. The sequence continues at coordinate 107,414,824 of CM035227.1, read as the reverse complement.
CTTTGCTAATGCCATTGAAGCCATAGAGTAAGATTCCTATCCAAAAGTTACGGTTGAAGGTTACTAGCCACTTAATGCAACCCTTGGTAAAATTATCTTAAATATGAGTGTATGGGATAATATAAGAAAAGTGAGAAAGTGACGAAGCAAGTGAGTGATTGCCATTTCAACACTAATTCAACAGTCATAAGAAATTCTAACTTGGAGATTGCGAAGTAAGAGTTAGTTTGATCAGCATTGTTAAGGTACTATTAAGGGGCCACCTATAATGAGTTACATGAAGAATAAGGTTGAAATCAAAGGTATAAGTAAAAGTGAGAGAGGGAAAAGGAACCCTAAATCCTGAAAGTTTATTTGGTAACACAAGTAGCATTAAGTAGATAATTTACCTCATGCTATAATTTAGGATTTTACATTTGAAGATGTTTAGTAGTTTATAGCTTTCTTATTGAAGCCCAAATTCATGTGTTTTCCTTCCATACTTCACAAGCTATCAATATGTCATAAATCCATGTGTTTTTCTTGTATAAGCGAAGGTAATCTCTCTAACAATGAATTTGTGAAAATAAGAGCAGGATTTCGTATTGTAGTCTTTTAAGCATATAAATCTATAAGAATTCTTATTTTGCTTCAAGTCACAAGCTTTTGATTTTAAGAATTAGAACTTGCTAAGTTAATTGGACAATTTCCTACAAAGACATTCAATCACCAATTGTTGAAGATTCACATCTTTGAGGACATAACTTGAACTTGATTTTGAAAAGAAAAAAGAGAAAAGAGATGAGAGATAAAGATGATCCTATTAGGCATGTTAGAAATTTGTACACACAAAATTTCTCAATTAAAATCAATGACATGAGAAAATTGTAAAGCGAATGAATTTTGTTGTTCTCTGAATGTAAGTGTGTAATCTCTAATTTTAATATTTGAAAAAGAATAAAATACATTGATTCTTCGCTTCAAGTGCTTTTAATTGAGAGTTGTAGAAAGCTTGATCTGAATTAAATGGTGGATTTTTTGTTTTGATTAAGACTTTTAAGGAAGCTTCGCATTTCTTCTTCTGATGACTTCTTATTTATCCATTTACCAGTTTTGTGGGATTCATACACATTAAAAATATACTTTTTCAATTTTCAAGATATTAAAAATTGTAAAAGCAAAGGTGTCACCATTTTTTCACCTTTTTACCCCTTCTTCCACTTTTTGGAGATTTTCATAAGGCACCCATTATTTTCTAGATACCATCTTCCAACCACAACCACATCCATTCTTGCATATTTTTGGGTTTTGACATAAACAATTTAAATCCAATTTTATTGAGGATAGTTTTGGGATTTTTGTTGGAGTTAAGTAAATGAAACTCTTACTTAAATTTCTATTAAATCCTATCAACATCATATAGAGCAATTGTGAGGTATTTGAGACAGAGAGATTAATAGAAGAGTAAAAAATAACAAGAGAGTAAATGAAATTCTGACATAGTCGATTTTTGGTGGTGTGACCATTTTTGCCATTAATGGTGACAACTAGTTCAATAGTGTAATAGGTGAATGAAAGTGATGAGAATAAAAAGAAAATTTTGATTGTTTTGGAATATATCATTTCTATTTAAGGGTTATGAGTGAGTTCACTATTTTAAGAAGCAATAATTTCATCGATGTTTGTTAGTTTGAGTGGTAGGGAGTTTGGCACTTCTCAAGTAAAATTTCAAATTTAAGTTTTATGGATCGAGTAAATAGGCCAGGAGAATTTACCCCACACATTAGGCCTAATTTAACTTAAATCTAGATTAGTCGAAGGCTTAATTTGGCCTAGTGAATATGGATGGTTCAGACAAAAAAAAGGTTTCTCTTTGTTTGCTTGGTTATAATTTATAAAAGTTCAAATCTTTGCTTCAAGTGCGTCTAGGTTAGATTTAGGATGAAGAAGAAGGGGGGGAAGCCACTTCAGCATATTTCGTTAGCCTTAGGATGAAATGTAAACGAAAGGATCAAAATTGCTTCAATTAAATAAATAGGGAATCAAAATAGATTATTTTAAATAAAAATGACCAAAATCAAGTATTTCTATTTTAGGAAGACCAAAATCACATTTTAAGTAAAAATAGTATTACTCAAATTAACAGTAGTAGTTATAATTTCGCCACAGTAATGCTTTTGCTTCGGACAACAATTTGGAGTCTATAACTTGCACAGGTTATAGTTCACTCTCAAGAAGGAACTAAAAAGATGGGGCGCTCTATTTTGTTTACAAATTTTTGCTGAAACAAGACATATAAACTTGGAATCAAAGACTACAAGCTAATGTTGCTTTTGGAAACTAAGAACTAATGGGGGTGGATCCAGAGGGTTCTAAGTGGATTCTTCTGAAACAAAGAATCTAAAGGGAAATGATTGATACTTCCATCAGTCAGGGAGAACACCCCAATGTCACGCCTCAACGAATTTTTGATCTCACGCACACTTTGAAGAGCAAAGTATATGCAGTTCCCTTTAATAGACTCCTTCACTGATTTTGAACCCTCTGCTGTGGAAATGACTCTTGAACCCCAGTAACCCACAAAAATGGAACGATCACCCAACTCATGAATGTCCGTCCACCGAGGCACATCTTCGTCAAGCTTAAACACGATGTATCCATTTACAGGCAGCACATTAGCAGTGTAACCGCTTGGTAAGACAGTAACATCATTCTGCTGAACAACTAGAAACAAGTCTCCACAATAAGAATCAGCCACCAAGAACGCTGTTTTAGAAGTAAACCGCTTCTTATCAATCATCGCATAACTGACAAGTCGGGTATTATATTGAGCAATCGCTAGTCTCTTCTTTTTTATGTTCTTGGAATCTTTAAGATCAAAAACCATCAAATCGTAACTCGAAACACTTGAGTTGAGATGAACAAAATATAATAACTTGTTTTTGTCATCAAGTGCAAGACTAAGATGAATTGATCTGCTGGCGTCACGAGTATTTACGATATCTGCGATATGAGTCCAAGATTCGTCTCTGATCTTACAGAATGCGAGCCAATATCTGTTTGAATTCAAGAAGAGAGCCACCGCAAAGAACTCCGGCGAATATGGTGAACAATTTGAGGTTTTCATATCTGCTGCGAATCGATGTTTGAACTCATTGAACTCCTGACGATTTACGAAGCAGGGTTCTGGTGGGAGATCGAGCTTCGCACCGGAAAATGGATTCCGAAAGGAAACGTAATTGTAACAGAGGACCTCATTCTTATAACCCGAAATGCTAACGTCTGGGCGCGACAAGCCTCGATAATAGATCAACCAGCCACCTTCCACCGAACCAATAATCAAACTGTCTACCCGCCGTGGTACAGCCTTGTTCTTCAGGGTGTGGATTCGGTCGCCGGCCGGTAGCGGTAAGAGGTGATAATCTTCCATGCCAAGGTCCCAGAGAAGTGCTGCGGGCTGATCTGAGAAACCTAGTTTGGCTGTTGCTTCGTAGTCTTGCACCGGCATGTTGCTGGATTCTCCTTCTTCTTCTTGTTTTGGAGTTTTCTTGGTCGCCATTTCTTGAGCTTCTGATATAACAAGAGCAAAGCAAATTAGCCAAATTTTGAATAGCAGTCTGAGGAATGCGATATTGGAAAGAATAAAAGCTGCGTATTTTGGTTCGTTTCTTCCGGAAGCATACGAATGAGAAGGGCATATATACCGGTGGGATGATGCACGTGATTTCCACGTGTTCTGAATAGGGAACGGATTTAATTCATTTCCCAAAAACACGCCAGCAAGTTCATGTAATTACCGTTAACAAAGAAATATCTTTAGTTGTACTTGATGTTTTGAATATCAAATTAATTATTAGGGTATGATTTAATTTTTGATGCTAGAACTCAGATTTATGTTTAATGAAGTAATAAAAAAAAACCTTTAAATATTATATGTTACTTTAATTGAAAAATATCTACATTAAATCTTAGTTGAAATCTTGGTTCATGTAATAATATATACATTGAGTGATATTTTTCTCTTTAAATATAATAATTTATTCTAGTTTTTTAATTTACATCCTACCCTTCTTCCTCATCATTACAACCTTTTCATTTCCTTTTTCAGTTTTTTTCGTAGTTTTCTTTCTCCTCTTTCACGACAATTTTTTTTTTTGCTATTTCATTTTCACTGTGGATCCTCATTTCTTCCCCACTCTTGTTTTCTATTCTCGCCCGGTTTTCATTGTGCTTTCATCAAATTTTTTCCTTTTTCTTTCCTTCCATGCTGGTCTTAGATTTTTTGGTTCTTCTTGTCTGCTTTCAGTTTTTTCTTGTTTACGGTTAAAAAAAAAATAATAGAAACAAATACTTTTCTACATAGGAGATTTTTTATCTTCGATCACTTTTTTGGCAAATAAAGAAAAAAAAATTATTGAGTGACAGAGTGGTGTGGATTGCCGGGATTTGTGTGAGTACAAGATAATAGGAATAATAATTTAGGAATTTTGTCAGAGAAGCTGAGGATGATTTAAATTTTAAAAATAGTATAAATTGGGAACAATTATACTTTAATTACATGTGTCTACACGCGGGTCGTCGTTTTCAATTAATTCATCTGTGTTTTCAAAAATATCAAAATTACAGGCTTGCACTTTTCATAATAAGTAGATTAAGTAAATTTGAATAAAATTCTAAGTGAGTAAAGTATAATTTATTTTAATATTTATATAAATTAATGTCAATAAAAATTAAGAAGATATATTAATCCTGTCATTTTGTTCTAATTTTATAAACTATATATATATATATATATATATATATATATATATATATATATATAACTATCAATAATGGTCCAATGAATATACAAATTTTGTTATATATTTATAACACCAAGAATTTTAGTTATTATTTTTTTTAACTTGTGTGATGTATTGCAATAAATTTTCATTTTGGCGTCTAAGGTAGATATATAGAGACAATAGAGGTTATTGATATAAGGAAACAAGACTATTTAATATCTTTTTACTTCGTATTGAAATTTTTTTATATTAATTCGCATTAATATAAAAATTATGTTCTACCCACACATAATTTCACTTCATTTCATTTAATTCATAGTTGTGGAATTTTTTGTTAAAAATTGTAAAAGAAAAAGTTTACATAGATAATTGTTAATGGTAAAACGCATATATAAATGAATTTCAACAATGGAATTTATACGGCTTAAATGAAAATCAATGTAACTTCGGTGCTTTTCAGAGACACTTAAAGGGCTCCTGAAGCTTTAGCATAAGCCTTAAAAGAAACTGAATATTTAGTAGTTGAAATAAAAAAATCCAATTACATAAGTACCAAATTAATGTCACCGTTGACCAAAGAAACCTAAGCAGTAGATCAGTCCTTATAATATATTATCACCCTGCTGTGCTCTCGCGACCTTTTCATACTATTGGCAGAACTGTTTAGAACATATAACTTGCAGAGACTAAAGTTAAGATCAGATAGAGTTTACATCAAACAGCAAGACAACAAACACCGAAGAAACCAGAAAGATGGTGTGCCTGTTTTATTAACTTGTTTTTCTGGCTGAAACTAGACTGGCTGAAACTAGACCTATATATCTTGATACAACTACACTATAAGATCCCATTGCCCACATATTGTTGAAAGACCATAAAACTAGTGCTATTTGTAGAAATTAAGAACTATGATGGTCGAACCAGAGAGTTGCAACTGCATCCTGGTGAAACATCGAAGGTAAACGGACACGCTTGATGGTTCTATCAGTCAAGGAGCACACCCCAATGTCACGCCTCAACTTTGTTTCAACTTGAAAGGTATTTTGAAGAGCAAAATATATGCAATTCTCTCTGAAAAGCCCCTCTGATTTTGAACCAACCTTCAACTCAGAAGCAGAAATCACTCTCGAACCCAAGTGACTGATAAAAATGGAACGATCACCCATGTCTTGAACATACTTCCATTGAAGCCCACCTTCGTCAACCTTGATGAACACACGGAATCCTTTTACAGGCAGAATATTAGTGGAACCTTCTACATCATTCATCTGAAGAACCATGAACAAGTCTCCACGACAAGAATCCGCTGCCAAGTGCAGTCTTCTATCTCCAATATTTAAATTCGTTAGAATAAGCCGTTCACCCCTCGTCGCTGGAGTAAAAATCCCTTGTCTAGGAAAGTTGTCAGATTCAGCCATCACTAGCCTCTTCATTTTTATGTTCTTGGAATCTTTAAGTTCAAAAACCGTCACATCATAGTTTGAAGCACTTGGGTGGAGATGAATGAAGTATAATAACTTGTTTTTGTCATCGAGGGCAAGAGCAAGCCGAACAAGAATGCCGGCGTCACGGATATGTTTGACATCTGCAATATGAGTCCAAGATTCGTCTTCGATCTTACAGAATGCCAGCCACTGTCTGCCTGAATTCATGAAAAAAGCCACCGCAAAGAATTCCCGCGATTCCGGCGAACAATTTGAGGTTATCACATCTGCGACGAATTGAGGTTTGTAGTCTTCACGAACAAGGAAGCAGGCTTCTGGTGGGAAACTGAGCTTAACACCAGAAAGTGGATTCACAAGGTAAATGTAATTGTAACAAAGGCACTCATCCTCATAACCGGAGACGACAACCGACAGAGGCGTGTAGGTTCGATAAATGATCAACCAGCCACCTTTCACAGAACCAACAACCAAACCGTCATTCCATGCTACAGGCTTGTTGTTCAAGGGGTGGATTTTGTGGTCGGACGGTGGTGGCCGTAAGAGGTGATATTGTTCCATGGAAACGTTGCAGAGAAGCACTGCAGGAAGATTTGAGAAACCTTGTTTGGCCGTTGCTTCTTTTTCTTGCACTGGCACGTTGCTCGTTTCTCCTCCTTCTTCTTGTTTTGGTGTTTTCTTGAACGCCGCTTCTTGAGCTTCTGGGCTTTCGGAAGCCATAACGAAAGCGAGAGAAGTTAGCAAAATCTTGAATAAGTGGGGAATGCGATCTGAAGGTATTGTTTCTTGGGGAAGTGAGGGAAGGAGAAGGTTACGTAAGTGGACTGAAGCATGGGGCCTCCGCCAATTCTAATAAATGAGTGAGTTGCAGGCCGCAAACACAAACAACTAATAAATATGTATTTATTAATCATTTTTTAATTAATGTGTTTTAATTTTTCTTGGATCATGATTCAGTTCAGTTAAGTTTCCTAATGCATAATCTTCTTGCTCCGAACAAATAGCTATTGTAATTAGGTTTAGTACTTTAAGGTGCGTTTATTTTTTAAAACATATTTGTGTAAAAGAAAATTTCATATACCTCGAATGAGTGATATAGGGTGTATTTAAATATATTTTTACTTTTTATTTTTTAAAAATTATTCTTAAAAATTATTTTCAAAAAATATTTTTAAAAAAATATTTTTGAATTAAAAAATAATAAATAAATGATATTTGATGAAGTAAATAAATAAAAGTTTTATTTAATTAAAAATGCCATCAAAAACAACAAAAAAGTTTAAAAACTTCTAAAACTTGATTCTTTTTTGTTTTTAAAACAAGAATTTCAAGAATAGTTTCCCAAATATAAATTTTTTTTAAAAAATGAAAAAAAAATTATTTTTAAAAATAGTAAATAAACAGAGCTATATTATTTCCATATTTTATTACTAAAAAAAACCTAGAAACATTGCAATAAAGGAAAACAACAACTTGCTCTTTGAAAATGAGATAGTTGATTATACAAGCAAAATTTCTCAATAAAAAAATTTACGCAAAAAGAAAATTATTGATCTCTTGAAGAATGTGAATTCTTAAAAAAAAAAAAAGAATAAAATAACTCCTCTAATTTTTCTCTATGAATTTTGATCAAGGAATTTGGAAAAGTTGATTCAAGAAACTTGATCTTGGATTAGATGTTGCATGTTTTGTTTCATTGAGGGCTTCATGAAAGTTTAATCTTGGATTGAATGGATGGTTGAATTTAATTTTGATGGAGGGTAAGAAGAAGCTTAATCTCTTATCAAAAGTTAAATCTTCATAGAGGTTTCTCATTTGAGAAGATCCACAAATTAACTTGAATATGAATTTAGGTGAAATCTTCAACTTGAAATGGTAATTTTTTATTGCAATTAGAGATGTAGGATGTTTAATCTTTGCTAGCATAGCTTTGGGAGAATTTCACATTTCCTTTTTGATGACTCGTTGTTCTCAATAGCACAAATGAGCTCTCTATCTCTTTCCTTCTTCTTCCTTTTTTTTTTAAGCTACCAATGGCAGTACATATACATATACTAATCCTAAAAAAATTATCCACACAAATTAAGCAATGTAAAACTTAACATATTTATACTAATATATTAAATTTAAAACTTTTATTCTACTTCATATGAAACTTTATAAAAATACGGAGAATAACAATAAATAAACAACCTAAAGAACAATTAATTCTAATACTTCTTCTTATGCTTAATTCAATTTGTCACTAAGATTTTTGCTGGACTCACTTATTTTTATATGAAATTTTAAATTTTAATTAATAGATTTTTTTTATTGGTTATAATTTATGAAGTGAAAAATAAAATAGACAAAAATTTAATTGCTTACATTGACTTTCTTAAAACTCTTTATATTTAATATAGAACATATAAAATATTTTTATTATTTTAAAATTTTATAATTATATTATTATATGACGTGTTTTCTACTGATATAAATAGAGCTGCGTTTACTTATTTGGAGGCAGGCAATTGGGTAAAAAATTAAAAGCATGCATGTTTGGAATATTTAATCATTAGGATCGGATATAACTTTGATACATTCGCTGTCTAAACATCACCGAACAATCTACCGTATCAAAATTCTCTCCCCGCGAACTTTGCATGTACCGCTCTATCATTATAAAAATAAGAGAAATATGTAAATTATCCTCGTTAACTTTAGAATAATTACATTTTATCACTATAAATTTTAGTAATTTGCAAGTTAAAGTTTTGGATTGTATGAAATTTATAATTAACATTCATTATTTATTTAATTAATTATTTTATTAAATTATATATTTTAAACAAATTTATATAAGAATCACAATATTATTATATGTTAACTTATTACCTTATTTTTTACACATAATTTCTATGTTATATAATTAATAAAAATTAAATTACATATATAAAATTTTAATTAAATACATGAAAATGAATTGAAAAATTATTTATAAAAGATAATGTAATTAATAAAATAATATATAATAATATTGTGATTTTTGTTGAAAAAGTTAATCAAAATATTATATAATTTAATAAAATGGTTAATTAAGTAAATGATAAGTGATAAGTGTAAGTTTCTTATAATTTAAGGGTTTTATTTTCAAATTTTTAAAGTTAAGGGGGTAAAATGAAACTATGCCAAAGTTGACGGGTATTTTACATTTTTCAATTAAAAAATTATTACAGCCGCTGTTCTACTCTATCGTATTCTATTATGATTTACCTGTATTGCTAACTACATCAGTACATTAACCCATCTGCATATCATCTCTAAGCTTCCATCATTAAAACCCCTACGCTAACCGATTGTACTCTGTTTACTAGTGAGGTGCCCTAGCAAATATTCTATTGTTCATTTGTTTTGCCCTTATATTTTGTTTTTTTTTCTTTTTTTACCTCTATGCGGATTTTCATTGTTTGTTTCTGTGGTAAAGTGATATTATCTTCTCATTTCTACCAAAATTTCTGCATTTCTCTAGTTACAAAGTACTAACATATCTGCTTAATTTGCTATTTATCTGTTTGCCTTTCCACTGCCTCAACTCTAAGAACTTGTGAAATTTTTTTCTAAATCTCTAATTTGATTACCAAATCCAACCGCATCAGTAAAAAAGAAAAAAGAAGAAAAAGATATCTAAGCTGAGTAGGAGGATTAGCCGATGATGAAAAATAGGCTATGGGAGGGCGTTAGAGATCCCTCAGTAATCAACTTGTTCTTTTTTTTTTTTTTGAAGTTGACTTGGACTTGTTGGTTTTTTGGGCTTTCTCTTCTCAACAAGCATCCAAGGCCCATAGGATTGCTCTTTCAATCCTCCGCCCGATGGGCTGCTTCCTTGGGTCTTTTCCTCAAAACTTCGGGAAGGAATATTCTCTGGGCTTTAACGTTAGGACCCGCGTTATTCACCGAGGTAGCAGCCTCGAGCTCAGCATTGCAGAAACCTTTCTAATGCCCAATCCAACCATTAAAGATCTCAATTGTGATTGGGTCACAATTACGGCTGCAACACATTTATTGCGACTTCAGACATTACACAGGTAAAAATTTGCGTTGTAGGCAGTGAAGCTGTAAAATTTTCTTTTGTTTCCACAACATATAATTAGAATCATATGGTAGCAATTAATTTATATTATTTTATACTAGTTTTTTTTATCTAAGATAATATTTATATATCAAATAAAATTTATCTGCAAGTAAAATATCAAAGTTTTTAACTTTTATTTTGAAAAAAATAGTGTACATAACTGTTGTAGCTGTAATAATGCACAAATTGCAATGTTGTGGTCACAGTTCATTATTGCAATTGTGATTTTCAAAATAATTGCAATTGCAGTATGATGTAGTTACGGTGGGTGCTGCAATTGCAATATTGTAAACACAACACATATTGTGACTTGCAATTTAAAATTACGCCTGCCACAATTAAAACAAACTTTGTTGAACCCTTCAGACATGACAGGTTGCCTAAAGCCATCAACCAACACAACCTCCGTTAGCATTTTGGACGAGTTAATCTGAAGGTAACCTTTGGATATATTTCGTTGATCACCATTGAAAGTATGAGTACGAACTTTAAGTAAAGGATCGATTTTACTAGTAGGCAAGGGAAGAACCATGTAAGGTTCAATGGGAAGTTCCAGAAATCTAATCCAAATGTCTATGAATGTGAGCCTAGCAAAGGAAGATAAGTCTCCTACCTCCCTCGTCCAACCAAATGGTTGTAGATAAACCAAGGAACATTGCTAAAAACTATAGCATAATCCAAATAAGTATCCATATCAATAACAAACAATTTGCCATTGAGTTTCCACATAGCATTAGCTTTAAAAAATATATATATTAATAACTCACCTTTCTTCCAAAGACCTTTCCAATAAGAATATGTCTCCACTGTACATTAGATTTCCTTTTTGAGATCCTTTAACAAGTGACCGAAATAACCCTATTCTTAGAAAATGAGAGAGTAAGTTCTCTCACTATAACTAATTTGGACAGCTTAAAGAAACATTGCTCGTAAGTTCTTAGTACTAAACCCAAAAAATTGTCCTTATAACTCCTTTGTCGTCTTTGTTCCACCTGCACTAGCTAAGTTTCAAGTTTTGGCACATCACAATGTCATAAGTTAGTAGTTGTGACAATTTTGATAAGAAAACCCAGTCAATTTTGAATAATACATGGTAAAAAAATCAGGCATAATTTGATGATCTTATAGATGAAATTTGAAAGCAATCTAATTTATATATGATTTTTTTTATTTCTCCTAAATTTAGAGGTATTTTGATAATTTTAGCAAGACTCGAAAAATCTTGAGGGTTTAAGAAGTACATGATTGCAATGTTTACATTTTTATCTTCATTTTAAAATAAGATAATGATGATATTTTATATGAAGCATGGATAAAGAACCTTATGTCAATTTACAAAAAGTATATCTACTCTTGTCGGGATATATTTGGTTCAAAAGATTTTTAAAGGGTGAGGTTTCTATAATTTAACTAGGACTAAGTAAGAACTAATCTTGTGGCTTAAATGTGTTTATTTATAGTCATTCTCTATATACTTAAAATTACGAAATGAGACATATATCAAACAAATAGGAGTTATCCTTCTTCTTAATCAAAATTATCCCTTGTCAACCTATTGTGCCTAAAGGTCTCTTGAGTGGCGTGTTCTTGCACTTTAGGTATGTATAGGCGCTTTAGTGACATTCGAATGTGACTTGTAGACTTATGAGTCTCATTAAGTGTGTTACAAGAGTTTAATGAAAAGGTTGGTATGTTTGCCAAAAGTAATAAGCATGCATTGCACAGTTTTGGCTAAGATGCTATTGACCTTATGGTATTAGGTATTAAAGCCAAGTTAGTGCTAAAAAGCATTGTTGAGTGGGATATAATTGGTTTAGATATGACTTGTCTAATGCCTTATAAGGTATATGTGAAACTATCATTGTCAAAATTGAAAGAGCCATTTTCTAAGGACTTAACTGGAAGGTGTAAGAGTTTGAAACAAATTGAATGTTAATATGAATGATGCATTCAAATGAACATTGATTTGTGTATTGGGAGCAATAATTTATGTTAAAGGACTAGCTTACATTTGCAACATGTTAGTTATATGCTTATTCACAGGTAATGGCATCAAGGAATGGAAACTACCTTACACAAGGATGAGTGAATTGACAGCCTAACTAGAGAGAGAAACCATGGTCTTACTAGTAAGCTTAACTATATCCAAAGGGATATATTTTACAATTAGTGGAATCAAAAGGTGAAACCTTAGTCACTGTAGAAATGTGTAGCCATAGTTGAATGATAGAATTTAATGAATGGCATATTGGAATGATAAGTTGAGCTAATTAATCTAAAGAAAGGAGTTCAAAATTGTATCAAGGGGCATCATTGTTTAGAGGAGCATAGTTAGAGAGCAAATTAGATATTCATGGGAATCAAAGCTATTTACACAATGATGTAGGGATAATGAGTGGCCTACAATGCTTATCTATAAGATTCTTCAATTTAGTAGGTTAGGCAATATAATTACTTTGCAGAATGGTGACAATGACTTAGAGGAGAGGTGGCAAATTAACACTATATAGTTGCTTGGTTAAGAAACTTTATGGTAATAACTATAAGATTCATGTTTTCTTAAGAATAAGAAAAGTGTGACTCGAGTTAGAGTGAAGGATATTTTATGCTCAACCTCTCTTCAAGATGTTAAAGTAAAGGTGCCATCAAAAGGTGCTTTTAAAGAAGTCATTAAAGGTTGCACTTAAGATAGGATTGTGAAAGCCTAGACATCAATAAATGTTGCTCAAGATATAAGGATCATGAAGACTTACATGCTAGAAAGCATCAACTTCATTGTTAGGTTATGATGACTAATGATATGCTAGAGGTTATCAATTTCAAAAGGATAAGAGGATCTAATCAAATGGCTAGGAAAGTGGCATTTATGAAGTGTGATGAATTGAATTAACATAAGTAGTCTTGAAGTAGAGTATAGGGCCTTTTGTGTAAATCTTGGCTCTTGCATTTGGGTAATGGAACTTTAGGTGTATAATATGTATCAATACACAATTGAAAATGTCAAGCATTGCATACAAACTATAGAGTTAGTGCACACTTTTAGTTATGAAGGTGGTACTTATGCGAACTATAGAAAGTGGAAGCACAAGTTGCAAAGGCAACAAAATCAAAAGTTACAAAAGTGGCATCCATACAATTTGTAAAAGAAGTAAGCACATATAGTTGCTAAGGTAATGACTTGTCAAACAAGTTATAAGGTAATGAATTAAAGAGAATTGTAGGATAGCAAAACTAGAAGGTGTTAGGGCATTTTGAAATGAGTCTATAGAAGTAACCTTTTGAGAATTTATAGAGGATGTATTTTGCCCAAAAAAAACCAATATTACAAAGGAAACAACCCTAAACTTGAGAAAGGAAACACCCATAATACTAAAAAAGACATACATGAGTGATCAAGGTAGTTAGTTAAAGGTGTAGATTGAAGATTAACATAAATATTTGAGAAAGTAAGTACAGTTTTTCATGTTGTTTTAGATTAAGGCATGAAACAAAGCATTGACATTTGAAGTAGAAGAGAATGTCACAAGTTGATGGCTGTGACAATTATGATAGGCTTAATGCTCAATTTTGAATGAAACTTGGTAGGAAAAATTAAATAAAGTTTGTAGCGTCTTATAACTGAAATTTGGGAACAATCAACTTACACAATTTTTTTTGATTTTCACCTGAGTTTAAGAGTATTTTCAACATGGTTTCGAGAATTTGGATAGTTTCAAAAATTGCATAGTTACAATCCTCATGTTTTTATAATTGTTTCAATATAAGATGGTGAAGATATATATCTCATTCGAAGTATAAAGATAAGACATTATGTTAACTCATAAAAAGTATGTCCTATTCCTACTAGAATGCACTTTAGAGGGTAGGAGTATCAGTAACTTAGTGGGGTAACTCAACACTAAGTTTAAGGCTCGAGTGTGTTAGGTTATTAGCTATTCCATACACACTTAAATTATAGAGTAAGACATCTATTAAACAAACAAAGTTACCCTTTTCTTTACTCAAAATTGTCTCTTTTCAACCCCTTATGTCTAGAGACACCTCAAGTGGGGCATTCTTATGATTCGATATGCACAATATTTAAGCAACATTTCCATGGGAGTGCTTTTTTTTTCATATGATAGGGCTATCGCCCACCATTTGCCTCTTTGTATTCCTTCATCAAATCAGTAAGAGATTGATCCCATGAGATATTGCTAAGCATCAAAGATAGGGACCTTTTCTCAAATGAATTTTCTTTATGCACAAAGCCTAAATTGAACCCTAAGACATTTTACTTAAGGTGGTTTAGCCCCTTCCACTCACTTGCTTCTTTTAATAGCAGCTGAATTGCGCTCTGTTTTGTTATTAGCACTTTGTTATTGTGTGTGACCGATGCTCTAACTTTGTTTGATATTACCATTTTTACAATTAACTAATTGTGTTTGTATTTATTACCTTTGTTCTAAGTGACAAGGACGAAGTAAACGAAATCAGAACTCATTTATGTAAATAAAATCATGAGCTAGTGGACATGGAGAGAATTTTCGGTAGGCGTTCAAGAGAAAAGTTCTTGACAATGTAATTAGTTTAAACAATATTTGGTATTTGTCAAAGAGTTTTTGATACATGGATGCTGACAAACAACAATTTAAATCCTTATTTTCTCAATTTCATTGCTAAATCATGTAAGAATTGTTGAAATAGAGCTTGATGCACATCCATATCAATGTTTAGATCAATTTTTGTAGGAACTTTTCCACATAAAACAAGGGGGACTAATTTAATTTGCATAAATAAAGACCACATTAAATAAAGAAGAAATAACTCTATGTTAGATATTTTGTTGTGCACATTACAAGCAACATAAGGTTTTCAAGCCTTCAAATGAGAAATTGAATCTGTAAGTTGAAACTAATTCCAACTTAATAAGTACCAAAGTAATATTACCAAAACAGTGGATTTAGATGTGCCTTCTACTCCACACAACAATTTAGAGTTTATAACTTGTGCATCAAGTAGCAATATATACAAAAGACTATAAACGATGAAGAAACTAGAAAGATGGGGTGCTCTATTTATTAACATGTTTTTCTGAAATCAACCAAACAATAACATCCCATTGCCATATATTGTCGAAAGTTTTTCAGAAATTAAGTACTATGAGGGTCGAACCACAAGAGAGTTGCAAGTGCAGTCCTTCTGAAACTTCCAAGGTAGTTGGAAATGCTCTATACTTCCATCAGCCAAGGAGAACACCCCAATGTCACGCCTCACTTTTGTTAGAGTTTCATAAACATTTTGAACAGGAAAATATATGGAATTCTCTCTGAAAAGCTCCTCCTCTGATTTTGAACCGGCATTCAACTCAGCAGTAGACATCACTTTTGTGTTGAAATGACTGATAAATATGCAGCGATGATCACCAAAGTCGTGAATCTCCTTCCATTGAAGCCCACCTTCGTCATGCTTGATGAACACACGGAATCCATCTACAGGCAGAAGATTACTGATACGCTTAAAATCATTCATTTGAAAAACCATAAACAAATCTCCACAAGAACAATCCGCCACCAAGAACACTCTTCTATCTCCAACTTTTAAACTTGTAAGGATTTCTCCATCACCCTTCACGGCCGGAGTAAAAATCCCTTCTCTGGGAAGGCTGTCAGATTCAGCCATTACTAGTCTCTTCATTTTTATGCTCTTGGGATCTTTAAAATCGAAAACCATCATATCACAATTTGAAGCGCTTGGATTCCGATTAAGGATATATACTAACATGTTCATGTCATCAAGTGCAAGAGCAAGCTGAATCAGAATGCTGGCATCGCGAATATGTTTGATGTCTGCAATACAAGTCCAAGATTCGTCGTCGATCCTACAGAATGCCAGCCAATGTCTGTCATCTGAGTTCAAGAAGAAAGCCACCGCGAAGAATTCCGGCGAATCTGGCGGACAATTTGAGGTTAAAACATCGGCGAGGAATTGAGGTTTGTAGTCTTCACGAGTAACGAAGCAGGGTTCTGGTGGGAGACTGAGCTTAACACCAGTAAGTGGATTCAGAAGGTAGACGTTATTGTAAGAAAGGAACTGATCCTCGTAACCGGAAACAACAATCGACGGACGAGAGAAGTTTCAATAAAGCATCAACCAGCCACCTTGCACAGAACCAATATGCAAACCTGTCTTTGAGGCATATGGGCTTGTTGTTCATGGCGTGGGTTCGGTCGCCGGCTGGCAGCCTTAAGAGGTGATAATGTTCCACAGCATGATCGAAGAGAAGCACCTCAGGGGAGTTTGAGGAACCTTGTTTGCCTGTTGCTTCTTTTTCTTGCTGGTGGCATGTTGCTGGTTTCTTCTTGTTTTTGTGTTTTCTTGGCCGCTTCTTCTTGAGCTTCTGGGTTCTCGGAAGCCATAATGAAAGCCAAACAAATTAGCAAAATGTGGTAAATGAGGATACTGTTGTCACTGTTGTGGGAGGACAAAAGCTACGTGGTTTGCGAAGGAAGGAGAAGGCTATATAAGTGAAGTGAAGCACGTGACTTCCTAGATGTTCTAGATGATTGGGTGAGTTACAAGCCACAAACACAAATAACTAATAAATATGTACTTATTAAGCATTTTCCGTTTTCATTAATGTGTTTTAATTTTTTTTTAATCTTGATGATTCGGTAATAAATATGTATTTAATTAGGAAAAGTTCTTATATAATATGTCTTTAATATTAACCGATAAACATTGACGCAGGAGCAAAATCTAAATTTTTTTTATAGAAAATCTAATCCTATAAAATGTGATGAGAATTTGATAATTATCCTATTTAATTTAGCTTTAGATTTATTTTGTTATTTAAATTGTAATTTTTTTTATTTTTATGAAGTTCCACATTAGGTAAAATAAAAGCCTTAACTTTAGTTAAGTCTCACATTGATTAAATCTTGTGGATTGTTTTCTTATGATTGGCACATATATGTATCTCATCAAGAAGTTTTATTTATCCAATACTCAATTCAATTCAAGTATTAATAAAGTATTTCAAATGCTTGCGAAAATACTCTTAGATTTTCAAAATCTAGGTTGATATGATAAGTTTTAAACCTATTAGATTGAAATTATTTAATCATATATGTCTAATTTTTAATAGATGATATCAAATAATTTCAATTTAAAGATTTTTGAAATTATCACATCACTCAGGGTTTTGAAAGGTTTTGAAACCCTTAAAATACCATAAAATTTATCAATATTTGATTCCAATATTTTCATTTAATTCTCATGTGCTAGTAATATATTTTCTCACTTATGCTTTTCATTTTGCATTAGGTGGTATCAGAGTTTGATCAACAATCCAAAGTTCAAGATCAAAGGTTCAAGATGGCAATTAGTAGTGATAGTAAACACAGTGGCAAACTTCCCAATGATAATGATTATGGGATTAAAATTCTTTGGGTAGTGATGCAAGGTCAAGAGGAGAAGATGCCTCATAATGCCAATATGTTTTTTAAAAAGGATAGAGACAACTATGTCGGAAGATGATGCTTGCAGTCTACCTAACCATCATTTGTGATCTTGCATTTTAACAAAGAAAATCCATTTATAAAGTCTTTCAAGGTAAAGCCAAAGCAACAATGGATTACCAAAGAAACAATTATCTTTATGGTGAAGAAGGAAGATGAAAACCACATAACAACCATTTAACCAACCATTATCAACAAAGACTAGAAGTCTCCGATGAAGATTTAGACTTTGAATATGAAGATTACCTTGAAATAAGAAGATAAAGTTGAGGAAACAAAGATCATCATAGGCAAGTTGATTTTTCTAAATTCAGTGGTAATTTCAACATTGATTCGTTTATGAATTGGATAAATGATATAGAAGACATCTTCAACTTAATGAATGTTCTTAAAGAAAAGAAGATGAAAATAATAACCAATCACTTGAAAGGAGGAGCACTTACATAGTGGAATCATTAACAAGCTAATAGAGTTCATCAAGGCAAAAATAAAATTAAATCATGATTGCAAATGAAGAAGATGTTAGCAAAGAAAATATTTTCCAAATTATTATAAGGCAATCCTTATTTGAAATAAATCAAGATGATCATCTAATTCAATCAATTATGGAAAGTCATCATTATCCAAAGTCATTAATTATAAAGATACACTTCCATTAACTTCAGCTAATTATGAAGAACTATTTTCATTAACCAATCATGAAAGATAATGCAATAAAGAATAATATAGCTCAAAAGTTGAAGGAGAAACATTCAAATGAAGGTGCATATCATAGAATTAAAGATAGTTTTCATGTTTATCAAGATGTCTATGCAAGTGAGAAAACTAATGATTAAATTCATAATGATCAAAATTTTAGAGATCAAGCTTCCATTGAATCTAGAACATTCAATCATAAGAAGAATTGTGCAAGCCACAAGCATTTAAGGTGAGTTCAAGAAGTTTTTTTTATCAAAAAGCTAATAATGTTCAACTAAAAGATCCATTTCAATCAAAGGATAAGGTGGCTGAAGTGATTAATACTAAAGAGGATGAATCAAAAGATTTTGAGGAAAAAGACGAAGTTTCTCAAAAAGATGTTATTATTCAACAAAACTATCACATTAAGGAATTTCTGGAAGCCTATACAAAAGCATAACTAATAATCAAAATGATGACTATGCACTTCAAGTTTACCCAGATTATCATAAAAAAATTTGTTAATGAGCTAATAATCTAACAATCAACAAAAGCTATTGGCTACTTGAAGAATGAAGTAGTGGATTTTCTTGGAGTTGAATTACTTGACAAGAATAAAGTACAATACTTGATCAATCTTATGAACAAATTGAAGTTTAATATTCAAGCATTTGTAAAGAAAACTCATTTAAGATATTGTCACTACTTCAAGAAGTTAAAGTTGCAAAAGTATTTCAAACATTTGTTTTGATGGAATTGAAGAATTCCAATTTAATATATAAACTTAAGGTCAAGTTCTTTCCAAGTGAAAGGAAATGATGTAGAAGCAAAAGGTAAAAGATTTTATACCAAAATATGACAAGGATTTGACAATTATAGTATTTTATTTAATTTTATATTTATTCTGTTATTTAAATTCTAATTATTTATATTTATCTTTTTTATTTTTATGAAATCGCACATCAAGTAAAATAAAAGTTTTAAATTTAGGAGATTAATATAAATAAGTTAAGTCTCACATCACTTAAATATTACTAGTTATTATTTCTTAGAATTAGTATATATAGTTACCCTATCAAATAATTTTATTCATGCAATATTCAATTCAAATATCAATAATATATCTAATTCCAATATTTATATATGTTTCCACTTTGGCTTAATTTCCATCTTACATCATTTTTAATGCCTTGAAATTAAAAAAATAGAATTTTTAGTGCATATAGATCCTATAAACCAATAAATAAATAATAAGATTAATAATTATGATTCATTTATTGGATGAGATTAAAGACATCTATTATAATTAGATGGCATTTTGTTCAATTTGTAGGAATAGAAATGAAATGGAATTAGAAAAAGCAGAGTAAAGGATATAACTATTACTTTTGAAATGTTCTCATTTACTTTAGGAATGCAATCATAGAATTTGTAATTCTTTTCTCATTGTTAGGTTTATTAGCTAGAAAATGGGCATTGATAAGAACAACGATCGTAACATTAATGTTAATAGTAGTGATAACAGGGGTGATAATAGTTGTAGTGATAGTAACAATGGTTGTCCAATAATGATGATGACGATGGTACAACAATGGCAATAACAATGTCAACAATGATGTTAGTAATATTGGCAGTGATGGTGGCATTGACCATAGTGTGGTGGTAATGGTGGTGGTATTGTAATGATAGTATTTACAATGATTGCAATGACAGTAATGATAGTAGCAATGGTGACAATTGTGGTAATGATGGCAATAACGGCAGTAATAGTAGTAATAGTGATGGTGGTGATGATGACAAGAGCAATGGCAATGGTAGCAATAAAAAAGGAGAGAAGTGTTTTCTATTTCCATTAAATAACATAATTTGAAACTCTAAAGAAATCAAGATATTCAAATAGGAGAATTTTTTAGAAATAAATAAGAATAACATATTTCAATACACATAAATCAAATACTTAATAAAAGAATCAAATTTCTAATTACGTTTTCGATCCCTAAAATTTTCAAACCAAAAGCGGCTATTCAAGAATTTCACTTTAATAAAAAGCCTATTCTCGTTAATAGCAAATAGTTCATCTAATTAGGTACTTGTTGCACATTCTTTTGAAAGCAGGCAATGGAATAAAAGATGGAACGCATGCAGCATTTGGAATGTTAAATTACTAGCATCGGATTTAACTGGTGTATTTTTTGTGTCAAGGAGTTTATAACAGTTTTATATTTTCCTCAACGAAGTATTGTCTGTGAGGAAAAAAATTCATAACTCTAATGATTCAGATAAAATATTAATTTCTCTTATCCATTTTTAATAATGCATTAAATTCTTACTAATCTATTTGCGATAATAAATAGTATTTAAACTCCAACAGATTAATTATTGAGTTTAACTTTGATTCACTTATAATGTAAAATATTTTACACTATTAATAAATAAAAAGAAAATACATTATTAAAAAATAAAAATAATTAAAAATTTTGATTGTAGTAAAAAATATTAATAATTTTCTAATTATTGAAAATATATAAATATGTGAATGATAATATAAACATAATTTATGGTGATAGCAAAATAAATTTAAATCCTTAATTATTTGCAAATAAGTTTTGCGTACGTAAAATCATCTTCAAATTTTCAAAATCATGGTTAACATGAGGAGTTCTATTAGAATTTATTTTAATTGATATTCAATCAATTCCCTTCTTCTTCCTGCGCTGGTGATTATTATAATAGTCTTTCAAATGATGTGACATCACTTTTCTAGGAGAGCAAGGAGACCTTAATCGTCATTGTAAAATTTTATGATTTTATATCTTGATTTTAATAATCAATGTAAAATCTGGTGAATAGAATTTACTTAAATCACCAAGAGTGGTTTTCTAATATATATATATATATATATACCAAGTAAATTTTTATGATTTTATATCTTAATTTTAATAATCAATGTAAAATCTGGTGAATAGGGTTTACTTAAATCACCAAGAGTGGTTTTCTATTTAATATGCACCACACACACACACACACACCAAGAATTTTTAACACTTGTCCGTATTTTTAACACAATGCCTGCTAGATTTTTTAATAGATGTATTTATGGCATCCAATTTATCATTTTTTGAAATTCAAATAAATCATATTTTTATATTATTATAACAACCAAAACCTTTAAACCCTTAATTTTTATTATAATTTTAATCTTGCCCCCCAAGTTTTATTTAAAATAAATTTACCATGTAAGTTTTCAAAGACAATATAGATATTGATGGGGAGTGATGAGAATCTACTTGATAGATCATTATAAACTTTAACAAAACAATGTGAAAACAAAAAGATAGTCTCGCCACACTCTTGGAAAGTAAGAATGAAAGTGATGAGTCATAGAGAATACACTAAAAAGAATGAAAATCTCTTAATAGGTGTAAAAAAGTCATGTTACAAAGGATGAATTCTTTAATAAGTGAAGGTCAGTATTACAAAGATTGATTTCTTTTAATAAGTTACAAGTTCATTTAAAAACTTAATAGAAAATCATAGGCAACAACCAAATCTTTATAATAAATGATCCAAAAATTTTTAATCTATAAGAAACAATTCTCCTTATATAGGTTATAAAGTTAACAAATCAACCTAAATTAATTGGATTCAAGTGGCCTAACACTAACACGCTTAATTAACCCTTTAATTAGCCATACATAGGCTACAACTAAAGTCCTATAATGACATGATAAAAAATCAAAATAAGATGATAAAATGATGGGCCAACAGTTAGTTAACACATAAAAAGCTTGTAATATCTTAAACATAATAAAAACACAAAATAATTACCTAAAATGCCCTCTAAATGGTGCCATAATGGAACATAGCTAAAAATATGGTCTTCCAAGTCCTCTCTTTGATCCTATTAATTTGCTCTTTATGTTTACACCGCTTAAATCACATCAGAAAGGATCTAGATGAAGAAAATCTTGGATTAAAGGACCATGATAGGGCATCAAAAATTGATTTCAATGATAGTAAAGAGAAAATTTCAAACAATAATGGTCTATAAAGAAGTTGAATCATTATTGGTATAGATACCAATTGAGCCTTCTTATAAAATTGATGCAAAATATAAGAAAAAATAATGTATAAAATAAATTAAGTTAGAAATCAACATAACATTTAGGTGATAATGAAAATAAAGAAGAGAATAGAATAGAGTTAGAAGCCAACTTGAAAGTACTGATGAATAGTTATGTAGTCATAAAGGAGGAAAGTTAGATGAAAATTTGCTTTAAATTAATTTAAGGGACAAAATTGAAATTTTAGTGGAAATTAATATATTAAAAGTGTCTTTTTATTATAAGAAATTGAAAATATAATTTGTGTGAGACATGTGATTGCAAATTGGACACCATGTAAGCATTTCCTTTATAAAACGAAATAGAGTTTTAGTGTTGAATAATTTGCAAGTTTTTGAAAAGTTAGATGATAAATTTGCTTCAAATAAAATTTAGAAAAAAGAACTGAAAATTGATTGAAAGTTAAGGGATTAAAATATTTTTTACTTTTTTTAAATATGTTTTTAAATTGTGGTTTATTCACTCTTTGGATCCATTATGACTCACCCCTTCCAAATATCATTTTTATTTTTCCCGAAATCTAAAAGATAAATTAGAGCATTTGAATTCACTCAGGATTTAAGGTGCAATAACAAACTCGTTGAACAATTGAAAAAGAAAATTCAGCGAGTGCATATATATATATATATATATATATATATGTATATATATGTATATGTATATATATGTATATATGTATATATGTATATATATATATATATGTATATATGTATATATATATATATGTATATATATATATATATATATATATATATATATATATGTATATGTACTATTAAAGGTGTAATCCTCTCAAATATGTATTATATATACATACATACATATATAGTACACATACATACATATATAATACATATTTGAGAGGATTACACCTTTAATAGTACGTATACATACATACATATATATATATATATATATATATATATATATATATATATATATATATATATATATATATATGTATGTATGTATGTATACGTACTATTAAAGGTGTAATCCTCTCAAATATGTATTCCTGGCTAATGGTCATGGATAAGTAATTGGGGTAAAATTTTGTTGAGTTTAAATAAAATGTCTGTAAAATATTTCTCATTTACTTGACTTGAGAAGTTAATGTCTTGCTCTATGTGCAACAAAAGATCAGACACAAGTTTTGGTGTATCAGGATTGGGATACTTCAAAATGTAGGATGCACTTTAAAATTATAGCCTATAATAAAAAAATTAAAGATTTAAAATTTAACGTAGAATGATAAATTAAAAAAATACTTTTAAATTTATAATTATTCACTCTCTTAATTTTCTTATAAAAAATTGAAATATGTCACTTTACGTTTTAGAAGAGCTTGATATGGTATTATACCAAATAATAATACTGGAGAATGATTTAAATTTGACGTCAAAACAGTGAATTGATTCTTAATGAAGTAATCCATTTTTGCTTATTGATAATATAAAAAGCTTGAGATTAAGAAATTTACGAAATAAGATTGCACATGATTTACGAAATAAGATTGCGTAACTAAAATTATTCTACGTGAAAATTAACAAAATTTCTGCTTCCTTTTGTGCGTACTACTTTTCCATGGCAAATCAGCAAGACAGTATTAAAAAATGTCTAATTGAAATTTTTGTTGGGGTAATACCGTAATATGCATAGTAGTATTTAGTTCATTTTAAATAAAAAAATGTAAATTAATTCTTTCAATTTTTTATGGTTGGATTTTACCTCCTTTTCAACTTTGAAAGTTTAGAAATCATCTCCTTATAATTTACAAAACTTAGAAATAATATTCATCTTCTGTTTAATTAACCATTTTACTAAATTATATGATTTTTTTAATGAAGTTTTCAAACAAGGATTAAAACATTATAAAAAATTAATTTGTTCTGTTACCTTTTACATAATAATTTTGCTCCTTATATATATATGTATATATATACAAGTGTTTAATTGAAATTCTCTATATATAATATAATTTTTACTGATTATATAACATAAAAATCTTGTATGAAAAATAACTAAAAAAGTTCATATATTATAATGTTTTGACTATTATTTACAAACTTCATGAAAAATGCATATATAATTTCTTAAAATAGTTAACTGAATGGATGATGAATGTTAATCTCAAATTTTGCGCTAAGAGGGTGATTTCTATGTTTCCAAGAAAGAGATAATTTGCATTTTTTTTAAATATAACATTTTATTTTATATTTTTTAATATAAAAAATTAATAAAATAAATTGAAGTTAATAATTTATATCAAATTGAACACACAGAAATTCTACTTATAGCATGTTAATATGATAGAATAGAAAATGTTATTTTAGCAAGCATTATGAAATGGGAATCTTTGACTATTCTATTAAATGATGGAATATTCATTTCATAATAAAAGTGATAGAATGATTATTTCATCATTTGTGGAATGGTTTTTATATATCTCTATCCTTCACATTTTACATATATTCTAACATTACCATTTATTAATGAATAATAAAATAATATCAATTTTAATGTTTTTTAATTCAATTTTTTTTGTAATTATATTAGTAATAAACTTTAAAATCAAATATTTTTCTATTCATTATAAAAATTATTTAACGTAAAAAATTTGATAAATTAATTTTTTGTTAACTATAACTATGAAAATTAAATTTAAAATATTTTAATTTTTATATTGAGAACATCATATACATTACAATTTTACTATTTAATATATGTTCAATTATAAAAAAAGTTATAAATAAACAGAAAAAATGACAATACCATTTTTAGATAAATAGATTTTCAATTCTGTACTTCTTTTTGTTTTCAAAGGTATCGTTGTAATTAACAAATTTTTCCATTCTATTCCTACAATATTTATTTTACCAGATATAATTATGAAATGGAAAATTTATTACATTTTTAAACATATTAAACGTAATTATGAAATGATTATTTTATTTAATTCCTTTCCTTTTTATTTTATTTCTTCATACCAAATATAATATTAGCTTGTCAACGGAGTTCCAAGATAATAATTAATGGGAGGGAAATTATCAGGGGTTTACAATAATACAACCCTTTCGCCTGGAACAGTGAAAAACATAGCAAAGATTAAGAAATCATTTTCTAAATCTTAAATAGAAAACTTTGCTCCATATTATAAATTCACCAGCTGTAGCAGCAGAGCTACCGAAAACACTTTATTTATCTTTCTAAAAAAATTTCAAATTTCACTAAATAAAATGTTGAAAATATACATTTCCCCAAATAATTCTGTATACCAGTTTTCGCGACACATCCACCCTTATCCAACTATTTTCTGAGAAATATTTGATAATGTTTTGGGATGATACGCTCAAAGCACGGAATTTACATCTACACATGAATGATCATTTATGGGTAAAGCTATTTGAAGGTTTTATTTCTTTATCTATATTTAAGGTTTAATCCTTAATCTCTGCATATACATATTTAATAGTTTAGTCACCCTGCCACCTCTACTTAAAAAAAAATGAAAGGTCAGTCATAAAATTATCTTTCAGTGGCTGTTATCTTAAAGTTAAGTTAGTGTGCCTACTTGGTTTTTCACTCTTTCAGTAACAGATAAAAATTGCCAACTTAATTTGATCCAATCTGTCGATTAGAAAGTGATCGTCAAAGTAAAAGTTTGTATTCAACAAAAAGTCAAATATAATATATTAAAAAAATCAAAATTATAACTACACAAAGAAAATTGTTATGAGTTTGCATGCTTAAAATAAGACCAGTGTGCCTCTTTTGCTAAAAAACAAAAACTTAACTGGGGTTTTCAAAGGCCAAATGTAAGACCAAAAGAACTCAGCATTATCCACGTCATTGTCTTGAAGACCCTTGTGATGTTGACTGAAGTCTGATAATATAATATCATTTCAAAAACCAAGTTGCTTGCAGTGTAAAAACGAATATGTTGAAGTAGAACTTGTTTGCTACAGTTATTATAACTTGCACAGGCTAAGATCAAATAGCAATATACTGAAGACAATATATAAACCGTGAACGAATTAGAAACATGGTGTGCTCTATTTTATTAACACGTTTTTCTGAAATCAACCAAACAATAAGTTCCCAATGCCCATATATTGTCAAAATTAAGATTGTAAACTAATGTTATTTTCAGAAATCAAGTACTATCATCAGGGTCGAACCACCAGACAGTTCCAAGTGCAAGCTTCTGAAACTTTGAAGGCAGATCGAAATGAATGTTACTTCTATCTGCCAGAGAGAAAACCCCAACATCACGCCTCAACTTTGTACTATATTGATGGTTATTTTGAAGGGCAAAATATATGCGATTCCCTCTAAAAGGCCCCTCCTTCTCTGATTTTGAAACATTCATCATTTCAGCAGTAGAAATCACTCTTGAGGCGCTGGAGCGACTGATAAAAATGGAACGATCTCCCAAGTCATGAATCTCCTTCCATCGAGGCCCACCATCTTCCTCAACCATCATGAACACTCGGTATGATTCTACAGGCAGAATATTAGTGGAACCGTCTATTTTATTCTTCTGAAGAACCATGAACAAGTCTCCGCGAGAAGAATCCGCCACCAAGTACACCCTTCTATCTCCAACATTTAAATTTAAATTGATTCGCTCTCCACTCTTCAACTCGGGAGTGAAAACCCCTTTTCCGGGAAGGCTGTTAGATTCAGCCATCACTAGTTTCTTCATTTTTATATTCTTGGGATCTTTAAAATCAAAAACCATCATATCATAATTTGAAGCGCTTGGAGTCCGATTAAGGAAATATACTAACTTGTTTTTGTCATCAAGTGCAAGAGCAAGCTGAATCAGAATGCTAGCGTCGCGAATGTGTTTGATATCAGCAATGCGAGTCCAAGATTCGTCGTCAATCCCACAGAATGCCAGCCAATGTTGGTCTGAATTCAAGAAAAAAGCCACCACGATGAATTCCGGCGAATCTGGTGAACAATTTGAGGTTATCACATCTGCGACAAATTGAATTTTTTTGTCCTGACGAGCAAGAAAGCAGGGTTCTGGTGGGAGATCGAGTTGCATGCCCGAAAATGGATCCAGAAGGGAAATGTAATTGTAATGAAGGAACTGATCCTCATAACCGGAAACGACAACCGACTGAACGTCGAAGGTTCGATAGAGGATCAGCCAGCCACCTTCCACAGAACCAATAACCATACCGTCTTCCCCGCTGTATATAGGCTTCATGAACATAGTCTGGATTCGGCCACCAGCCCGTAAGAGGTGAAATTGATCGCTCCCATAGGCGCAGAGAAGCACTGCAGGAAGACGTGAGAAACCTTGTTTGGCTGTTGCTTCTTTTTCTTGCCCTGGCATGGTGCTGGTTTCTCCTCCTTCTTCCTGTTTTAGCGTTTCCTTGGTCGGCGCTTCTTGAGCTTCTGGGTTTTCGGAAGCCATAACGAATGCAAAGCAAATTAGCAAGCAAATTAGCAAAATCTTGAATAAGTGAGGAATGCGATCTGAAGGTATTGTTGTGAGAGGTACCAAGATACGGGGTTTATTTCTTCCGGAGCTGAGTGAAGAAGAGGGCTACATGAGGTGATTGAAGCACGTGACTTCCACGTGTTCTAAATAATGGTGTGAGTTACGACTACTGTTTTAAAATTTAGTCCGGCCATTTACGCGCAATTGACGTGACAAAGTGAATGGATCAGTGGTCGAATCAATCAATTGTGGTATTTTTACATATAATAAATTAAATACTATATATATGTATGTACTTTATTATTATATTTTAAAAATAATAAATAAATATTAATTTTATTGTAATTATAATAATCATTTAACATAATTTTAATTCAATCAAAAAGCAAATGACAAATATTATTTTCTTTAATTCAAATTACTTTCACAAAATTCTTAATTCTTTTCATTTAGTAATTATTTCAAATGACAAAAATACTAATTTATAACAAAAATTATTAATTCTAAATCATATAATTTACTAAGAATTAAGAAATTTTCTATCCTTTTAAAATTCTTGGATAAATTCAAGAATTTCAAAACTTTATAATCTATTTTTACAAGAAAATTTTAACTTTTTTTATTTTTGAGCAATTAAAAAATTTAAAAATTTTTAAAAAGAAAAACTATAATTGTTGACTTTTTAAATTCAATATCTTAAGTATTTGTTTTATTTATCTTGCATTCTTGCTATACATATAGGAAAAGTCTTAAGACTTCCTTAGTTTTTTTTTTCTTCTCATTTTTACATTGGGCTTTTAGGTTTGATTGGAATTGGACTCTATCATTTTGCCAAAAAAAAAATAAAAAAATTAGTGAATAATTGATTGGGTTACCAATTCAACCTTGATTTTTACTAATTTGAACCAAACCAACCTAGGTTTTTTGCCAAAATGGGTCTAAGGGTCAATCTGATCAATTTTTAAGTCTAGGTGCTGGTTTAATCAATTGAATTGGATGTACTGATCCAAGTTTTAAAACAATGGTTACAACTCACAGGCCATGAACACAAATTAAATGATGACTATCTTAAAATTTAATTTTACTTTTGACTTTTATCTCGGTGCAAATAACAATCCCCTCTTTTTTTTTCCTCTTTCCTTTAACCAATTAATGTATTATGGCAAATGAAGAAATTTGGTTTTCATAACATAATTTGTAAAATACCACACATTTATTCTTTATTTAAATATATTGAGAAAAAGTATGAAAAAATAGTTAAAATAATATATAGAAATTATTTTTCAATTTATTATGTGGATTATAGTTTTTAAAATTAGATTAGTTATTAAAACAAATAAGTCACTAATTTACCAGTTTGCTAATTCAACTACTAATTCATTGTTGAACTAGTTTCAAATTTAATATATAAAGTATAAGTATATGTATCTCTATATATATATTAAAAATATTAATTATATGTGTACACATGTATACATATGTATAATTTAGTATTGTATATTTATAATAATAAGTCATGATAAAAACTAAAAATGTAATATAATATAAATTATTGATATAAATGAATAAGCAATAAAATATATATGATATAAAAATAATTTATGTTGGAAATATTAAAATAAATAAATTCAATTGATATGAAATTTTAAATGCATTATATCTTAATTATTGTAACTTGTAAAATTTTATTTTTTATACAAAGAAATATATAAAATTTGTAATAAATTAATTCACTAATTTTGATTTGTTCACATTGATTTTGGCTGATTTGTGCTAGTTCTAACTATCAGATGTATTTTTGGTCTAATATCCTTAGCTAGATTAGCCCATTGTTTGACTCATCAATCCAATCAATTAGTTTGATCCAATTTTTAAAACTATGGTTTGAATGTATAGAAAATAGGTGAACAGAAATGATAAAAATATTAAAATTTTTATTAATATATTAAAAATAAAAAAATTAAAAAATAATTTGTTAAATAAAAAATTATTCGTATCATAAATAAAATAAAATTATTTAGTAAACTCAAGAAAAAGGCAATCTTGGACTTATAGAATAAAGTTTTCTACTTCTTTTCTTTTTACCTTTAGATCATATTTAGCAATGAATTAATTCTATTAGTTATTAACTGTTAGCTTATTATATTAACTGATTTGATCAATTAATAATATTAGTTATTTAAATAAATATGTTGAATAAAATTAGCTATTTACTATTAGTTATTTATTACATTACTATAAAATAAATAATTAACATTGGATATTTAGTGGATTACATATCAATTTTCAACCAACGTTCAATCCATATCTTATTAAGTGTCATTGTATATGGTATCAACTATATAACTAATGTGAAAAATGATTATCACATCAATTTTTTATTAAAAATCAATGTATTTTTTTAAAATATTCTAATTTTTTACATTTTATGTCAATTATTTTTTACAAAAAGTGATGTGAAATGTTTCCTAATATTATTTATAACATTGATCTTTAGATTTCTTATCAAAATATTTATGATTAAAATTGAATAAATTCAACATTCCATTAAAAATGTGTATTTTGAACTAAAATCTTTAAAAGGTCATAACTCTATCTCAGTTGTTGGTTTAAGGTAAATCTTATATTAATTTCATGTAACTTTTCAAGATTTATCTATTTGAAAAATGCCAAAGGTGTTTTGCCTTTCTTGAAATTGCAAAAGAATGACCATTTTCATGAACTTTTTTTTTCACTTTTTCTTCATTTGTAATTATTGTTTAACCAATTTTGGTTTCTATTGCAATATGTTATCAAATACATAATAAATATTTACTATTCAAATATAATCTCAAAAGTTATATAAAGGAAATATAAACAAAAATTGCATACAAAATGTGCACAAAAAATTGAAAACATTGAAAAGGCAAAGATCTAAGAAACAAGAATGGAATGCAATCGTTGTTTAGTTGGTTTTGGTCTTTATTATAACATTTGATCAAATATATAATAAGTATCTAATACTCTAATACAACCTCAAAAATTATATAAAAAATACAAACAAAAATCTCTTAAACAAAATGCATAAAAAATAAAAAAAATAGAAAAGTGAATATTTAAGAAATAAAAGCAAGAAAAGCACCTCTTATGCTTTGAACCAGTAACCTAGAACATGTCATCACCTAGATTTTTCCTGTTTGTGATCAGTGCAAAGAGCGTACTACTAACATTCTTCATAAACCTTTTCCACAAATAATCAGTATTTAAAAAAAAACTTGGAAAATGGGATCATATATTGATAATATATACTAAAATGTTTTACAAAAAGCATTTTATAATATTTTTGGAGTTTATACTTATATAACAAAAGAGGCTCCTTATTTCACACCTTCTTATACTATAATATGTATGTATGTATGTATGTATAGATAGAGATATTACAATTTTTGTATGGATGGCAATGGTTAATAAAGTTTGGGGGTGGTCCTTTGTGCTAATTCTTGAAAAGTAATGAAACTTCAATGGTAATAGTCTTAAACTAAGTAAAAAAAAATTTCAAACTTAATCATTTATAGGATCCGTCCAAGAAGTTGGACTTTCTTATAGTATCCAAAAAATTTTCAATAACAAAAGTGAAAGAATTTTAAGAATTAAAGAAAGAACAAGCACCTCTTTCAATAATAGTATTAGATATTATGAATAAATAGATATATATATTTAAGAAAAAAAATTATTATTTAACTTATCAAATAGAATAGACAGTACAGAGTCACATACAGAGAGAGTCCCCCCCCCCTCTTTAATTTATCACCTTACTGAAATAACTGCAAAGGAAGCAAAATAATCAAATTGGACGCATGAGGGGATTGCAGTGAAATGCAGTGGAATACGGTGTATATAGCTCTTAAGAAATAATAAAATATTGACGTAATCATTATGTCTAATGCCTATTGGGATTTGTATTCGACTGCACAAGAAGAAGGAATCTCACTCTCCTTGACCTCTAAATGTGACAAGCCAATCATTATAAATCTTTCATTTGTTTTTAAATTAATTGAAGAGGATGGCTGCTCCATTACTATGGGACAACCAACTCACTGTATAATTTCCCTGATTCAAGCCAAGGATGAAAACAATCTCTTGACTACATGTGCATGCAAAACCATTTATGGGGATTGGTTACGTTAGCTTGAAATATCTCTTTCTTGAGGTCGATTACGCTTGCATGGAATCTTCCAAAAATCTACAGTTGATATTTTTAACACTTTATTATTATTATTATTATTATTATTCATCATGCAGTACCTTTGTCACTATTCCTTTTTTCAATCAGCTTTGCAATCTCGCGCATTAGCGTTGGTGCGTGTGTGAGCACGCATGTGTATGTGCGCGTGAAAGAGAGAGATGTCAATACAACTCAAATTACATACTAAAAGTTTGATTAAAAATTTTAAATTTCTAATTTTTGAAAATTTGGGCCTAAAATTTTATATTTTATAATGCATAATATAATTTCCTATATGTGTGCACTAGTGGACGTTATAGGATATTAAGATATTTACTTTGTACTCTGTTAAAAGAATATGTATAGTTCATTAACATGTGAAGGAGGACAAAAAAAAAACATTTAGGATTTTGTAAAAAAAAAATAAACAAAATTAGAGATTGAGTTTGAACAAATAAAAGAAAGAATAAGAGTGATAATAATAATAAAAATAAAATAAAATATAAATTATTTATTGTATAAAATATCATCTCATCTAGGGTTCTTATGAAATTTTAGTAATACTTTTAGACATTGATTAATTATAAAACCAACGTCTTAAGTTTTCTCATTTTCTTAGTAAATTTTAATACTAGTTGAGTAAAAAATTAATTTTTTTAATTTTTAATAATTTCAAAAATATTATCCCATCTAAATAGACATTGATTAATTATAAAATCAACGTCTTAAGCTTTCTCATTTTCTCAATAATCTTTAAATGTCATAAATTATGATGTTAGTTAAGTAAAAAATTGACATATCAAGTTTTTCAATAATTTTAAAAATATCAGTTTCTAAATAAATGTTGTTAATTGAAAATTTGACATTTTAAATTATCTCATTTTTTCCTAGTAACTTTTAAATATCATATATTATGATATCAATTAAGTAAGAAATTAACATCTTAAGTTTTTTAATAACTTTAAAAATATCACTACATATAAACAGACATTAGTTAATTTTAACATTGATGCAATAAGTTTTATCATTTCCCAACAACTTCCAAATATACATTATGACTTTAGTTAAGTAAAAAATTGTGTCAAGAATTTACAATAATTTCACTACATCAAAATAGATATCATTTCTATTTACTAACCACCATCTTATTAATTTTCATAATTTTAAAAATGTTATCTCATCAATATAAATGTTAGTTTTTCCTTTTACCAACGTCTATTCACCAATATAGAATCGCTATTTTATAGTAATGTGAATATATAATTTATTTTAGCATATAACTATATGTGTATATATGTATTATGTATATATATATATATATATATATATATATATATATATATATATATATATATATATATATATATATATATATATATAAATTGATCTTATTAATTTGTAATTTTAATATGAAAAATTTACATTCATTAAATAATTACATAAAAATTCTTATACATATTATAATTATTATCTTGTTAAAATATTAATTTTATTATATAAATTTAAATAAAGAAAAGTTAAATAATTTTTTATTATTTATAAAGAATTATTTTATTCAAATATAATATATTAATACATATATGACCAAAAGTATCCAATGACATAGTAGCTAAGTACTATGTATTATATCTTAATAAACATGGATTTAACTCTTTTTATTGGCAATATTTATAAAATAATAAATAGAAATTATTTTTATTATATACTTTGAGGCAATTTATCACTTTTTATAAATATTTGGTCAATCAACTATTTGAAAATTCTAAGATTTCTAATTTTTTAAATTAACTTATCAAAGGCCTCTTATTAATTATTTACTAAACACTTAAAATGCTTGATTGATGAAATGCATTAGCTAAAATGGCTTCAATCAACTAAAATTTGATTAAAAAAATTATTTACTAAATACCCTCATAGTTTTCCATAATATTCAAACACTAGAAAATTTATTTAGTCATTTTTTTCTTTTCATATGTTTTCTTTCTACCCATTTTTCATAAATTCAAACAAGAGGTTGCTAGGTTTTAGATGCAAATATATGTTTAAAAAGAACCGAACAATAAAAAGTTAGTAATTGATTTTCTAATTTAAATAAAATGTCCAATTGCTCTGTACTTATACAAAATTGTTAACAAGCCACTTCAAGGAAGAGCTAAACTAGAGTGCTTTCAAAAAATGATGCATATAGGTTAAGCCATTCCATCCTAAGTGGTGGCTCAATTCAAATTCAATTGCAATCAAATTTTACATATTTTTTTACTTAAAATAGAATTAATTTGATTTATATTATGTTGCTTCCTTCTAAATATGTAAAAATCTAATGTTTTGCACTGTTAAATATAAGAATACATTAAAATTTTCCAAGTTGCTCTTTTGGTTTTATGTATTGTCACTTTGCATAATGCAAAATTCCTATTTATCTACATATTGTTGTTTTATGTGCCACCTCATGATGACTTAGTTTAGGAGTTTCTAATAAGTTAATATTCTAAAAAAGAAAGCCACTATACTACATAGAAGAGGACTTCACATTACCTAAATTCAAAATTTTCTAAAAGAGCAAGTTGACTATGCTTTTATAGCATAAGATAAAAAATGATGCATCAAGACAACATATAAAAAAGCAAGTTATGCATATTTACAAATGTTGAAGATTGATATGATTAGACAATAATAAGTTAGAAAGAGTAAGTTATAAAAAAGGCTAAAGGATAGAAGAAAAGGCCTTGAGGATGTAGTTGCTACTTAAGATTTGTGCAATTCCCAACAACT
This sequence comes from Sindora glabra, assembly GCA_020226215.1. Lineage (NCBI taxonomy): Eukaryota > Viridiplantae > Streptophyta > Magnoliopsida > Fabales > Fabaceae > Sindora > Sindora glabra. Next base: position 107,379,776 of record CM035227.1, on the reverse strand, counting down.
ATTTTCTATACTCCGCTGTTGATAGAGGACCACACTTCATAGGTCAATACATCAAGTATCTCCTCTTCTCCTTGGAAGTCTTTATCTCTCTCTTTAGAATTCTTTCTATTTTTTGTAATCTTCTTTCTTGATCATGAAATTACATATCTATATCATTAAAGTGTATAAACCTTTGAAGATTTACTAGCTAGGGTGGAATGTAAGAAAAACACTTATAGCTAGATCGTGAGAAGAAAATCTTTAAGTGTTGAGGTGTGATATCTTGAGTCCTTCAAAAATTAAGTGGAAAAGTGCACTTGGGCTTTGTAAAAGAAAAATTACTAGTAGATAACTAGTAAGACTAGATTTAATTTTAGAAGAGTAGTGTAAACCCAAGAGGACGATTATTTATTTGAATAATCGAATTACTATACACCAATGCTATCTTCTTTTTCCCTTACTCTTTTATATATTGCTTTTTATTGCATATCTTTATTCATTATTTATGTAATTTTTGGTATTTATTATTTGATTACTCTTTGGGGGTTCACAAAAAAGCTAGCTTAAAAGGCAAATGTTTTTAAAGTCTTAATTGCTTAAAAATTTCAAACATTAATTTGCTTTTTCTTGATGTATTTTTATTTTATCATACCTCACTAAACCTTAGGCACTGCTTATCAAATAGGAAAATAGCATTTTGTAGTGTTATAATAATCTTTCTAATTGATTATATATAGTCTTTAACCAAAATTACCTCAAAAGAAGTGATTATTAGATTTTAATTATTAACTAAGCCTAATAATAATTCTTATTAATAATCAACACATATCTAGTGTTACTTTAGTAAGGCCCAATTATATTGCACTATTATCTTAATGAAATCCAATCATATTTGGCCTTCCTAATTATAAACTCTAGTCTGACTAAGAGTTCCTAATTATGTTATAATGACTCCAATTTTGGTTCACTCTTTATTTGTGATCTTTTAGGTTCTCATTATGTTAGTAATGATCCTAATTAATTATTTTAGTTTCATAAAAAATCAGTGGTATTTAGTAATACATCATTGCTATCTAAGAAATAAGAATGTTAGTTATTAAACATAATTTGTTTATTACTGATATTTTATGTAGTTTAGTCCCTTTTATCCTAAATATATAGATCAAACTTAAGGCATGAAATTACTAAAAGAAATACTAATTAGCAATAAAAAAATCTATCATTAATTATGGATATTATGTTGCTAAAAAGTTTAAAGATAAGAATAGTAATGAAAAAGAATGTGTTGGTAATTGAATTAGTGATGGATTAATGTTATCCATCATTAAATTCATTAAAATTTGGTGAGACAACAATGAAAAAAACACGCAACGAGGTGGAATTAGCGACATATTTATCCATTACTAACATTATAGACACTATTGGAATCTTTATCCCTGCAATGTGAATTAGTGATGGATATTTTCTCATAAAATTAAATCTATTACTAATTTTAATAAATTTGTTATTAAATTAAAAAATCCACAAAAAATTAACAGTATTATCTTTAAATTGTCATCACTAATATTGTGCATTTTTTCAATATAGTATTCATTTTTGTAGCAATCCAAATAGAGAACATTCTTCCTAATTAAATTTCAAAAAGCCTAAATCTTATTAATAATCAAATACTTGAATCAAATTTTACTAAACAAAAATTATTCATATAACAAAATTGAATATGGATATTTTATTCATATTAAGTAAAATAACAATAAAATCAATAAATTCATATATATATTAAAAAAATAGATATCTAAGTTCTATACATAAGAAAACAAAAACAAAAAAATCCTAACTTGCTAGCTCTTGAACAATGCATTGATGTTGCACAAAATGCTGCTTAATCATTAATTACTAAGATACAAGTCATTGCTTTTGGGTTGTCATCCTCTCTCGACCATAATTTATATCAAATTGCCATTGTGAAAAAGATAAAGATGACCATATTTCCTTGCTATATTACTAATTCAATTTAGTGAACTTGATAGTACTAGTGCCGAGAAAGAGCAAGTATTTCTAAGAAAATTTTCTAATAATGGTCTTAAAGATAAAAATTACTTTCATAAGTATGAAAGTAAGGAACTACTTTGATGAAAGTATAAAGATAATCTTTATTACTATTCATCATTACTATTCATTTTCTCCATTATAAAGCTACCTTTGCATACTTAATTGTCTACACCTTTTCATTAAAGTTATGAAACTCATATAAAAGTCCTTAGCTGCTTATGGTTTAGGCATGTAGAAATGTGCCTTCCTTTTATAATTAGGAAAACATTAAATAATCATAATAAAAGCTAACTAAAATGTGATATGAAAAGGAAATAATATAATAAATAAAATGAAAAAGAAACTTTATATGCCAAAAATATAGATAACAAATGGAATGAACTTAAATAAATTACTTATATTTAAAAAAATGCATTAGTGCCATTATATACATTGATTTTCTCATCATTAAAAGGCAATTCTGTGATGATATCGTGTTAGTTATAATAAAGAAATTGCTATTATATAGTTTTAGGTATCAGTTATTTGTATACAATCAATGTCTATTTTTAGGTGCCTATGCCAATATATTTTAATATAACTTAAATATTATATCAAATTTTAGAAAATTACAATAACTAATAAAAAATAAATTGGTCACTCTACAAACTGTTCAATAGATGAATCAAGTGTAAAAAAAGCCTGAAATTTGTGTAAATAGGATGATAGGTTTACTATATTTTTAAAACATTAATTTTTGTAAGTTTGGAGAAAAAAAGTTAGTTTCAAAATTAATAAATAATATTTTTATAATTTTATTAAATATTATAAATTCATGATATGTTATATGTTCATTTTACATATTTTACTTATAATGATAAAAATATCAACATATTGAATATAAATATACAAAAATATAAGAAAGAAGACATCAATATAAAAAAATTATTCTTTAATTCTATTCATTCTATATATTGTTATATTAACAAATAGAAATTTATAATAATATTATATAAAAAAGAGGATTTTTGTCTTTCACTATCATTTTGTCGATGCCAACCATCAACCAAAAGATCATTCTTTGACATCTATTATATTTAGATATTAGTAAATCATGAATTTAGATGATATATTTACTTTTATTACTAACGCTAGCCTTTGTTTGAAAAAAAGGAAAATAATCCTCCACTATCTCATTTGACATGTTTGGATGACAATCCCTATAAGCAACAATAATCATATTTTATAATGTCTCTAAATATGTTAAATGAAATGATACGGGAGCTACCTTTCTCTTTCTTAAACAAATGCTGGAGTTAAATAATGGAGACCAAGGCATGTTTTCAATTGGAAAGTAAATGTGAAATATATAGGTAATAAACAAAATTATAAACATCAATTATTCACTCAATACAAATGTTTCAAGTATCCCTGATTATTAAGTAAGGGTGGTTACATTCTCAAGGAGACTTTTAAAATGCCTTTAGATGTTGGTTGATGATAAAATTAATGTGTAAAAGTTTTTTATCTTCCCAAGTGACCATTGAAATACCTTTTAGATAATAATTTTTTAAATAACGAACACCCTGTTTTGATAAAGAATTTTATAGTGGCAAACATAACCACTTTAGATGACAATTATACATAGAACTAATGTCTTATATTTTCATTTAAATTTCAAATGTGCTATTGCATGACAATAGGTAGTGTTTTTTTTTTTACAATATTTTCTTATTTATCTTAATAATTTTAAAAATAATACCACATTTATATAAACTTCAATTTAACCTATAATTAACCTCCATTGACCAATGTAGAATTGCAATTCTGTAACAATGAATTTTTTAGAAATCTAAACAAATTAATGATATAATTATCAATGGATGGTCCTATATTTATTGCTAATTTCATCACTAAATGCATAATATAAATATGATTCCTGAAGTCTCATTTACTGATAAAAATTTTGTTTGTAAATTCATTGCTAAATTTTCATCTTTAAATACAGATTTTTTTATAGTGAATATGTCACCCTCTTTAAAGTTTAATATAAATGTTTCTAGATTATAAAGTAGAGTAACTTAAAACAAATGGATTAATATCACATATTGATTCATTTGAGATATTGATTCATTTAAGAATATCCATATATTTTGTAGTCTCATTTAATTATAAAGTCCATAAATATCACCCTTCTCTATAAAAGTGACAAAATTCCATTTAGATTACTTACATCACTTAATATGATTCATTATATACCTAATCACTGACTTTAAAGTCAATCTTATCGTAAGCAACATTAGACCATATTGAAGTATATGACTCTTCATGCACGGAATTATAGTGATTTCAGGTCAAATGATCATATACACCATTATCACTATGAGAACATCCTTTCTAAGATTTTAAAATTTTATTCAATAAAAAGGAATAATTAATTATTTATAACGGTAATAATTAAGATGGAATTTTTATGTAAAATGGATAAATTATTATAAGAAAAAGTGGATGAGATATTGGTTAAAGAAGAATTAATTAATTAAATGAAACTTGATATGAGAACTTTGTGTGAAATAGATAAAAAGATAGATGAAATAAAATGTTTAAGGGTTAAAAATGTTTAAAGGCAAGCAAGTATCTTTAAATTAGCCTCATCCTCTCTATGTTCCACCAAACCACTTAACCCTTACTTTATTAACTCAACATCCTCTTTCTCTCCTAAAATTGAGGTAAGGAAGTCAATCTTCTTCAAAATTTCATACAATCAAGGTAAAATCTTTCTTCTTGTTAAATTCCTCTTCATTCTTCTTTTAGCTTTGGTAGGATTTAAGTAATTATATCAAAATATGGGAAATATGAACCTTAATCTCAATTTAATGATTTTGAGTGTCTAGGAACTAATTGACCTCACTCTCATCTCTTTAAATTCTCCTTCAATTAAGATTAGTGACCATTCTAGCTCTTACTTAAGGAATAAATTGAAATTTGTTTAGTTTAAGGTATGTTCTTGGTTTTTTATTAAAATGTGTGAAATGTTTAACTTGTGTTTATTTGAATGGAAATTTATGTTGAATCTAATGTATTAAAGAGTCATTAATAAGTATTAATGGATGGAAAATGGTTGTTAGCTTCATAAATGAGTATTAGATTGACTTTAGCAAAATAAATGGTGAAAAATTGCATTATAATTTTGCAAAATTGGTGTAGTAGTCATTTATAGCCTAAGAATTACCTTCTGGAAAGCCATAATTGACTATCTCATGAAAAATTTGGCCTTAAGAAGCTTATAGTTGATTATATAGTTGACTATGGTCAACAAGCTTATCCTTTAGAAGGCCATCAATTAAACCTCACTTTTTAGCCTTCGAAAGCTTGGAGTCAATTATATAATTGATTATGACCAGAAAACTTACACTTTTAAAAGGTTATAGTTAAGTATGTTGTTGATTATCCAATTATACCTCACTCTTTAAAGGCCTATAGTCGATTATATAATTAACTATGACTCATTTTCTGAGGGGTCATAATTAAAGCTATTGAAGTGGACCAAAGACTGAGGGTGGACTTGTTAACCCATAAGCTTTGAAAGATTTAGGCTACTAAAATGGAAGCCTATATGAATATAGAGTACATTTAGCTTGGCCTTTGGCCAATGCGAGCTAACCTACGAGATGGGCTAGATCGACCCTTATGTGTGTATACACATACATACACACACAAATAATACCTAATCCATACAAAATCACACTCATTTTTTTCATTTTTAGTTATATAAGATTATATTAAGAATAATTTATACATGATATTTTTATTTTGTAAGTATTTTATGATTAATATTTTATATATATAGTATTTTTAAGGTTATATATAGATTTAAAATGCATTATAACTTATTAATGAATGAATATATGATGTTTTGAAATGATTTTAATTTTTTATTATTTAAAATTTTAAAAATTTAGAAAACTTTATAAAAAAAAGTTTGTAAGCCAACCTATTTACTCGTTGGCCTATAAAGATTAGACTAGAGCTTCTGATATAGAGGCTTATGAAAAATATGGATAGGCCCAACTCAGCTTGCAAAAGTATTAATCACACTAATTGGCTTGTAAACTAACTTAACCTGACAACACAGTCGACTACTTAGCTTAATTCTAACCCCTAGACCTTTTATAATTGATTGTGGTCCCATTTTGGGATAATATAGCCAACTATATAGTTAACTCCACTACTCAAATTTCATGACTAATGATATGAAAAGGATAAATTGAATTAAGAAATAAATTATAACAAATATGGTTATTATGTAATATTTGATAATAGAATTAAGATATGGGACCATGCACAGAGGTGTGGGAATGTTGAAATTCAAATTGTACAATACTAATAAGATCAAATGCATTGAATAAGAATTGAGATAAAGGCATCGTAATATGTTTAATAAACTAAACCTCAGATCCGGTAACAATTAGTGAAGGATAAGGTTGGTTTAGAAGAACAATGATTGGCTAATAACAAATAGAAATGGATGAAAATCACAAAGAGATTTACTTACCTTCATTTTTTCATTATTATTGTATCTTATGAAGTATGGGTGTAATATGTGCATGTTATGTGATGGCATTATTAAGTTTATATGATCATATAAATGATACATTAATGCTATAGAGAAATTATAACTATGATATATATGATTAAAATGTTAAGTTACAAAGAGAGGCAAGGAAAGTAAATATAGCTAGTAAGCTTATGTTTAGTTTTTAAATATTATATTGCTTAAATGTTTACTTACTAAGCTCTGGACTTATTGCCTTATATTTTTCTTTTACAAATCCTCAAATTAAGCCTCCCTTACCACCATCTTAAAGCTAAGTTCCTGAGAATTTCCTTAATATAATTTAGGTATAATAAGTGGATATTTTGATATAGATAGATATTCTAGCCCTTGTATCATAGGCTAGTAGCTCTTTAATCAAAACCATGCAATGCATACTTGCCATTCTTGGCAAACATATCAGTTTTCCTATTAAACCTATGCAATATTTTTGGAATAAATGATGGAACTCACAAATTTATAAGCCACAATTGAATGTTGCCGAAGCATTCATGCATACCAATCTATAAGATCACCCTACACATTCCATAGTTTTAAGTATGTAAGGAATGGTCACAAGCTAACACACTCGAGTTTTTAGCTAAGTGCCCAGGTGCTTCGTCGACCTTTCTGACACTTTACCCCTTAAAGAGCATTTTAAGAAAAAGCCATCTTGGTAGAAGTAGGTATACTTTTTTTCAAGTTATCCTAAGCCCTTTTTCTCAAAGCTTTGAGTCTATGATTCACATGAAAACCTATCAACACAAAGATAAAAATGTAAGGATTACAAATACAAGTTTTGGGACTCCTTTAAATTCTTAAACCATGCCAAAATTACCAAAATAGTCTTAAACTTAAGAAAATCAAGAAAGATAGTATACAAGTGGATTAATTCCAATTTTTAGCTACAAAGCCTCTATAACATACTTGACTTTTTTACCAAGTTTCATCCAAATCCAAGCATGTTTGCCTGTCGAATTGTTACAACTACTAACTTATGACATTCTCTCTTGCTTTAATTGTTAATGCCCTCATTAACATCTTAATTTGATATATTACCATGAAGAATCTACTTATTCTCTTAAAACTTTATGTTGGTCTTCTACCTACTTATTTGAGATACTACCTCAACTACTTATACTTATCTCTTTTAGTATTATAAAATTTTATCCATCCTAAAATTAGGTTGTCGCCTCTATAACATCAATATTCTCTTGGCCAAATACTTCCTTTATAATTTTCTTAAAAGGTTACCTCTATAAACTCCTTTTAAAGTGTCTCAACACCCTATATTACCAGTTACCTACTAACTCTCTTATATTTGTTAGCTACATAACTTATCTGATAAGTAGTTACTTCTACTATCTGATAAGTAGTTACTTTTACATCTATGTGCTTACTACCTTTACACTTGCATGAATACCACTTTTGTAGTAAAAATGTGTGTTAACATTGTAGCTTATGAGCAATGCTTAGTACTTTAAATCATCTACTAATAAATATCTTGCATTTAATGTTCCATCTCATCAGTGTAAGAGTTAGGATGTACACTTCACCTATGCATAGACCCAATAACATTGCTCATAAGTTTGTTAGCAATACCTTTAGTTAATTTATAACATTTTATAATGCCACTTTCACACTTAATTGGATCCTTTAATCTTCTATGAATTGATAACCTCTAGCATCTTATTGACTACTATAACCTACTTAGAGTTGATGTACTTTAGCATTGTGATCCTCATAACCCCTTTTTCATCCCTCTTTTGATGGCTTCTTTGAGTATATCCTCCAATAGCTCCCCTACTTCAACATCTTAAAGTGGGTTAATTATAAAGCATTTTCTATTCTAGCTTAGGTTTCATTTTACCTAGGCACAAACAAACATGAACTTATGTTCATTGCCATAAAGTCTCTTAACCCCATAATTATGTAATGCAAGTTTATTACACTTCCATTAAGTTATTATTGCCACTCCATAAAGCAAGTATGTAGCCTAACCCATTATATTAAAGAATTTTATGAAAGATTGCACACTCCTTATCTAACCTATAAATTGTGCACATTATACTAATTCCATCAAATCTTTACTTTACCCTATAGTTATGCTCCCCTAGTAATAGTAATAGTCCTTCTAGATTGCCTCAACATGATTTTAGATTACTACTTCTAAAGTAGTCTGCTTGACACATTACTTCAATATGCTATCCTTTAGGATGTTTCCATTAACTATAATCATGCATTTTTCTATGACTAAATGTTTTTCCCTTTGGCTCCACTAATCCTTCAGGAAATGGTCAAGCCCTCTAGCAAGATTGAAGCTTCTTTCACTAGATAGCTATCAATTCACTCATCCTTTTAGATGATAATTTGCATCCCTCGATGCCACTATTATAAATGAGTGCATAACCAATACCTTGAATGCATAAGCAAGATAACCATCTAGCACAAATGCTTGCATTTAATGTACCAATCCATGGTCACTCGAATGTATTGTTCTCTCATACACTAGCTTCTTAGGCTAATTCAATCTCTTATACCCTTTAGTTAAGTCTTTAACAATGATTCCACCAAATTTGAGAATGAAAGCTTTGTATATCCCTCATATAGCATTGGATAAGTTGCATCTAACCAATTATAATCTACTTGATCTTAGCCTTCTAGTACAAATTGGGCTCTGATACCAAATGTCACAAACTAGTAGCTTTTTAGCTAAAATTGTGGGATGCATACTTACCACTCTTAGCAAACATGCCAACCTTTCTATTAAACCCATGTGGCACTCTTGGAATGGATGATGGAACTCATAAGTTGCAAGCCATGATTGAATATTGTTAAAGCAACTGTATATACTAATCAATAAAATTACCCTACACAAAAAGCATCCCGATACAATAGGCTGAAAGGGATAAATTGTATAGGGAGAAAGACACTCCATTCACTTGGTATATACTTTATTTTGTAGTTTTGAATAAGTAAGGAATGACAATAAGCTAACATACTTGAGTCCTTAGCTCAATGCTTAAGTGTCCTATTGACCCTTCCAACACGTTACCCCTTCAAAGAGTATTTTGAATAAAAACTCTCTTGATAAGAGTCGACATATTTTTTTTTTGAGTTGTTATAAGTCCTTATCTTAAAGTTCGAGATGTTCAATTCATACGAAAACTCACTAAGAAGAAGACAAAAATGTGAGGATCACAAATGCAAGTTTTTCAAACCCTTCCAAATTCTTAAACCATACAAAAATTATCAAAATACCCTAAATTTGAAAATTTTGGAAAAAATAGTACACAAGTTAGATTGATTCTAAATTTTAACTACAAAACCTCTATAATATGCTTGATTTTTTCACTAATTTTCCAAATCTAAGCATGTTTGCTTATTAAATTATCATAACTATTAACTTATGACACATTGTTTTACGTAAAATCAAGGGTAGCTAAATATAAACTCATTCTTTTTAAGCTAGTTATGCTAGTTTATTGTCAAATTTGAATGGCATTGTAGCATGCCTAACTCTTCTTTAAATCCTTTTGATTCATGAAATCTCAATATTCCTCTTGTTGCATAAATATTCTCCTAAATTATTCATTTATGTTATAGTGATTTAAGCCAAGTAATTAGGTTCTACGTCAGTCACAATTAAGGTTGGATCGTAACAAAAATGGTATCAAAACATGGCCTAGACTTTCCTTGTAGGATGATGCCCTTAAGTTACGTCCATATACTGCCTAAATAGATGTTAACTGAAACTATACCAATGGTATGTGTACATCCGAAATTAAATATCACTAGTGCCATTTTGATAGATTCTATAATGCTTATTGATGTTGATGATGGAGTATATTTACAATAACATGTTTAATGATGTTTTAATTATTGTTCAACTATTTGAATTTTATATCATGCAAAGATTTGAAATTAATTTTTATCCACTGTGATGTATAATTTTTAGTTATCCTAAATTTATGTTGAATTTAATTATTATAATTGTAATAATATCAATATGATTATATTATTTTATTTAAAGTAGCATTATACACTAGATAATGACAATTATATATTTCATTTTTTGTTTCATAAAATATTTGTTAATTATATATATATCAGCCAAATTAACCACTAGTTTAATCGATTAAATTAGTCTAACTTTGACTTAACCATTTTATTAGGTTAATGATCGATTCAGATTTTAAAACATCAATTCAATCATATCAAACATTCTATTAATTTGATCCAATTTGTACATTAGAAAGTGATCATTAAAGTAAAATTTTGTATATAACAAAAATCGAATATAATCCATTTATATAATTGAAAAAAATCAAAATCATAACTACCAAAAGAAAATTGTTGAGTTTGAATAGTGAAAATACCAGTGTGCCTCTTCTGTTAGAAAAACTTAACTCGGGTTTTCAAACCAAAAATAAGATCAAAATAACTGAGCAATATTTCCCGTCATTATCTTGAAGACCCTTGGGATGTTGACTGAAGTCTTATAATATAAATATCATTTCGAAACCATGGCTTCGTTGCTTTCATCAGCTGCTTTCAGAATAACAACTAAAAACCCTTTATAGTTACATATGTTGAACAGTTGAAGTGCAACTTGTTTGCTACAGTTATGGCTTTCGCTTCGCACAACAATTTAGCTCACAGCAATACGCACTGAAAGTAAGAGATTTGAGATTGAATTCTGAATATAAATAAATAGCAATATCCACATAAGACAGTATATAAACAGTGAAGAAACTAGAAAGATGGTGTGCTCTATTTTATTAACATGTTTTTCTGAAATAAACCAAAATAACAAGATTCCATTGTCCATATACTGTCAAAATTAAGACTGTAAACTAATGTTTCAGAAATTAAGCACTATCAAGGGAGAACCACCAGACAGTTCCAAGTACTTTGGACCCCTGAAACTTTGAAGGCAGATCAAAATGCATGATACTTCTATCTGCCAAGGAGAACACCCCAACGTCACGCCTCACCTTTGTATCGTATCGATAGTTATTTTGAAGAGCAAAATATATGCGATTCCCTCCCAAAAGCCCCTCCTCCTCTGATTTTGAAACATTCAACATTTCAGCACTAGAAATCACTCTCGAGGAGCTGGAGCGACTGATAAAAATGGAACGGTCTCCCAAGTCATGAATCTCCTTCCATCGACGACCACCATCTTCCTCAACCTTCATGAACACACGGAATGATTCTACAGGCAGAATATTAAAGGAACCGTCTACATTATTCTTCTGAAGAACCATAAACAAGTCTCCACAAGAAGAATCCACTACCAAATACACCCTTCTATCTCCAAAATTTAAACTGAATTGGACTCGCAGTCCACTCTTCACCTCCGGAGTAAAAACCCCTTTTCCGGGAAGGCTGTCAGATTCAGCCATCAGTAGTTTCTTCATTTTTACGTCCTTGGGATCTTTAAGATCAAAAACCATCATATCATAATTTGAAGCGCTCGGAGTTCGATTAAGGAAATACACTAACTTGTTTTTGTCGTCAAGTGCAAGAGCAAGCTGAACCAGAATGCTGGCGTCACGAATATGTTTGATATCTGCAATACGAGTCCAAGATTCATCATCGATCCTGCAGAATGCCAGCCAATGTCGATCTGAATTCAAGAAAAAAGCCACCACGATGAATTCCGGCGAATCTGGTGAACAAGTTGAGGTTATCACATCCACGACTGATCGAATTGCGACAATTTGAGTTATGCAGTCCTGACGAGTAACAAAGCAGGGTTCTGGTGGGAGATCGAGCTGCACACCGGAAAGTGGATCCAGAAGGGAAATGTAATTGTAATTAAGGAACTGATCCTCATAACCGGAAACGACAACCGACTTATTCTCGAAGGTTCGATAAAGGATCAGCCAGCCACCTTCCACAGAACCAATAATATAATCTTGCCCGCTGCATGTAGGCTTGAAGTACATGGTCTGGATTCGGCCACCAGCCCGTAAGAGGTGAAATTGATCGCTGTCATAGTCGCAGAGAAGCACCGCAGGAAGATTTGAATAACCTTGTTTGGGTGTTGCTTCTTTTTCCTTGTCTGGCATGTTGCTGGTTTCTCCTCCTCCTTCTTGTTTTGGTGATTCTTCGGACGCCGCTGCTTGAGTTTCTTGATTTTCGGAAGCCATAACGAAAGAAAACAAAATTTTGAGTAAGTAAAGAACGCGATCTGAATGTATCGTTTGTTCCTAGTTTCTACTTTCTGGGGGAAGAGAGAGAAAGAGAAGGTTATATATGTGGATCGAAGGACATGACGTCCACAGGTTCCAAATAATTGCATGCAAACACAAATTAGCCAATAAATATCTTAAATTTTACTCCATATTTGACTTTGGCTTACGAGGAGTTCTACTTTCAAGAAGTTTCTATCATCAAGTTATTTTTAATATATTAAAATTTATATCATTTTAATTTACTTATTTTAAAACTTGAGAAAAATAATTTTATGATAAAAATATTTAGCTTCTTAAGAAATCAAAAATTTCAAATGTGACATCCACTAATATGCATGGATAAAAATGTAAATTAAACGTTAAAATATCATGAAACGTTAAAAGTTTAGAAATTAGAAATTTGAATATTAATATTATAATATTATATATAATAGCATCTAATACTTTTGAACTTCGGTTAGACAAATTTGTTTTTATTAAATAGGTGGTTTCTATGCTTAAAATTCATGTACCAAAACATAGGACATATGTAAAATTTGTATTGGTCCCCTGAGTAATGTGCGGGCTAACACATTGTATGAATAGACCCAACTTTATTTAAATTACATGACTTTCCCTTGTTTGTTAAAATTCCTTTTACTACCCTCGCACCATGTTCCAGTATTTATTGTAAAAGCCTGAATATTTAGCTGTATTTGTTTCTAGATGTACAAATCATCCTCAAGCAATAGAAGATGTTATTCAATGGTTCTGCCCAATTTTCAAAGCTATTTTTGATTTGTAAGTATTCTGCAATGCTCATTATCTTTTCTATTTTCATTTTTAAAAATTTATTGCAACTTTCATACTCGGCTGATACATTTGTATAATGATATTGATGAAGTTGTGCTTAGGACATGCGAACGATGGAATATCTTTGCCAAGCTTCCAAATATGCAATAAGCTATACCCTGTTCTTTGCTATTCTTGCCTAGTGTCAAATTCCTTTTGGTAAGTTATATGGCATCGTCTGTTATGATGTTAACACCTTGAAGTTGGCTAATTTATTATTTACCATGATTGTGTAATTTTTATGTACTTCTTCAGTTCTGTAGATTCCTTAATAAGTTTATATTATTTCATTAAGCTGCAACATTCTTTGTTGTCATATTACATTCTTTATTGGTATGGTAAACGATATTTTGGTTACCTATTTGTGAGCATTGCCAGTGATACAAATTAAGCATTTAATGTTAGTTTCCAAGTCATTTCCCTTAACATGTTTGTACAAACTACATTCTTATTCTAAGTATTGTCAAGATTGAAAATATCAGGGTGACTTATTAAATGTCTTCTGGCAATCATTTGTTAGAATAAGAGGCACCCTTACATTACGATCAGAGAGAATATGTAATTTGTTAGAATAAGAAGTTCCCTTACATCACAATTGGAGAACATATGACGTGGAAATGAAATTCCAAATCATTCATTCAATGTGACAAGCGATTATTAAACAAGGGAAAGTTATGTACTTTTAATAAAGTGTTAGGTCTATTCATAAAATATGTTGGCCCCATATATTACTCATGTGAATCAATACAAATTTTACATCTGCCTCATGTTTTGATGTATGGATTTTTAGCAATTGCATGCACTATAAAAAGAAAAAAGTAAAACTAGCTTCATATATATATATATCTTTGTCCATATATAATTTTTTCTGCTTTCTTGGTGGCCAAGATAATGCCATTGGCTTTGTCGTTATAGAAACGCCAGGCATAAGGACGCAAGTCTTTATGGGTTAAAACTTACGCAGTTTTAATATAATAAAGAAAATAAAATAAAAAGTTTATAATAAATAGATATGCAATACAGAAAAATTACTTACTGTACTCAAATTATATATAGTTTGTTATGTTTGCCTTTTTTTTTATAAGATTTGTTTAAAGTTCAAATTAAAGGGTGTATAATTCAATTTACTTATGACAAATGAGTATAACTCAATATGCTTATCATACTTTATGATACCTGAAGTCAATAAGGAATATAAGACAAGATATGTTCTTATCATCATCTAAGGTGATATGATTGCAGTGATGTAAGCAAAATGGATGATATAAGTAGTCAAGGTTGTAAAATAAAATAGAGAGAACCGTAATGCAAAAGAAATTACACTAGTCCAAGATCAACAACCTTATTGAAGAAAAACAAACCAAAGAATAAAAATAGAACTCTAAAATGAATAAGAGAAACAAGATTTGTATGATTAAATTACTTGTATATTTTTTACTTGCTTCAAATGAAGGATTACATGAGTATTTATAGAACTCAAAGGGAAAAAGATCCATCCCCCTAATTAACTTCTAATAAATGAACTATACTAAATTAGGAATATTAAATTTAATACATGAAAATGAGAAATCCAATACATGCACTACACAATAAATTAGGAACCACACATTAAACTAGAAACATAAGAAAAATAATACATGGATTATTGTTAGTCAAACTTCTTGAAAAACAAAAGATAATTAAGTTACTTCTTGAGAAATAAAAAGGCACTAGAAAATTACTTTAATTTTAACACTCTCCCTTGAAGTGATTTTCTAGAAATAATTCCAAGTTGAGAATGGAGCATCTTAAAAGATCTTTTAGAAAGTGACTTGATAAATATGTCAACAACATTATCTTGACTCCTTACCTCTAACACATTGATAGTTCCTTCTAAAACCCTTTCTCTAATAAAATGATGTTTTGCCTTAATGTGTTTTGTCCTTGCATGACAAGTTGGATTGGTGGCAAGTTTGATAGCACTTTGATTATCTCCATAAAAGCTTGTTGGAACATGAATATGAGCATAGAGATCCTCAATAAGTCTTTAAAGCCAAGCACGTTCTTGAGCTGCAAGTATAGAAACCTTATATTTTGTCTCTGTAGTTGACAAAGAAATTGAATCTTGCTTTTTATTGCACCATGAAGTTCTAGTACCATCACACAAGAAAACATAACCAAATTTAGATTTTTTATCATCGAAATCTCTAGCAAAATTAGCATATATGAAACTAAATAGAGAAAAATTTTCTTCTTTCTTGTAGAATAATCCTAAGTCAAGGATGGTATTAACATACTTCAAAATCTTCTTTGTTATCTCAAAGTATGGGTTTCATGGTGCTTGCATAAACTTGTTAATAAGACCAACAAAAAAGGCAATATGTGATCTAGTTATAGTTAAATAAATTAAACTTCCAACAAGAACATGATAAAGTTAAGGATTAGGCAAAAAAAAGCCTTCATCACACCTTAACTTGATATTAATATCCAATGGAGTATGACGCTTTTTACCCTTCTTCAAGCCAAACTTAGCAATAAACTTCTTAGAATAACTTTTTTAAGATATAAAAATTCCATCTTCTAATCTTTCAACTTCTAAGCCAAGAAAATGGTTCAATTTTCCTAATTTTTCATATCAAAATGAATGGAGAGTTCATCTTAAAGCTTTTTAATTTCTCTCTCATCATTGTCCATAATGATCATGTCATCTATATATAAGAGAACTATAACATGCAAACTAGATTGCTTTTTCACAAACAAGCAGCGACCAAAATCAAAAGCAAGATAATTGCAAAATTGCAAGTACTAAGCAATTTTTCCATACTATGTCCTTGGAGCTAGCTTTAGCCTATAAAGAGCTTTTTTGAGTTTATAAATAAAACCTGGATGAGAACTTGAAACATAACTTGGTGGTTGCTCCATGTAAATGTCTTTATCAAGCTTTCCATAAAGGAAAGCATTTTTCACATCAAATTGCTATAGCTTCCAACCAAGAGAAGCTACATGAGATATCATAACCTAAACAGAAGTCATCTTGGCAATAAGATTGAAAGTTTTTTCATAATCTTCTCCATACTTTTGAGAAAAACCATAAGCAAGCAACCTTACTTTGTATATATCTGTGCTCCTATTAACCTTGCTTTAATTTTATACACCTATTTACAAGAAATAAGCTGCACATCCTTAGGTTTTGGAACAAGATCCTAAGTTTCATTTTTTAACAATGCATCCATGTCTTCATCCATTTCTACCTCCCACACTTTGACACTTTTGGCATCTTTAAAGCATAAGGGTGCTTCATTATTTAGTTGACCTACAAAGAAACATAAGTAGGTGCTAATAAAGTTTTCATCTTGATAATGACCTGGCTTAACTATATTTCTCCTTGGTCTTTGATTAGTAGCACTATCCTTTATTTGTTGTTCTTTATTTAAACTAGAGGTCCCCTTTTCACCATGATTCTCTTATAAAGTGAAGGAATGACAAGTTTGTGTGAAAGGCAATGTTGTATCTTCAAGCCCCAAAGTCTTGTTTAAACCATAGTAGAATGAAATTTCATCAAAAATCATATCCTTTGACATGACGTATTTATGAAAGAGAGGATCCATGCATTTCCATCCCTTCTTTTGATTGTCATAGCCAACAAAAATACACTTCCTAGCTTTGGCAACAAATTTGTTTCTTTTACCATTTGGCATATGAATATAGCAGAGAGAGCCAAAATTTTGAAGTGTTTAACATTGGGCTTCTCATTAAACATCAACTCATAAGGAGAGTTCAAGTTAATTAGACTAAGTTATACCCAATTCATCATATAGGCTGCATAATTCATAGGTTTAGCCCAGAGTTCTTTTAGTAGATTCTTTGCATATAGCTAGCTCCTACAATTCTCCATAAGATGTCTAATCTTCCTCTCAACTACTCCATTCTGTTGCAAAGTATGAGCACAAGAAAGTTCCCTCCTAACTCTTTCTTTGTCACAAAAAGAATTAAAGGCATTAGAAGTAAATTCTCCTCCATTTTCCATTTAAAGCTATTTAATTTTTCTTCCAAGAAACCTTTCAATAGATTCCTTGAACTCCTAGAATTTAAGAAAAACTTTTGATTTCTACTTTACAAAATAAACCCAGGTGAACCTTGTAAAATTATTAACAAAGATCGACATGTAATGGAAACCAAAATAATAAGAAATAGGAGTTGGCCTAAACAAGTCACTATGATTACAATCCAATGGAACTTTGCATTTAGAAGAAGACTTTTTAAATGGAAGTCTATAAGCTTTTCCATACTAATAATCTTCGTAACTTTCACCATCACCAAAAATAGTTAATTTTGGCAACCTTTTAACTAGCTCATTTTGTATCATAACTTTTAATTTCATCAAGTTAAGGTGTCCAAGGTGAGCATGCTATATAGAAGCATTATCATAGCCACTCAATTTCTCAACAAAAGAAGTAGAAGTTGATAAAACATACGTATCATTAACTCTTTTACCAACATGAACAATATTAACTTTTAATCTTTCAATATTTCGAAGGAATTTCACATCTTAAGGGCCAAACAATAGATAATTTCCAAAATCCACAACATTTGTAATTGAGAAAATATTTTTTGTCATACTTGGCACAAGGTACACGTTGTTAAATGTAATAAAGTTATCCTTGCTTCCATTGATAACAACTATCCCCTTCTTTTGCACAAAATAAACTGTGTTATCTGCTATGATAATAGCCTTATTTCCTTGATAAGGATAGAGACTTGAGAATTTGGAAGCATCATTAATCACATGATAACCACAGCCAGAATCCACAATCTAATCATTCTTAAAATCAATTGAATTAGGAGCAGATGCAATTTTGGCCATAAAGCACTTGCCCCAATTTTATTTATTATTATGAGAAGAATCCCCTTTATCTCCTATTACAACTTCAACCCAATTTCCTTACTTCAACTTGGCATGATAGTTTTTCTTCACATATCTAAGTTTACCACATCGATAACACTTTAATTTTCTTCTTCTTAAAATCAGAAGAATTAGAGGTGCCATTCTAGATTCTAAATCAGATTTGTTTCCTTTTAGGTCATTTTCTTAACTACAAGAACATTCTTATTATTTGTACTACTACCATGATCAAATACAAATAATATTGCCATTTGCATGGCCAAGGATTCTTAGGAAGACAAGAAACTTTCAAATTCTTCCAAGGGTGGTTATTAAGCCCACCTTTGAATTGATATGCCATAAGGAATATATTCTAGCTTCAATCCAGGAACAATATGCTACCTCATACGAGCTTTAGAAATAAGCTCATCCAGATCTAGAGCAAAAATTTTAAAACATAAATTCTTGATCTTCATAAAAAAATTGAGCAGTAGAAAGATCTCCTTAAGAAGCATTTACAAGTTAATTCTCCAAGATTTGCAAATGAGCCACATCTTTCTTGTTGAACAACTTATCAAACGTTTGCCAAATCTCTTTGTTTGATTTGCAACCAATGATATGTTCAAACATTTCATAAGAAATGGATCTCTTCAAGGTAAATTCCACCTTAGAATTTTTTTTTGCCTCCATTGCTTGAAAGCCTTAACATTAATTTTTGGAGGAGTGGTTTCATCACCATCAACAACCTCCTATAGGTCTTCCCCAATAAGATAGGACTCCATACAAATTTTCCACACTTTGTAATTGGATTGGTTTAATAGCCCTATACCAAATCTAACAACACGACCACTCAAATCCATTTGGAACACCAATTGATTTTCTTCACAAGAGATCTTGACACAGAGCTATCTTTCGAGCTTTGATACCATGTAAAATAAAATAAAGAGAACTGTAGTGCAAAACAAATTATACTAGCCCAAGATCAACAACCTTGGTGAAGAAAAACAAACCAACAAATAAAAATAAAAGTCCAAAATAGATAAGAGAAACAAGACTTGTATGATTGAATTATTTGTATATTTTTTATTTGCTTCAAATGAAGAATTACATGGGTCTTTATAGGACTCCAAAGGGAAAAGATTCATCCCCCTAATTAACTCCTAATAAATGAACTACACTAACAACTAGGAATGTTAAAGTTAATACATGAAAATGAGAAATTCAATACATGCACTACACAATAAACTAGAAACATAGGAAAAATAATACATGGATTATTGTGTAGTCAAACTTCTTGAAAAACAAAAGATAATTAAGTTGCTTCTTAAGAAACGAAGAGACATCAGAAAATTACTTTAATTTTAACAAAGGTGATTCCTCTAGATTGAAGTAGCGAACACATGTTCAACTAATAGGATAATTTAATTATTAGTTCTTATCCTTAATACCCTATATATCTGTATCCCTTTCCCTCCGTCAGAACATCACACAAAAATTAACATGTTTCATTGTGTTCTTCTTCCGTCCAAAACCTTCGTCTGTTAATGTAGCAGATTTGTAACTTATACCAGTTGGCTCCTTCGTTCTTAATTTATGACAAGTAAAAATTGAATTATTTTGTTGTATAATTTAGTTTATTAATAAAAAATTCTTTCTCTGTAAGTGACTTTTCCTTTATTTAATGAGTTAGATAATAAAATGTTTTTCCTTATATCTATATATTTATTTATGTATGATATTCATTACTATTATTTTTGCCACATTAAATAGTAAGTGACATTTTGGCATTATTTGTTGCCCATAACTCTAGTTACTTATTATCATAGAATGCCTTAAAAATAAAAAATGCCGTTAAATAATAAAATAATAACAAGACCTCATGAACGTTGGTGGCAAACCAGTACGAACCCACAAATGATTTTACCCAGTATGTTGCGTTTAATTAAAAGCTATTGTGTATAGCTTGTATTTTGTTGGGCTGTTATTGTGTATAACTTGAGGATGGAAAATTGTGCACTGTGCTTTTCACCAGTATTAACTGAGTTTATATTGTTTTTTTTTTCTTTTTTTACGTAAGACAATAATAAATATGTTGTGGCTGTAATAGTGTCTGTTGGAACACTGCGATTTTTGAAATAAAAATTAATTAAATAAGATGAGGAGGAAGAAAATTTGGCTTGATGCTATCTACAGCAAAGAGGGCTATAATTGCAGGAGGGAAAAGATTAGAGGGGAGAGAGGATTGTGGATATAATAAGGTGAAAAGTTTATATACTTTACTACCATTTATTTTATACTCTTTGTGGTCAATATATTGAAAATTGAAATTTAACTAAGAATTTATTAATATAACACTCACTTTATAAATATAATGATAAGTGATGGATTTATAAATATATCATTTATAAAGAAATTGTTTAACTATAAAATTCATTAAAGAGTGGGTTAGATAATTACTTTTTGAGTATTTAGACTTGCTTTTATTGTTAAGTATTTTTTTCAGATATTACAAATAATTCGGGTTCTCCACGTGGATAACACTGGAAGATATTTAGACTCTTGGTTCTGCGGTTTTATCACCGTATTTGGTTCCTACGCCTTGTGTTTCACTATATAGTGCAGAAATGATTCATGTAGAAAATCCAATACCAGCACCTCCCAACACCACCTTAATAACTACTTCCTTTATAGCTTGACTCCCTCAAGTAGATGATAGGAAGGAAGAGAATATATATATATATATATATATATATATATATATATATATAAGATACAGGAAGTCGATTTGTGTATATATGGTTGGGTAGGTATGAGTAAAGGGACATTTTGTTGTATACATATAATTCCCTAAAAATTAGTCAGGACTTGATCCTCCTCTTTTGTTTATAAATTGGCATATTATATATGAAGGAAACTTTCGTGTATATAAATTGAAAGCATAAGCAGTTAAACACGTTTATTGTATATAAATAGAATAATGCGTAAATTAAAGAATTTATACTATTCATTACATTTTATAATTTTATTTGTTATTTTATTATAATATTTCCACCTTCGAGATAGCATGCATATTATATTTTATTATGTTACCCATATGAGTATAGATAAATTAGTATACAATAATATACATACCGGCCGGTGGGTGTCCCATACGATTAGCCTTTATCGAGGCAGTATGCTAGGTGCATCTTGAGCAGCATGCTAGGGAGGCCCCTTGAGAGCAGGATGTAAATGGCTTTGAAGCGCATGTTGGAAAGCTTGAGACTCCTATTTATGTGATAGAAATTGTACCTATAAACTAGTTGGTGCTGCTGATATTGTAGGTGTCGTTGAGATGGAGCTTAGAGTAGCTAAAAATGAGAGAGTCATCGACAAGCATGTACCACAACCTTTAAGCATGCAACCACCCTTAGTAAAAGTAAACTTCTTTTTACGTGATGATGGCATAATATCTTACGATATTCAACAAATGAAAGGACCAATTATTGCTATACAAATTAAGCTATAATCATATAAATAGCTAAATTTCTATGTTAAGTAAAAAAAAATTTCAATTCTTTAAATAACTAAAAACTAATTTCAATTTTCTATCTTGAGAAGTACTGACTCAACTAAAATCAAATCTGTACTAATACTAAAACTAAACCTAATTTTAATTTTATAACTTAATTAAAATTAATTTTAGTTTTCTATCTTAACAAATTTTAGTTTTCTATCTTAACAAATACTAAGTTAACTAAAACTTAATACTAATAAAATTGATTAATTTTATAACTTAATTAAAAACAAATACTAATATTCTAACTTAACTAAAAATTACTTTTATTTTCCAATTACACAAATACTAAGCCAATTAAAGCCTAATACTAATACTAAACATTAAAACTAATGTTAATTTTATAAATTAATTAAAAATTAATACTAATTTTGCAGCTTAACTAAAAATAATTTTTAATTTTCTAAAATACACAAACACTAAGTTAACTAAAACCTAATACTAATACTAAAATCTAAAACTAATCAATATTAAATGTATAACTTAACTATAAAACCTAGTACTAATTTTCTAACTTAACTAAAAATTATTTTTAATTTTTTAATTAAACAAATACTAAGTTAAAAACCTAACTCTAACACTAAAAACTAAAACTAACATTAATTTTAGAACTTAACTACAAAACCCTATACTAATTTTCTCCCTTAACTAAAAACTATTGTTTATTTTCTAATAACAAAAGTATGTGCAAGGATTTGTTTGATTTTCATGCTTTTTTCTTACATTTTAGTCTCTAATTTCATAATTAATCATATCTTATTCCCTTGTACTTTGATACAATTTTTATAGGTTTATATTGGTTAGAAAATTAATTTCATTTATTTTCTTTGGCATTATCTACTATTTATTTATATTAAATATATAATATTATATACAAAATTTTAATGAATACTTATTCCATTTGAAAGCATTGAATTTACACTTTTTTAAGGAGTGTAAACTTCACATATTGAGTAACGTGTATTAAAATAAATTTAATAAAGCATCCACCTTTCACCCTTGAGATGTTTTCTTTAATTTTGTATTTATGCTAACAAATTATTTTATAAGGTTGAAGCTTTGTTAGCATATCGCTAAATATGTGAGATTTAGCATTTTTTTGGAAAAATTCAAAATATAAATATAAGGATTTGGTTAAATTTAATATTTGACTTCATGATCAACCATATTTTGTTGCTTATCATCTTGATGCAACATTTGCATATTTGTACAAGTAAAAGAATTAATTCCATTCATCTTCTTCAATATTTGATAGTATTATCTATTGTTTATTTATATTAAATGTGAATTATCATATATCAAATTTTAATGAATGTTTATTACATTTACAAGTATTAAATTTATGTGTTTCTACGGAATGTGAATCTCACATATTGAGTAATAGGATTTAAGATTTAGAGTTTAACGAAGCACCTATCTCTAATGGGAGTATTGGAAAACCTTATGCCATTTTTTAACTTTTGCTATTCAATTTATTCTTTCACATTGTTGAAATTGGAATTCCATAATGTCATAAAAGATGTTGGTTTTTATTTATTGCCAAGGTATTTTGTAAGGAAAAATATATGGGGAATATGGAGGATGAGGGAGGGAGGAATAGTGGGAGGTGATAAGAGTTGGAGAAGTGGCAAAATATATGATGTGAATTATTTAAATCAATGTATATTTTTTTATATAATAACTGATATTATTCTTATTATTGACAATGGTTATGAAACTAACGTTAAACTTGATTTATGATAATTAGATGTCAGTTGAAAATTGACATGTAACTCACTAAACATTTGATGTATATTAGAAATTTTGTTGTAGTAGCGTAATTAATGGGAGAAAAACTATTAGAGCTTCCTACACTACAGCCTTTCTATTTGTGACAATGGAAGACTTGACAATGTTTGGGAAAAAAATCATTTTCTAAACCTTAGATAAAAATAATATTTGTTTACAATGTTTCCTAAAATTATATCGTGACAAAAAAAAATCGTACAAAAGAACTGAGCATTGTTTCACGTCGTTGTCTTGAAAAACCTTGGGATGTTGATTGAAGTATTATAATAATATCATTCAGAGTAACGGTTAACAACCTTATATATGTTGAAGTAGCGTAACTTGTTCGCTACAGCTATTAACATGTTCTTCTGAAATCAACCATACAATTAGATCCCATTGCCCTTATATTGTCAAAATGAAGACTGCAAACTAATGTTATTCTCAGAAATTAAGTACTATGGGGCATGAACCACCAGACAGTTCCAAGTGCTAACTTATGAAACTTTGAAGGCAGATCGAAATGCATGATACTTCTATCTGCCAAGGAGAACATCCCAACGTCGCGCCTCAACTTTGTATCATATTGAAAGTTATTTTGAAGAGCAAAATATATACGATTCCCTCTTAGAAGCCCCTCCTCCTCTGATTCTGAAACATTCAACATTTCAGCACTAGAAACCACTCTTGAGGCGCTGGAGCGACTGATAAAAATGGAACGATCTCCCAAGTCATGAATCTCTTCCCATCGAGGCCTGCCATCTTCCTCAATCTTCAAGAACACACGGTATGATTCTACGGGCAGAATATTAGTGGAACCGTCTATTTTATTCTTCTGAAGAACCATAAACAAGTCTCCGCGAGAAGAATCCGCCACCAAATACGCCCTTCTATCTCCAAAATTTAAGCTGAATTGGACACGCAGTCCACTCATCACCTCCGGAGTGAAAACCCCTTTTCTGGGAAGGCTGTCAGATTCAGCCATCACTAGTTTCTTCATTTTTATGTTCTTGGGATCATTAAAATCAAAAACCATCATATCATAATTTGAAGCGCTTGGAGTCCGATTAAGAAAATATACTAACTTGTTTTTGTCATCAAGCGCAAGAGCAAGCTGAATCAGAATGCTGGCATCACGACTATGTTTGATATCTGCAATACGAGTCCAAGATTCATCGTCGATCCTGCAGAATGCCAGCCAATGTCGGTTTGAATTCAAGAAGAAAGCCACCACGATGAAGTCAGGCGAATCTGGTGGACAATTTGAAGTTATCACATCTGCAACTAATTGAATTTTGTATTGCTTACGAATGAGAAAGCAGGGTTCTGGTGGGAGATCGAACTGCACACCAGAAAGTGGATTCAGAAGGGAAATGTGATTGTAATGAAGGAATTGATCCTCGTAACCGGAAACGACAACCGACTGATTCTCGAAGGTTCGATAAAGGATCAGCCAGCCACCTTCCACAGAACCAATAAGCAAACCGTCCTCCCCGCTGGATATAATAGGCTTAATGCACATAGTCTTGATTCGGCCACCAAGCTGTAAGAGCTGAAATTGATCCCTGGCATGTTCGCAGAGAAGCACTGCAGGAAGATTTGAGAAACCAT
Source organism: Sindora glabra (assembly GCA_020226215.1). Lineage (NCBI taxonomy): Eukaryota > Viridiplantae > Streptophyta > Magnoliopsida > Fabales > Fabaceae > Sindora > Sindora glabra. Next base: position 107,354,343 of record CM035227.1, on the reverse strand, counting down.
GTTTGGCTGTTGCTTCTTTTTCTTGTGGTGGCATGTTGCTGGTTTCTTCTCCTTCTTCTTGTTTTTGTATTTTCTTGGCCGCCGCTTCTTGAGCTGCTGGGTTCTCGGAAGCCATAACGAAAACGAAACAAATTAGCAAACTGGGGGGAATGCGATTCGAGGGTACTGTTGTGGGTGGACAAAAGCTGCGTGGTTTGCGAAGGAAGGAGAAAGTTATAAAAGTAGAGTGAAGCACGTGACTTCCAGGTGTTCCAGATAATCCGAGCAAAATTATAATTTTGTTTTGAAACTTCTTAAAAGCTTTCTAATTAATCTCCTACTATATATGAGAGTGTTTCCCTCAAATGGACACCAAAAATTAAAGCTTTTACTATAGTAAAGTAATGTCAATTCGACAACTATTCATTAGATAATAAAAATATATGATAAAAATTATATATTATAATTATTTTTGACCAAATCTCATATGGTAAAGTATTGAACAATCAACTTATTATCCATATCATTAAAAAATCATTCACTTCCCAATCCTGCATGTATTCAAAGTCATTTTTATTTCACCCAACTTAAAATGCTCAATTTTTTTTACTACTTCATTATTTACTATTGCACCCATTAACTACATTTTCCAAGTATTTAGGCTATTTGCCCATAAGTGGGACTTTTATCCATTTATTTTGACATTAAATACTTGTCCAAAACTTAAAATGTTCACTTCAAGCAAAATAATCAAAAACTTTCGAATATATATCTTAATATATTAAGATGTAGAAATACATATCAAATGTGAGAAATACATGTATAGGCAATCCCTACCACATTGTTCTTGCCACCACCACTTAAACACTACCAACTAATAATATATAAGGTGATTTTATTGAATAATCAATTAAATATAAACAATATATCAATAATCATTTATTACTAGTTATGATGAGAGAGAAAATCAAACTAACTTATATTCTTTTCATTCTTTATTATCTATTACAGTTAATTAATTTTATAGATATTAAAAATAATTTAATTTATTTATTTTTAATAGACATTCCAAGACTGCACTTTATAAACAAAGCTTAGGATAATTGAAAATAAAAAGAGAAATTTAATGGAATAAATGCATTTAAACAGGTTGAAAGTGTAAAATAACAAAATATTTATTAATAAAAAGAAGAAAAAAATTAAAAAAAAATATTTGATGCTTCATTAGAATTCTAAAATAATAGATAAAAATAAATAAAATATTTCATTAAAATGTAATAGATAAAAAATAATTGAGGGAGTAATTGATTATTAGACACAATGAATTTACATATTATTAATTGGCTATATTTAAATGCTAGTACATAAGAATAACATAATAGGCAGTGTTTATCTGAGTATTTCTCATCTACACACAAATTGTTATGGCCACTTATCTTCCTATATATATATATATATATATGCACGTGCACATTATTCTTATATTTTATAATACTATAGGCAATGCAAAATTTTAAACAAATTGATTTCACCTAAAATATTTTTTATATAAATTATGTCAAGCCCCTTTGATTGGACAATATATAAGCAATTTTTTCTTTGTTGATTCAACAACATCAATTTTTGTGTTCCAAACTTAATTAACTGATAAATGTCTAATAATATTATATCTTGCTCACTATCTGAGCCATGTGCATGTTCTCTGGTGTATGCCAATGACAACGTTTTAATTTTAATGTTTTATAATTAAATACTCCTTTTAAAAAGGTATTTGCATGCATTTTCGTGTATGCTTAAAAACTTTTAAAAATAATTGAAAACTCCAGTTATTATTTCTGATTGTTGGCTATAATCATTATTTGCGTCAACAATGGTATTTCTTAGGAAAAACATGTAAGATTTAACAAATAAACGTATATTGCGTAATTCCAAAAATATGATCAAAAGAAATTCTATTATAAACGAATTAATTTGAGGAAAATATACATAGATGATACTACAATCATCCTTTCACAATTCCGATTACTCTTACTTACTAATATTAATACTAATGACCATTTTTATTAAATCATTAATTCTTCTTTAGAATCACGACTTAATCAATTTATATGTGCTCCAATTTAACTAATAAACTTCTAAATTATGTTATATCTGGCTTACAATCTCTGGGCCTTGTGCATGTTCTTCCGTGCATACCAATGACAATATTTTGATTTTAATATTTTATAATTAAATAACCCTTTAAAAAATGTATTTGCAAACGTTTTTGTGCATGCTCAAAGTTTAAAAAAAATTGTAAACTTGAGTTATTATCACAAATCTTTGACTAGAATCATTATTTGCATCAACAATGGTATCTTCCTAAGGAAAACAAGTAAGATTAAATAAATGAACATACATTGTTCAATTTATGAAATTGGATAACAAGAAATTCTATTATAAACTAATTAATTTGAAGAAAGTAAATATAAATCATGGTGCAATTATCCTTTTACTATTACAGTCGCTTTGACTTATCAATATTAATGATAACAATCATTTTCGGCAAGCCATTAATTTTTCTTTACTCATGACTTCATCAATAAAGAATAATGGATAGAAAAATAAAAATTATAAATTTCTTGATATCTTTTACTTTTGAATCTTTTCTACCCTTGTCTTTTTTTTTTTTAATTTTCTGTGTCACTTTAGATTTAAATTATAATTTTCATTCAACTTTTCATTGGTGAATTTAACTTTCATTTACATAAATAAATTTATAAATATTGTTATTCTTTCTTAAATTATATATATGAAACCGTGACTTTAAAATGTACATATTTATGATTTATGATTTTAATTTCAAACAAATTTAAAATATATTTATATATGTAAATAAATATAGGATAAATTTATAGAAAAATTAACGTGATTCTATTTGTTTATCACACACATTCAATATTGTTGCAAAAATTGCAAAAATAAAATATTTTATACTATATATCAAAGTAAATGTGAAATATACTAAAGATTCCAAATCTATGCTTAACACAATAACGTTTCCTTTAATAAATAAATTTTCTATCGAAAAAAAAAGGAGACATGTAAAATAGACAATACAAATGAAATAACAAAAAAAATCGGAAGAGATCCTTTATTAATTCAAAACAGCATAAAAGTCAATCCTAAATTGGACTCACAAATAAATAAAATCGTATCTTCAATATAATAATTGAATAAATAAGCCAATCATAAAAAGAGGATAGGAGTCCCTTTCTTTTTCCTTTCCCTTCTCTTATTTATTGTTATCTTGTAACTGGACACAATAAGTGTTGTGATTTTGATACAGATTCTACTTCTTACAAATAGAATAATCTTTTATTTTTTTATCTTCATCTTATATAAGTTTAAATTTTGATTAGATAAAAACTCTAATAAAGTTTAATATATCTTGTTTTCAATTATTTAATTTTGTGACCAAGTTATACTTGCTCTTTGATTAGAATTTGAATTATAAATATTTGTATTATGCAAGGTTTGTTTAGGGGGATGAAGAGTCGAGAGAACTTGTATTTGTAACTTCCTATGAGAGATTAGTCAAAATTTTACAATTATTTTTTACCATTTTAGTAAAATTCTCTATAGTGAAGAGTACACACATAGCAAAACAATTTTGGATGCATTTAGGTAGTGGTATCAAAGTCAAGTTATTTTTTACCATTTTAGTAAAATTTTCTATAGTGAAGAGTACACACATAGCAAAACAATTTTGGATGCATTTAGGTAGTGGTATCAAAGTCAAGTTTTGTTGGGTTGTGGATTTTAATTTTGATTCTAAGATTCTACTGTTTTGAGTTTTGGTTAAAATTTAGCCTGAATTGGCTCTAATTCTACTAATCCAAGTTGATTTCAATATTGGTTTTGTTTGACTGGAGAAGTTTCAACATGAATCTATTTTAGAGTTTGTCAATTGAAAATATTAATTTAGCAACAACTTTATTTTATATTTCTGGTGATTTTGTTCTAGAAAACTCTTTACAAAAAAGATGAAGTAAATTAAGTAAAATCCTCTTTGATGCACACATAAAGTGCTAATACTCCATTAAAGGTGTTGTTTTGAAGACATTCATCATTGTTGGAAAAGATGACTTGAATTTGGTTATGTCATGATTTGTCCAATGTACATGTCCTAATGTACATGACCAGCAAAAGAAATCACTCTGAACAACAGTTTACCAATCTTTCCTTATTTATGACCATTAGCTAGGACTATTAATATGTATTGGAGAGGATTACAGGTTCAAGACAATACTTATTATGTAAAAATATATAACTTGAACATAAATAATATATTCATCATAGAATACATACACACTAGATAAGAATCTTTAATTCAAGTGGTGTCTAATGTTCTTTGAAGCTTTATATATCCGAGTTTTAATGCATGTTCCTTACATATGTGCATCCGAGGGTTTAACTACTTTTACACTAAAAAAAATACATAGGCACTGAATTTCTTATTTCAATTGTTCAATTATTTTGTCTCTGCACCATAAATCATAAGTGAACTCAAATACTTTAGTATATCTTGTGAAGCTTGGGAGAAAAATGAAATTTGGAAGCGGTGAATCAAGAAGAACTAGTGAGTGATTAAATTACTAGAACTTGCAACTTTAAATAGATTGTATGGGATTTTCTAAATCATTGTTTTATAGTGATACTTCCGTATAGTTGTTCTAAAAGTTTTTTCTTCCACAAAGGGAGCTCTGATAAGTTTGTAAAAATTATGTTCTTAAAAAACAATGTGTTTTAGATTTTGATTTTTCTTTCCATATTTCCCCTTTATATTGAAATTTTGTTTATTATCAATGTTATTTATTCTAAACTATATTATGATTGATTTGAATTTATTTGTTTTGTATCTAAAGTTGGGGATATTTGAATCTTTCTATTTCTTAGAAGTTCTATATAAACAAAGTATTAAGGTTTAGTCTTTAATTGTATTCAAAATTTATATCATTCAATAATGAAAAAAATTCCATAAGTATAAAAAATGAGATCCTATATTGATTTTGGAATATTTTAAATCCATTGTTCTGGCTTTACAAATTTAGGGAATTCAATTTTAAATCCCATTTTCCATTTCGCATCACTATTCAATAATATCATCGAAGTTCTTCTTAATCTTTCTACCTTTCCCTTTTCCCTAAGCCCAAATCATTAAACATTTAGTTCAGTCTCGCATTATTGTTTATTTTTTCACTGCAATGTAAATTTTCAATGTCATTTAAATTACGACTACAGTTTGCCCCTGCATTTTACTTGCTTTCCCCACCGCCTTTCAACTTCAATTTAGTATTCTGCTGCTATTTAATTTCCCACTCCAATTTATTTTGAATAGGAACTTGCCCACGTGACATATTAACTTTACATAAACGAAAAAGAACATATAAAATCAACAAGAAAATAAACGGAATAAACAGTGAAGAAACTAGAAAGACGGTGTGACTTTATTTTTATAACATGTTTTTCTGGTTGAAGCTAGACCTATATGGTTGCAATCAACCAAACAATAAGATCCCATTTTCATATATTGTTAAAAGACTATAAATTAGTGCTATTTTTAGAAATTAAGTACTGTCAGGGTTGAACCAGAAAGTTGCAACTGCAGTCTTCTGAAACTTTGAAGGTAACTTCCATCCGCCAACGAGGACACCCCAATGTCACGCTTCAACGATCTTGGAATTTGAAAGACATTTTGAAGACCAAAATATATGCAATTCCCTCTAAAGAACTCTTCCTCTGGTTTTGAAGCCAAATTCAACCCAGCAGTGGAAATTACTTTCGAGCCGAAGTGACTGATAAAAATGGAACGATCACCCAAGTCACCAATCTCCTTCCACTGAAGCCCACCTTCTTCAACCTTGATGAACACGCAGTATGATTTCATAGGCAGAATACTACAAATGGAACCTATTAGATCGTTCTTTTGAAGAACCATAAACAAGTCTCCACAAGAAGAATCCGTCGTCAAGTACAATCTTCTAATTCCAATATTTAAATTCGTAATGAAGACGCCCATCCCCCTTCTTCACCCGACTAAAAATCCCTTTTCTGGGAAGCGTGTCAGATGCAGCCATCACTACTCTCTTCCTCTTTATATTCTTGGGATCTTTAAGATCAAAAACCATCATATCATATTCTGTAGCACTTGGGGTGAGATGAAGGAAATATACCAACTTGTTTTTGTCATCAAGTGCAAGAGCCAGCTGAATCAGAATGCTGGCGCCACGAGTGTGTTTGATATCTGCAATAGGAGTCCAACATTCGTCTTCCATCTTACAAAATGCCAGCCAATGTCTGTTTGAATTCAAGAAGAAAGCCACCGCGAGGAATTCCGGCGAATCTGGTGAATAACTTCAGGTTATCACAACTGCAACGAGTTGAGGTTTAAAGTGCTGGCAAGTAACAGAGCAGGGCCTTGGAGGGAGACTGAGCTTAGCACCAGAAAGTGGATTCAGGAAGGAAATGTAATTGTAACAGAGGCACTCATCCTTATAACCGGAAACGACAACTCCCCCGCGATCGAAGTATCGATAAAAGATCAACCAGCCTCCTTCGACAGAACCAATAACCAAACCGTCTTTCCTTGCTATAGGTTTGTTGTTCAAGGGGAGGACTGGGTCACCTGCCGGCGGTCGCCGTAAGAGGTGATATTGTGCTATGCCTTCATCTGAGAGAAACACTGCAGGAAGATTTGAGAGAGCCTTTTTCGCTGTTGCTTCTTTTTCTTGTAGTGCCATGTTGCTGGTTTCTCCTCCTCCTTCTTTGTTTCGACTTTTCTTGAACGCCACTTCTTGAACTTCGGGGTTATCGGAAGCCAGCCATAACCGAAATCAAATTAGCGAAATCATGAATAAGTGGGGAATGCAATACGAAGATATTGTCGTGAGAGGACAAAAGCTTCGTGGATGGTTTACCCGTAAGCGAACGAAGGAGAAGCTTATCTATCGTGTAAGAGAATGAAGCACGTGGCTTCCACGTGTTCTAAATAGGCGACTCGGAGACGAATCGGAGGAAAGCGTAGGAAAGCGTGCGTGATGCCAGTACGTAATTTACTAGGACGCGGCAAGCACAAATAACTAAAAACTATGTATTTATTAGGGTGCGCACGTGATTCAGTTTATTTCCCTAATAAATTTTTTTTCTAGAAGAATAGCTACCGACCCTTGTTCAGCATACATTAAAATTAGAATTCATATTTTTTAAATGAATTTCATTAACAAATTATATTTGAATTTAAATTTTACTTTATTTTGAAATCTTGTTTTATTTATATTATTACCGAAACTTATGAAATAAGTAGAATTTGACAGAAATTTATTTTATTTCAAATATAATATTTTCATTAAATAATTTTATTCTTAATTTTTCATGTTATTAATAGTAATTTTTCTCTTTCCTTCAATTTTCTCTTCCTCTCATTTTTTAAGGATAATATTGTAAATATAAATATTTGAAATGAATTTTACAAATTTCAATGAAGTTGCAAATAAAGGAATTCATTTTAAAGTGAAATGAAATCACATTTTATATAATTTATCTCAAATAAAAGAATTCATTTAGAAATAAAATGAAATTATTTTTTTAAAATAAAATGAAATAAATTCTATTTTTTAATATATCAAACAAATGGTAGAAGAGAAATTCTTAAATGGGGATGGACTGGTGGAAGTTAGGGATCTCCGTTCATTGAATTGGAAAAAAATTATATTATTAATTTAATAATAATAAATTTAAAAAATTATTAAAATTAATTTATCACCATCAATTATTTTTTTGATAAATCAACGAGCACATTTATTGTAAAAAAAGAGAGAATGAACAAAATTAATTTAAATAATATAAATCCATATTTTTATATTAAAATTATTTAAAAATTTTATTTATTATATTATTTTTAAAATTTAAGAATAATTTTTTATCCCAGCGGAGGTTGTTAACCTAAGGATGTTTCCAACTTAAATATTCTAGTTATAACACTTGTTTTCATTTCACTTGATAAATGAAAAATAATTGTTAATTATTTATAAGATTCACACACATTAAAATTTTGAATTCTAATTTTCATAATATTAAAAATTATAAAAATCGATAGCTGACTTCTATTTATTAGATAGAATTAAGTTTACGTGTTATAGTAAGATTCCAAAGATTCCTCTAGTTGTTGCAACTATGTATACTTTGCAATTTTATTAAACAGGCAATGGAATAAAAGATTGAAGGCATGCATATATGTTTGGATGCAATATCAAATTCGTCAGTTAAAAATATGTTGTAACTCAATTTATTATTGATAAAAAATTTAAATGCTCTTATTATTTTATTACTCATCCATTTTATAGAAAGATTTATGATGAAAATAAATAATATTTAAATTTAGATTAATTTAATTATTCAAAAATATGTTTTTATTTAAGAGTGTAAATTTGATTCAATATTAGTATAAAATATTATATATAAATAGTAAATGAGAAGAAGACACATCATTAAAACAATAATAGTAATTAAAATTTTTTTATAGTAGTAAAAAAATTTTAATAATTTTTTATTAACATGACAATTCATATATGAATGATAGTATAAAGTTAACTTACACAATTGAAAAATCAAATTTAAATCCTTCATTTAAAACAATCAAAGTTTCAAACTCAAGTTAAGAGTTTAAATTGGATGTACTAATAATGTAAAGTATTTTACACTATTAGTTAATGGGAGGAAGATATGTAATTAAAAAAGTAAAAACAATTAAAAAATTTTAATTATAGTAAAATAATTTTAATAATTTTTATTGATATAATAATACATAAATGAGTAATAATGTGACGATAATATACATAGATAGTGAAGTAAATTTACATCTTCAAGCTAAACATAATTAATTTGATTAGAATTTGTTTTAAGTAAGATTTAATCAATTCCCTTCTCTTCTTTCCTTGATGATTCTTATAATGGTCACTTGTATATAAATTAGTTTTAATCAAACTAATTAAGTCTACTTACTTAAGTGAATAAACAAGATTAGTTTAATTCAAATCCTACACTATTATCTATGCAATTGGAGTAATTAATGTGGGGATTACTTATTTTTTATAATTATAACATTTTTGTTATGCATGTAAACATTTTTATTCTGCCACCTTGGTAAGCCCATTGGAGCATTTTATGTGATTGGGACCAAGTCTACAAATGAGTCGAGTTTCTACTTGTTCAAGTTTGAATTCAATAAAATTAAACATGTTTATACTTAAATTTGAGCTTGTCAAGGTTTTAGAATTTGAGTTCGAGCTCAATTGTTAGACAAATTTAATTGAATTTACACAAACTTAAATAAGTTATGACATGTTATATGACTTTTTTTAATAAATATTAATAAAAAAGATGCAAGATATTTTCTTTATACAAATAAATAAAACTACAAAAATAAATCTCATTCTAATTCAACATATATACATAGAAAATAGTCAAACCATAATATTTGAACATTGCATAATAACTACCCAACCAACAATATAAGTATAAAATTTGTCATTTTTAAACTTTTCCAAGCAACTTAAAATAAATATTTGGAATTAGGTATTGATGTTGCAATTTCTTTGGATTTATTTTCTTTTGTAAAATAAAAATAACAAGAATTTTTTTATAGTATCAAAATATAAAGTAATTAAACCAACCAATAATTTGATAAAATTATAACATACTAAATAAAAATATGCATAGAAGTTCATTTAGAGTCATTTAAACTTACAAACATTATAAATTTTTGAAATTTAAGTTCAGCTTGCCAATTATACAAGCTAGACTCATTTAAGTTCAAATTCATTTAATTTGAACATGAATCGACTATTTTATAAGTCAAACTCAAGTTGTTGTTGAATAACTTGGCCCTGACCATATTAGAGGTTGCCATTGAGGCAGTTTCAGGACTCAGATTTATTTATGTTTGAGCCGAATCACAGAGATCGTGTTAGACGGGCAGCTAACCGAAGGTTGCATATCCATTATATTACAAGATGTTAAAAGACATAGATATACTGCTTCTTTTCCTACACCATCTAGCCTAGTTGTCTAGGAGCGAAATTAAACCAAAATGGGCTAATGTCATAAAGATTTGAAAAAAGAAAGAAGGAAGAAGCTGGCTAATGTTTTGCATTATTTTCTCACCCTACCAATTTCTCTCTTCGACTTTTGCATTTTTCCAAGCACAACTAAGGAAAGAATCTTGGGTTGCCAAAGGTGAGGTTCTGCTGAAATTCAAATTGGTCATCAAACGGATACCCTAAACTAACAGTTGGAGTGTTAGCAGCAGAAATTGTGTCAATTATCTGGGACCCAGAAGTTGCCATATTTGAGTGCCCTCCAAGCCCATTTGGAGGCTCCGAAATGTAGTTGCTTCTAGATGGAGCCGGAGGGCACAAGTAGGAAAGAGAACTGAAATTCTCAGGAAAACTTTTCTCAGTTGTCACAGGATCTGGAAAGACTTGGCTTTCACTTTTTATAGTTGAAGGAACATGGAATGATGGAAATGGATTCTGAGGGGAATCCAGATTCTCGGTTTTCACTCTAAGGTTTTCCCTGAAGCTCATGAACAGTTCTTGTGATAGCTGCAGATTCTGCAGCTCTTGACTCATGGTAGGAATATTTGAAGATTCTTGGTTATGATCTTGGGGGTCCGTCGGAGGAACTGAATTGGAGCCTTGTGTGCACGTGTGTTTCCCTCTGTAATTGATTTCGAAAATTGTTGGATCTTCATCGGATCTTTGAACTTGCTTCGTGGCCAAACAGCCTTGAATTCTCTTAGTGCACCTGTAATATCCTCTGCAAAGAGATGAACGTGTATTTACTTGAACCACAATATCTAATTTTACATGACCAGAATCTTTGTAATGCAATGGCACTCATTGCTTTAGAAATTTTATTCTTCCTTATATTTGAAGTTCAAACTCAAAAATTTTATGTATGTGCATATAAAAAAAAAAAAATCTAATTCTATATATTTATTGAACTTGGGGAAAAAAAGAGAGAAAGAATTAGGATTATGAAAAGTTAAAATTTGATGCTACCTTGGATACTTGGCTCCGAGAATGTCTTTTTGCCCATATTTCCTCCAACTGAACCCATCATCGAGACGCACCTCCACCCCTACTCCCGGAGGGACTCGAACTTTGTGTGTCCATGTTGGCAAACTCTTTCTGGACACAAACTTATGTTAAAAAATACACTTCACAGGGAAATACGTGCACGTATTTTCTACCCAATTAAAAAAATAAAGTAATAACGTTTTTCGAGAGCTTGAAAATTAAAAAAAAAGTATAATTTCGTTGAAAAATACATATATCCTTACTCTGATTCAGCAAAAAGTAGTCATCTATCAGTTTTGTAGACCATATATATGTATTAATTAGAAATTGTTCTTCTCAAATTTCATCTTGATTGAGAATAAATCTACGTATTGTAACTCGAATATATAAGTATTTTTTTCACTTCACAAAGCTTATAAACTTAAAATCTGTTAGTACAACATTTGATTTGTAAACAACATAGAGAAGTCCGATTCTAACCCTAAGCAATTATTGAATTTGCATAAGTGATATCATATGGATTAAGTTAATTGGAAGATTAAGGATGTAAACATGAAAAACATTCTAAGGCTAGTTAACTCATGTTAGAAAATAAAAGACAATCAAGAGATGTGTGGTTTACAGAACATGTAATCTCTTAAATTGTTTGTTTCGATAAAAAGGAATAAAATTTAGAGACCTATTATTAAGTTTGAAGATTAAGCCAGCACACATGCAAATCAAAATGAAATGGATTCCTGGCTCAGAAAATATACCTCTTTTGCAAGGCATTCAGCTCTTGGTCCTTCATATCCCTATCAGAGTCGTCACTGCGAGGGCTTCCACTAAAAGATGGTGAGTCCAACATTCGGATCATGGCATGTGATGGCTCAGCCACTGATCCACCAGTGTTCCATTTTACTATAGCAAGTGCCTTCTCGAACGTGGCTATAATCTTCTGAATCAAAAGCTCACGTGGTTCTTGCCACAAAGAAGACGACACGTTCAGATAGGATTGAAGCTGTCTAGCCAGCTCCATCCCTTGTAGCAGCTCATTAATAAGGTTCTTCTTCTGCTCCCAATCTCCCATTTTTCTCCAATCAGAGCTTAGCTTGGCTACTTCAGTGATTGGATGCCAAAACTGATTGGCTCAAGTTGGCTTTCTGATGTTTAAAGCAAAATCGGAAGATGTCTAGGACATTGAACTGACCAAAATATGAAGTTGGGTTTTCAGATTTGGCTTCTCAAACCCCAGAAAAAAAAAAAAAACCTAACTTAGATGGAAAAGCTTAAGGGAGGAAGATGGGTATGGTGGCGGGGATTTAAAGGGATGCTTGTTTTTTAATGAAGTTATAGAGACGGAGAGGAGAATATTTGACTGAGAAAATTGAAAGAGTGGATTTCATTAGGGTGGAATGAGTCTTTGTTCAAACCTATGAGCAATTGCTGACCATTTCTTCTTCACCAGTCTACCTGAATTTACAATTCAGATGGAAATTTAGGGAGAGAGAAATTCTGGAAAAAAAGATCGTAGAACAGGGATCCTAAAATATATTTGTTTATTATTTTTAAAAAATTTATTATTTTTTATTTTTAAAAATAAAAAATTTATTTAATAATCAGAATCTAATTTTAAAAATTGTAATTTCAAATGTGTAATTTAAAAATAAAAATAATTTTTAAATATTTTCAAAAATTATTCTCTTATTTTTAATATTAATTTTATAATTAAATAAAAAATTTTATTTACAATATCTATTCCTTTATTTTTTATTTTTTTGATTGAAAAATATTTTTAAAAATAATTTCTAAAAATATAAAAATAAAAATACATCAAAATATATCTTTATTACCTAGTTCCGCGTTGGTACCAGTGATGGTTCCCGAGTGGGGTTTGCTGTATATTTTTTGAACTGATGTGAGAGAAAGTTGAAACAAGACCGTGACTTTAACCATTTGCTTACCAACCAACCAACCAACGTGAAATCCCAAGGGGCTGTCTGACAAACATATTTACTTTCTTCCTTTTATTATTTATCACAACTAATTGACAAAAATTAAAACATGGTTTAATTGATTTAATTTTAAGACAATTTTTAAAATTACTTTTAATTTAAAATTAAATTTATTAAATTTTTATTTCTCTCTTTCTTTAAAATTTATGATCAAATTTAATACTTACATAAATATCTCTCTTATATTATAGATAGATTTTAATATGATTCAAAATAAAAATATAAAATAATAAAATAAATTTATTGAAATATTTTAAAATAAAAATATAAAATAATAAAATATTTATTAATAAAAATTAATATAATTAAAAATATATATTTAATATTTAATTAAAATTTTAAAATAACAAATAAAAAATTTAAGAAGCGAGTAAGGGAATATTAGATGAGAATATATATATATATATATATATATATATATATATATATATATATATATATGTATATATATATATGTATATGTATATAATATGTATATATATATATATATATATATGTATGTATGTATGTATTTAATGAATTCATAGTCTTGCATCGATGATATAATGAGTTAAATTCACATAAGCCAAACATAAAAATTATTATCACATTTTTCATTTTTTAAAATATAAAAAAATGGACAGTAGAAGATATAACCAGCATGAGTGTGTTGATTATTATTAAATGTTGTGTCACAACAAACCCTAATTCTGATGAATTTAAATAGGTATAATCAATGAGTGCAATTAAATGAAAAGTTATGAATAGGAGATGGTTAACCTTCACATTTATATATAAAAATTAATAATTTTTTATTTAAAAATTATATTATTAATTTAACAATAATAAAATAATAAAAATATGTAATTAATTTAAATAGAGAAATATTAATTTAAGATATTTAAATCAACTTTACTTATTTTCTTTCCTTTCTATAACAAATGTATTAATTAATCCAAATAGTTGATAATAATGACAATTAATGTAAATGCTCTTTATTATTTTATTGTCATTAAAGTAATGCCATAATTTTTTCATACAAATGAAAAAGTAGAGCTGAGGTGCTTTGACTATAGAAATTAACAATTCATATATGTGTGTATTTGTTGAACTAGATTAATTGACACTAGTGTAAATCTAAAAGACACACTAAATTTTTATTATGGATTTTACATTTATTTATTGATTTCAAATTAATTATAAAAAATAATTTTAATGATGTTACAAAAGTAGTTCTTACTATATTTAATTTTTTATCTCTTTTTTATAATATTTTAATTTTTTTAAATTCTAATTTATTTTAAAGCACGTATGTCAATTCTTTCTCTATATAGGAAGAGAAAGAATTGTTAAACTAGGTTAATAACCTTTATTAATTATATTACTAATTTAAAGAGAATATAATAATAAAAGGTGTTATAATAAATTTATCTCTATCAATAATTACTTTAATTAACAAATATATTTAATATAGAGATGATAAAAATAAATAAAATTAATTTAAGATATTTTAAATTAATATTTTTATTAAAATTATTTAAATAATTTTATTACTTTATTATTATTAAATTAATAATATAATTTTTTATTTAAAAAATAGAGGTTATTATCCGCTACGCACAGATACAGCGAGGCAGGTTACCGATCCCTGTTTATATACATCACCCTGCAAATAGAAGATTAAAGTTCTGCGAGAGATCACTAGGACGGCCGCGTTGTTTCCGCAAAAGACCAAAAAAAAAGGGAGGTAATGCACAAAAGACAAAATTTTCTTTTTTGGTAATTACAAAAGACAAAATTTTCTTTTTTGGTAATTACAAAAGACAAAATTTTGATGTTTATTATATGCCACTTGGTTCGCCTGCATGGTTATCGTGTGCGCAATTCACTCTTCAGCTCATGATCTCTATAACTCAGGAAATTTAAATTCATCTCTACCACAGAAATACTTTTTTATTGTATCTGATTTTATGCAGACTTGCTGATGTGTAAAATTCCACGCATCAATTCTATTTTAATATTGAAAATTTTAATACTATTATTTTTTATTTTAATAAAAATTTCTTTAATTCTATTATTTATTTTAAGTATAAGATTAAAATATTTATTTGTTAAAATATAATTAAAAATATATGTTTTATTTTGACAATAAAATTAAAAATATTCCCTTAAGTACGAGATTTCTTTGAGATCTAACCTCAGATCTAGATATATTATGACAAGAGGCAGTGGGGGAACATTAAAATATGTGACTTTCGGCACGTGATTGATTTATTGGAAGTTGATTGGCTATGTTTCACATGGAACTTGATGATTATTGGTGGTCTGATCCATGCATCATCTGCCTTGAATGATGAGTTTAAGTGCTTTGCAATCTGGAAACGAAAACCATATTAAATGTGCCCCCGGACCTGGTATTATTTGTCTGAGGATTCTCTGATACAAATTTTCCTTTTGTGAATATAAAAAATTTTATGTAAGTATTGACTGTTATATTATTTTTAAATATTATTAATTAATAATGTGTAGATTTATTTTTAGTAATTAATTAAATATAAATAATAAATTAATAATTATTTGTTATTAATTATGATGAAAATAATTAAATTAATTCATAATTAATCATTAAATAAAATAAATTCACAAATTATTAATTGATAATATTTAAGTGATATTCCTTTGTTTCTTATAAAAAGAAATAGTTTAATTTATTTATTTTTAATAAATTTTTAAGACTATCCTTTATATATAA
The DNA here is from genome assembly GCA_020226215.1 of Sindora glabra. Lineage (NCBI taxonomy): Eukaryota > Viridiplantae > Streptophyta > Magnoliopsida > Fabales > Fabaceae > Sindora > Sindora glabra. Next base: position 107,338,519 of record CM035227.1, on the reverse strand, counting down.
AATTGAAAATAATTGATAATAAAAAGAAAAATATGATAAAATGAATGCAAAAAGTTAAAAATATAGAATAATAAAATATTTATCAATAAAAAAGATAAATTTCAAAGTATTTAATAATTCACTAAATTTTAAAACAATAAATAAAAAAGAATAAAAAAGTTCTTTTCAAAATATAATAAATAAAATAAAAAATAAATATTTAAAAATTATATGATAAATAATACTTATGTAAATATCTCTCCATATACCATATATTACAAAGTTGAACTCCCGACATTGATACCATGATTTTCAAAGAGAAAAGTTTTGCTGCAATTGCATGGCAGACATCAATAACAGAATACATCGTATAGGGGTATACGTGAATTATTTATGAAAATGATTATTTTTATATTTTTAAATTTTATAATTAAGATTATTAATTTTTATGTTTATTTTATTATCATTATTTATTACTCATTCATTATAACACTAAAATAAATAAATAATATAGTTAAAAGGTAGACATATATTTAACACTATAAAAATAGAATTTAACAACTCATTTCAATATTTTTATTTATTTTAATATTACATGTAAATAAGGGATGAATAATTATAAAAAAATAAAAATAATAAATCAATAATGGTAGTAATAAATTTTAAAGAATATAATAATCATCACCTATATAAACAGGAAACAAAAAATCTAAATGTTATATTTATTCGTTAAACAATGTTGGACACATATTGAACTACATTTATTTGTTATGTTTTATTCTGAAAAAAAAAACCCTTTTGAGTTATTAAATTTTAGCTCTTTTAAATTTAAAGGTATAAAAATTAAAATATAAAATTTAAAATTAATAATTATTATTTATTTGATTAATTATTTTATTAAATTACATAATATTTTATTAATTTTTAAAGAAAAATCACAACATTATTTTTTTGATTTATTTTGTTATCTTTCACATAAAGTCTATTTGACATAATAAATAAATTAGCATATAACTTTTACCTAATTAATAAGTTATAAATTTACTATAAAAAGTCATTAGCGCCCTTACTTGTTAAAAATAATCTCTAAAATTGATTGCAGTCCACTATTCAATCCAGTCTGATCTGCAAATTTTGATGAACTCAACTACTCAAAATTTCAATTTTCATCATGGATTTATAAAAGCGAAAATTTACATGGACTGATCCAAGTTAGACTATCTCATGAGCTTATAATCGAATCAAATTATTCAAAATTTAATCAATTTTTTTAGAAGTTTATACCAATTAATCCATACGACCGAATCTATTCTACAAGCCTAATTTGATAAGTATCATATGGTAACTTAAAACGATAACTTCTTATCTTTTTCTTTAAAAACAATTATTCCACTTCTTTAGTTAATTAATAGACAATGTGCTATTTACGTTAACCTATTCTACCTTTTCATATTTTGAATAATAAATATATGATATTATAAAATATAATTAATTAAATTCTAAGTAGTTATATTTTTATTTTAAATTTTAATTATTTTAATATAATTTAACTTTAAAATAAATATAAATAAATATATTTCATATATCTATGAATTATTAACATCAAAATATGATTTTATATGATTTTATATTTATTAATTAATTTAATAACTAATTTTATTATATATTGCTAATACACAATTAGTTGAGTTACCAGCAATTAGCGAATAGTTATCACCTAGTTCATTATCTACATTATCAAGGCTGCATCCAATTAGCATTATGCTAAAACAATAACTGGATAAGTCTTGTCAAATCAAGAAGTCAGTGCAGATATGTGTTATATCACTTATAATGGTGGATTTTCATGTAATATTTTGAAGATAAAATATGTTGGAAGTTTAAATGATTTATGTAAAATAAACTTCAAATTTTTTTTTATAAAATTACATTATATTAATACACAATTTTAAATTCTGGCTCAGCATACGACAAAAAAACATATTTATACCATAGAATTCTCTTATTTCAAAATTAATTTACTTCCCTGAATTTTAAAATTTCACACTTAATTCTTTAAAATTTTAATTAATAAAAATGAAAATGCTATCTTCAATATTAATCCTAATGGAAGTTTTTTATTGCTAATTATCTCTTGATTTTCTTTATATTTCATCTGGTCTTTAGCAATTGAAAACATTAGAAACTATAATTAACTCGCTGGTTTCATATCAAATAAAATAAGACATATAAAAACTTGTAAATTGTTAAAATAATAAATAACAAAATCATGAAAATTACATGTAAAAGTCTATAATTAACTTTTAAATTTCATATGAAACAAAACAAAAATAAGTATCGCCATTCTCTTTTCAAAAATTCCATATCAATAAATCACTCTCAATAAAAGAAAGAATCCCGTCATTCAGTAGATCAAAGTTGTTCATTGATAGTACTCTCAAATAGCCAAAAAAAATTCATAAAATAAATCATTTTTTTAATCCAAGGAATTTAAATCCAAAAAAAAAAAAAGAAAGAATAAAAAACACAAAAAATAACTAGAAAAATAAAATCATAAAGTGTTTTCTCTTGACATAAAGACCCTGATCATATAATAAACCATGATATATTGTATTAGTGACGAGAGCTTGTCCCTTAGACAAATTATGAAAGGAAAAATTAAAGAAAAATTTATTATGATTAACCGCTTATTCGATATATTAAGTTTAAAACTTAAGAATGAAGAGGGTAAAATTAATTTTCAACTTAGTTGGAGACAGTATATAATGTATTTTACCCAATCTTATATATGCAATAGTTTTTACTTAAGTTGAAGTTAGACAAAAAGAAATTATTTCTGATTTTTTAGAATAAACATGAATGATATGTATTTCACTCATTCAAAAAATAAAAAATTAAAATTTGATTCATCATTAGTGGAAACTAATACAGTAAATAAATAGAAAAATAACACATTGTTAAAAAAAATAACAATAATGAAGATTTTTTATAAGTGATAGAAATGTTTTAATAAATGTTGATGACATGCCGACATGTAAAAAGATAAATTATGACATGAAATTGACTAATATAAATAAAAAATAAATTAATCAAAATATAAATATATTTTAGATATTAAAAGATCACTTATTACATTATTTTAAAGAAAATTTTGTTAAAAAATGTAAATAACTAAATATATTATATAAAGAAAATTAATAAAAAAATCGTAGAAGAGAAATGGATAAATAACCTTCAATTATTTATATTTAGTTTTCGTACTGCGTATATAGACACTTTTAAACTCTGGCAAACTTCTATTAAACAGTGTATTTTGTAAAATGTTGAGTTTAGGTACCTTAATAATTGATTATATACATACATACATACATATATATATACATACATACATACATATATATATACATACATATATATATATACATATATATATATATATATATATATATATATATATATATATATATATATATATATATATATATATATATATAGTATACGATTCTTGAATTTCTATTAAATATCTATTCAATCTATTCTTTATTAGTTATCACATCTTTTTTTTAATTTTTTGTCCTTATATATATGTTATTTTTAAAATTTAATGAAGTATTAAATATATTTTTTTAATTTTACCTTTCTTTTCCATTAAAAAATGTGTCATTATTTTATACTTTTATCTTAAAATATTTCAACAAATTTATTCTATCTTTTTCTCCTTATTTTTAACTATGTTAAAATTTGAACATGAAAAGAAAGACAAGGAAGTATGTATGTATTTAAGTTTGGTCATAAATTTCAATGTAATCATTAATTATAATTTATTTCTCTTATTTTTCAATAAGAGTAGTATTCTTATTTAATATAATAACAGCTGAAAATAAGATAGGGGTGAAAATTTTATTAAAAAGTTTGATATAAATATTTTTTTTTACATTTAGATATATCCGGGCGTGCGCATGCATATATATATAACTATCAAAATCTCAGCCAACATAGTTGATGAAAAAGTAAAATAATTTAAATCAGCTTCTTTCAGAATAAAACAAATGATTCTCTATGAAAAACTTGAGAGGAAATGCAATGCAACATCCTTCAGTTTTTGTAACAATAACCAAAAAAATGTTAACTTCTATTATTTATTGGATTCTTCGTGAAAAAACTGTTGTATTAAAAAATAAAATAATTAATTTTATTAGAAATATTATTTAGATTAGCATTAATCAATTATTGAAATATTTATTTAAGTAATTAGTTTTGTATTTTAACATTAAGCATAGAACAGATTGGATCCTGGTTTAATGTGTATGATTAATGATAGGTTGGATCATGCATAAACTCATATGAGTAGAGGTCCCAACTTACAGTCCTTTAGTGGTTAGTAGTTTCCTATCACAAGTCTGACCTTAAATAGAGAGAATAGAGTTATTATTTGAACATATAGAAAAATAAGGATTCCCACTTTTCTAAATTTTTCTCTCTCTTTTCTCTTTATCTTGATAACCTAAGGGATCAAGTAGGTTATAATTCTACTCATCATCATTCAGATCAGTCATGACCTTATCAAATTATGCTCCAGGTACGTTCATAATTTTATTATGATTAATTTTATATTTTTATGATTTTAATTCATACTTTCAACAAAAACTTGAGAGGGAATGCAATGCAACATTCTCCAGCTTTTGTATAAAATAACCAAAAATGTAATTATCCTTATTTGTACATTAAATTTAAATTTAATGAATGATCAATGTAAAATATATTATTAAAGTTGACACTTTATCAAAGAAATATTAGTAATTGAGAATCCTTATCAACGATAAAAATTTGAATAAATTATATTAATGTGATAATGTATAAATAAAAATATTAATATAAAATTAATTTATATAGTTAATAAATAAAATTTAAATTTATATTCATATTTTACGCTTCACAAGGCATCAAGACAGGAGTCAAAGTTGCAAATTTTCTGTAGAGCTGAGACCACAATCAAAGGGTTATAGATATACGTAGGACCCATCTTAATTAGACGTGTGGAATATGTGGAATATTGCTTAGTGACCAAAACACGTCCTGGGGCCGGTCAACGAGCATTCTAGACACTTCCCCCGCAAAGGGTTCAATGAATCATTGTTCGTGTCCTGATGACAATTACTGGGGAACGATTGTCAAGCCAAATACTCCATTTATTTCTTCTTATTTATCATATTTAAAAAAATTATTTATTATTTATTATTTTAAAATTTTAATAAAATATTAAATATTTATTTTTTTAATTTTATCCTTTCTTTTATTAATAAATATTTCATTATTTTATAACTTCAAGCTACTTATATTTATTTTATTATATTTTTTTATTTTTAACTATTTTAAACTTTATAAATAAAGAATATTTTAAAATTTTTTAAAAATAAATAAATTAAATTAATTTCTTAGTATTTATAAAATCAATCAATTATAATAGAAAATAAGGAATGGAAGGAATATAATTTTTTAATTTAAATTTAATTTATCATCTGTGAGAATAAATTTTATATTACTATTTATTCATATATTATTATATTATTTAAAAATTATTAAAATAATTTTACTATTAATAAAAAAATTTAATTATTTTTTAATTTTTAATAACGTTGTATCTTCCAATTCATTGATGATGGAATAAATCATATTTAAACATATTTTAATTTTATTTTTAACAATTTAAATTTGACTTATTATAATATAAATTAATTTTATATTATCATGTGAGTCGGCAATTCATAAAAAATTGAAAATAACTTTTATATTTAATAAAAGTTAATTACTATTTTTAATAATTATCATTACTTTTTTAATAATATGTCATCTTTATAAAAATTTTGTACTAACAGCCATCAATTTTAACTAATTTTAATTAAAATTAAATAATATAAAAGTTTTAAAATGATTTTTTGAACATGTTTTAATTATTAATAAATATTTTTATTATATTATTAGATCTTGTTAGTATTTAACATGTACGCTGTGAGCAAAGGTCAGTTAAATTGACTTTGGTCTATTAATGAAGTGAGATAAATGCCCTAGTTTTTTTTCCTCCAAAAATAAAAGTACTTCATAAACGATATCAATAAAACATTGTCAACATACACCGATTACTAGCAAGAATAAATGGAGAAATGATGAAAAATGATAAAACTAGGAAAGATAAATATAAAATTTTAAATTATATAAATTTAATTTAAAATTGAATAAAATTATAAACATATATCGTAGAATAATTTAGGGTTATTAATATTTTTAATGATAGGCATCAATATCATTAATATCATTTTATATAAAAATCTGCGGTCGAAAAGACTTTCTTTCAATGAACGTGGCTGTTGTCGACAGAATCACTAACAATAGTAATGTTTTGATTTCTTTGCCCAAGAAGTGATTGTTTTATCAACTAGACATTATTATATATAATTACCGATCGAAGTCTGTCGTTAGGAAATTGTAAAAACAAGATTTAATTATAAAGGTTTTTGTCAACTCGATCAAATTCTATTAATTGATTCAATGTTTGTAGACAAATAAAATGTTAAATCAAATATAAATTTTGTTTAGATGTCTATGAATATATTTGTTATTTATTTTGTTCAAATGGAGATCAATTTAAGCCTTCTAACTGTCAATCTTCCCATCAAATTTCGATTTGTCCAGATCTAATTCAAACTTTAAGACCTGTAAAATAGAAAAATATATGGTTGAGGTTAGAGTTTAACTTATAATTGATTCATTTGTTATTTGATTTGTTTATATAGTAAAAAATGATAAATCACTTGACACATATAATAATAAATTAATCTTTTAGTAGTAAATTTTTCCGTCAAATTTCGATTTTGTCCCATCTATTCAAACTTTAAGACCTACAAAATAGAAAATATATGAATGAGATTAAAATTTATAAATAAATAAATTTATAATTTATCAATTTAATTAATAAATTGTAAGTTATTTGTTGGAGGTTTTTCATGCATAAACTTAATTAAAATAAATAAATTTTGATTACTAAATTATCTTAAATAATTTATAATATATAACTTGATAGCTTTCAATTTTTTAATTTATATTTATTCTTTTTATTAATTTAGAACTTATGTCCTATATATAATATCATAAAATTTGTATAATTAATTAAATAAAAATAAGTAAATAAATAAATATGTGATGTGGTAAATTATAATTACTTAAATTTTAAGTAATTTCATTCTTACTTTAAATCCTAGATAAATAAAAAAAGTAAGTAAATAAATGTATGATATTATAAATTATAATTAATTCAATTTTATTTAATTATATCCTTATTTCAAACTATAAATAAATGAAAATATGTACATAAATAAATATGTAATGTTATAAATTATAATTAATTATATTTTTATTATAAATATAATTAATTAAAATTTAAGTAATTATATTTTTATTTTTAAACATCTTGATTATCCTAATATAATTTGATCTTTAAATAATCACAAATTAATTTAATTTATATATCTATTTTTATTAACATATTATTTTATGTCATTTTACATTTTTAATTAATTTATCAATTATCAATTATCAACTAACTTGTTAAATATATATACAAAGTACAATTAGAAAATATTCTAATGATCAAGTTATCGATTTCGTATAAAAGAATATTATAAACTAACAAGGGTGAGAGTGAAAACTATGGCAACCGTTTTAGAAAATAACATTTTTGAAAAGATATTAGTTGGAGAATAACTTTTAAAAATTTTATTAATTTTAAATAAATTACTAATTAACTAGTTGTTCTAAATCAACGCAATATAAAAGTGGCAAGATGTATAGCCATAGATAAATATATATATATATATATATATATATATATGAACTAATTTATTAATTATTAATTAACTTATCAATTATTTATATTAAATAGAATTAAAAAACATTCTGATGGTTAAGTTAGTAATCTCGCATAAAAGAATATTATAAATTTATAAGAGTGAGAGTGAAATCTATTGCAACCGTTTTAGAAAACATTTTTGAAAAGATATTAGTTGGAGAATAACTTTGAAAATTTTTATGTTTTAAATAAAGTACTAATTAACTAGTTCTTCTAAATCGACGCAATATAAAAGTGGCAGGATCTGTACCCATATATAGAGATACATAAGTCATTGAAAGGTTTCCTTATGACAGAGTTCAATGGTGATTACACAGCGTTTGGGCCCGCTTGAATAATTCACTGAAATCCACAAGAAAAATTAGATCTATAATAAAATTAAATCTAAAGCACTAAAAATAATTGAAAATTAATTCTTCACTTAATTCATTAAGGCTCACGATAACTCATTAAAACTCGTAATAATTTATCTTAAAATTTTTAATGTTCAAATATGTTTAATTGAATATTCCCTATTCGAAAATAAATGAGCCAAATTTAAAAATAAATTATTATATTTCATACAATTATATATAAAGAGTCTAATCCGATATCTGACGATCCGACGCATAAACACTTTGAAAGTAATCCTTAAGGTGATATGATAAGGAATAAATTAATAAATAGCTATTGTAATGAACATTTAAATTTACTTGATTGGTTATGTACAAAAATTTAATGGCTGTGGGGTCGTCGTAATAAATTAAGGTTAAGGGAGAAGTTGGATGGACCTTAAACTGACCCTACCGAGTCTTAGGCAGTCGGATATTTAGAATAATATCATATTCATATCTCTTTGAATTATACGCTAATCTAATGTGGAAATTGGACTAATTCAAAATAGTGATAGTGATTGAAAAGGGGAACCTTCGCCCTTTGTCACAAAAAGTTAAAAACAAATTTAAAAATGGAGAAGGACGAAGGCACAGTTCAAAGGAAACCATGAAATTGAATTTATAGGTAACGAGTCAATGAAGGAAACCATTTCTTTTTCCTTTTTTCTTTTCGGGTTAAGAATCACAATGCTAAGGGTCTTCTAGAAGTCTGCTTATATTCATAGTCTCAAACTTCTTTAGAAGAAATAGAAAATCAAAATCTCAATAAAATTCTTTCTAGAAAAAGAAAAAAGCTTAGATCATGGAGATATGATTCACCTTAAGTCTACTTATCATTTTTAAAATATTAAAAATACAATATAATAATTTGGCCTTAATCTAAATTTATAAAAAAATCAAAATCATTTTTATATAATTTAACTTCTTATTTTGATATTTCATCCTCCCCCCTCCTTTTTTTTATTGTCATAGTGCTGCCTAATTGCTATTTGATGAAATTAGAATCCTCCTTATTCTGTGAAGAATGGATGAGGTGAATTTTAGGGAAGATCATTGATTCCTATAAAAAAAATAATAAATGCTAAAATAAAAATTATATCTCCATTTCTATAAAATTTATGAAAATGGGAGGATCGGACCGGAATCAAAATTGAACATGTTAGTACGTAGCCCAAATAGCAATTAGTAAGCCCAAAAAGGCCTTCATAGTGTTGATTTTCTGATCCAATGGCCTACGTTTGCAATTGGGCTACGTACTCTCTAGAGAACCTCTAGTATTGGGTCCCACTAAAATGCCAAAATTTGCATTTCCACGAACAGCCATCCACGTGTCAAAGACATCATCCAGAAACTCCACAAAATATCTCGTCCCCCACTCCAAAAGCGCCACGAGCTACTTCATAAAGATCATCCTTTTCCCGCTCTTTGCCACGTCATCTTTCATGTTCCAGAATCACGCTTACTTGTACAAATCACATACCGTCCATCTCACTGACTAAAAGCACATGGCAGCTTATTGTTCGTAGATATTAATTGTGGAGTCCGTAATTCCAATATTTCAAGTTTAATACTACAGCCTTGTTCGTAGATATTAATTGTGGAGTCCCGTAATTCCAATATTTCAAGTTTAATACTACAGCCTCAACGAGAACCGCTGTTGCCTGGGAGATTCTCGGAAAAATCTGCGCACGACTCACTCAGACGAAGGTAACGGTCTTTCTTGGCATTGAATTGCTCTTAGTTAATCGTCTGTCTGGAAAGTATTTTATATGTCGGATTTGTTCACTTGATCAACGAAGGAAGTTTTCCGTGTGAGATTTTGTAGGAAGTGTTTGGTTTCTCGTCTCAATGTTCCGTCTGCAATTGTGATGATGAATGCGTAGCAGTAACTAGTTTGTCTCTGATTTGTGTGGTTCTCTTTGTATGTAAGTTGAAACTATATTTTGTTGGTAAACTGGATTGTGTTTTGGTCTATGAAATCGAATTAAAACATGACGCTTATCAGTAATTTTAATTAAATTCACTCTATCATATCAAACATCAAAACATATTGTTTCGGATGATTAGTTGCATAAACAAGATGTTGCTACTTATTATGAAGAATCACTGATTGGTCTATAATTATTATAGAAAAGGATTCACTTAATCATTTCTCCATCAGAGATGGAATTGTTGAACAAAGTTGATCTTTGATAATGGTTTGGATCCTTGCAGGCTGCAGAATGGTATTAGATTATCAGTGACTACTAAAGCCTTATTCTTTGATGGAAAATCATAGAAGGCATTTAATGAATGAGTGGGGTCAACTTATATTATATTCTATCATGAGTGCACCGGCTGATAGTTTGTTGAGAAAATGACTGGGGTCAACTTATAGTAGCCCTTAAGTGCTTTTCATTATGATGAATGAAAAGCTGATATAGAAATTTTCAATGCCATTATTGCAGGCCTTGTGCATTAAAAATCTCTTCATTGATATTTCAAGCAGAGCTTAAGGGACCTGGTATGGGAGTTGTGACTGTGTCTAGCTCAGCAGGTCGAACTACACTAGGATTGAATGCAAAATTCTCAAGTCATCGTCCTGTGCTTAGGAGACCCCCAATTGTAGCATTTAAAGGAAATAAACAAAACAATAGTACAACTTTGGTTTCTCCTCAAGAGCAAATTCCTCTACCAGTTGATACATCCAAAGAGAGCCGAAAACAAATAGGAAAAACTAATAAAATTCCCAAGAGAGTGAGAGCTGTTGTTACTGATGAAGCTACTCCATCCACCTTGGATTTGGACTTCAATGAAGCTGCTGCCAAACTTGAAAATATTTTCAAACTCAGCCCTGAATCCGATACTCAAAATGCAGAAGATATGGATGGTATGATCAAGAGAGTGTTGCGGAGGAGGAAAAAGATTGGTCGTGCAAATAAAGATGAGGAGATGAGTAACGATAATGTGGTTAGGAACCCAAATAAGAAGGCTAAACGATTGAGTCTTGATAGGAGGATAGAATTAAAAAAGAACAAGAAAGAAGTGACAGCTGTTCCAATGCAGAAGAACAGAAATGTTATGAGTAGAGAGAAGATTGAGAAGCTTGTCAGGGAATATTCAGCATCAACCGATTTAGTCAGCCTGGACTGGAAAAAAATGAAGATACCTCCAGTTCTTTCTTCTTCGGAGCATGCTCGGTTGTTCAAGTTATTGCAGCCTATGAAGGTGAGGGATTAATATCTAAAACTTTTAGTTTTTTTTGTTCTTAATTAATAAGTGTAACTCTTTTCCTTCTACGTGTGAAGAACAATAGGGAAGGCCTAGAATAGATTTGATCTCTTATGAGCTCCTTAATGCAAAAAGCCTTATATGGACAAAGCATGCAATTGTTCTGAATTTCTCATACCCTTTCCAAGGCACCATTAGACCCAATAGCTTAAGATGTGAGTGAGGGATCAATATTTTATTGTATCTCTGACTCAGAGGCATAACTGTTATTGTTCAGGCACTCATTCATGTGAAAGATGGTTTAAAGAAGGATATGGGGAGAGAGCCTACAGATGGTGAACTGGCTAATGCAACAAATATGAATATTGTTCAAGTGAAAAGGGTAATAGAGGTTGGTCGAGCTGCAAGAAACAAGCTCATCAAGGTAACTATGCTGTTCAACTCTTTTCAAAATCTATTTTCATTCATTTGCTTAAAATCGTTAGCCAATATTTATGCTTACAGTTTCTTTCTTTTTCCCCATTTTGAAGGAGGTGGGGAAAAATTGGTGGTTTTGTTGATATATTTTTCTTCTAAAATGACTAAGACTTATGTTGAGCATCAATAATCATGGTGATAATCTATTGCAGCACAATCTTCGGCTCGTCTTGTTTGTGATTAACAAATATTTTCAAGATTTTGCAAACAGCCCAAGGTTCCAAGATCTCTGTCAAGCAGGAGTTAAGGGCCTTATAACTGCAATTGATCGTTTTGAACCAAAAAGGGGACTTCAGCTATCTACATATGGTCTATTTTGGATCAGACATGCCATCATCCGCTCTATGACCCTCTCAAACTTTACACGCATCCCTTTTGGACTTGAATCGGTATGTTTCCTTCATAGGCATCTCTGTTGTTAATTTAAGTAAGCGTAACCTCATTTAAGTAAGAAGCATTGAAGCAAAGTTTACCCCATTTAATCAGGACCTATATCAGTGTGTCCAACTCAAAATCTTTTTTTGTCAGACAGTTTGTTTGCATCTTGTGGTTGAAAACAAGAATTTCTCTTGGAATTAGATTTGAGGAGGATTTGATTGAAAAATAATGAAGTCCTGGAAAAAAGATCTAGTAGGAAGACTATACGTACATCATGTCTAATGATACTCAAAGAAGTTTTGGATATAATCAGGATCCACAAAGATGGGAAACTGCGTTAAATGATTAGGTTGTGTCTTAATAGCAGCTTTGTGTAACTTGTCCACTTGTGTTTGAACAGGTTAGAGCAGAGATCCAAAGGGCTAAACTTGAGTTGACATTTGAGCTTCAAAGGCCACCAACAGAGGAAGAGATTGTAGAAAGAGTTGGGATTTCTCCGGAAAGATATCGCGAAGTAATGAAGGCCACAAAACCTGTCCTTTCCCTTAATTCAAGGCATGCAACCACAGAAGAGGAGTTTATCAATGGGATCACTGATGTTGATGGCGTTAATGGCGATAACCGGAGGCAACCTGCTCTTCTGAGGCTTGCTCTTGATGATGTGGTAACAACTCAATCTCTTGAAACCCTGCTTTAATAAACTTTTGTGAAGTTTACTCTACATTCTCCCCTATTTCCCTTCATTTTCTTTTCTCTCAAACAGAACATTAATGTTAGAATGAATGTGATGGTCATATTTTTGCCAACAATAAATCAAGTTTTCTTTGTCACCCTTTTGTTGCCTTCCGTGGATGAGCTATGAGGTATGGTTAATATGCAACTAATTACTTGCTTCCTTTCATCAAATGGAGAGACAATTTCATGCCTAAGACAGAGGGGAACCGTGTATTCATTCTTGAACTTATGCTCTAGAAATTTCCAATTTAGAAGGCTCTGTGTTAGAATTTTGTAGTACTTATAACATTCTATTGAAGCTTAGCTTCTAATCGTAACTAATTTTGTAAACTTTTATGGTAGCTTGATTCTTTGAAGCCAAAGGAGAGCTTAGTGATCAGACAAAGGTATGGGCTTGATGGTAAGGGTGACAGAACATTGGGAGAAATTGCCGCAAACTTGAATATTTCTCGGGAAATGGCGAGGAAGCATGAAATGAAGGCTCTCTTAAAGCTCAAGCATCCGACTCGAATGGATTATCTCCGCCGTTATGTTGTATAAATTGAGCGAGTCTATCATGCATTCCTCTTAGATTGATTCCCTCTCTAATGTTTGTCCCACATAAGATACTGATAATTCATATCAATCATATTTGAGCACACAAAAGCATAGCCCTGTAATTCGGTATACGGAAGACATTGATGTTGCACATAAGCGTCAATAAGTACATGACCACTTGTACATATTACATCTAATGTATATTTGCTGTTTGAGATTTTGTTCTCCAGGATACAACATCTGCAAAAGAAGATCCTCTTTACCCCTACAAAACTCTCCAGGCGAGAAACAGATGGAAGAACCATTGAAGTTGCGGTGTATTTTTGTCTTCAGAAGGCCTTTTTAATTTGAAAGTCACATTCAGAAATCTATCCAAAGTTAAATTCCATGACCAATCTCCGTATTCAGAATACTCTGCCCCAACTCTGATGTGTTCAAATCCATGTCAAATTTAGGGCCTAAGCCCAAGACCATACAAGATTTGGCCCAAGATGGAAAATTATGGAAGATGACTTGCATTTTTGTTGTTGCTTGTGCTCGTGCGGAATGCGTATTTGGGAATTCTGCTGTAGAGTTTTGTGAGTACTAAAATTTAATTATGATAAAAAATGTGAACTTTAATCAAGTTTACTTTGATGACTTGGGATACCAGGGAAATATCATGCCACTTGTGTGATGGCGCCAAATTTGACTCTCTGAACGTGCTTGTTAAAAGGAAGATGGAAAATAAGATTGTTATAGTAATATACATCCAACTTCGAGGAATTCCTGGTTGAGATTTTGGTTGGAATTTTAAACTCCAATCAATATATATATATTATATATATATATGGGAAACAGGAAGTCAATAAAGAAATTGGGCTTTCGTATTTCGTTGGGAAATGACGCGAAGCGAGGTAAGCTATATGAGCGGAGTTAGGCAAATTGGCCTCTAAACAGGGGAAAAGAGGAGTGCTTACACTTGATTGGCAACTTCAAACAAAAATGTTGCATTCTTTGCCGTAAGATGTCTTGTTCAATTAGTTTCTTTGTGGTCAATAAACTGAAGTTGTGTTGCTATCATAAATAACATTGTTTTTAAGACATGTTTTTCTAATATATTTATAAGCATTTAAGCGTTTATAACAGTTATCAACTTCTAAAACATGTCTTTACATTGAGTTCAATTTTGAATCTCTATGTGTGTAAATCTAGTTGTTTCGTCATTCTTATCATCGAGGCATCTGCAATGGAACTCCACATGTTAAACAAATAATTTTCTTTAAACAGATTATTACAAAACATATGGTTGACTTATTTAATTCGTTTATTTTTAAACAACATCAATTTGACTAAAATAGTGTTACATATACAAATGTGAAAATGATGTAAAAGAAAAAATTATGTATACAACCAACTATTTTTCAACAAACTAATATGTCATTGGACATTACAATGTATCTTTTGAATGTGGCATCTCCTGCCTTCAAGTCGGATTTGATTCGATGCGTTGTGTCAACCAGCCAAAGTTCTGATTTGCCTTTTGTGTCAACTAACAAACCATCGCTCCTAATATAAAAGGAAGCTGGTAACCGCATTTTGTATTTATTTACCTCAAATTCATGCATAACATTAAAATATTTCTATCACTTCAGTTTATTTTTTTTAAATGGTAGAAGAGATTAATCCATTAAGCACACATGTAAAAAATGAAAATCGAATCTTATATATAATGAAAGAAGCAAAAATATTAGATATCATCTAAATCAAAGACTTTCAATCCATCTTTTTTTTTTTTAAGAAAATATTTATAGTTTAGGAATAAGATTTTGATCAGAGATGAATGCTAGCTACATGATTTTTATTTCTCAGTGAATGACAATGAGATTGTAGAAATGATTAATTTATAGATTTTTCTTTTTTTCATACTCCAGTGAGCCTGAGAATATTATATCTCTTAACAAGAAATGAAATTCCATATTAGTGGCTTCTTTGGACGTGATGTTAAGAAAATATTCTAAAATAACACCAAATATCAACACTGAAAATGCGTAGCGATGCATGTAGAATTTGTTTAGCCAATGACTTATCTTTAAACAGTGGGCAATAGCTATAAGTTCACTCGGACATTATGAAGTAATTCAGTACTTTTATATCTAAACCTTAAATCCTTGCTTTTTTATATTTTTTCTTAAAATATTAAGAAAGGGAGTAAAGTACCACAACAATTAGTGAAATTATTAAAACTTTTATATATATATCAATTTTTTTCAATTGCTCAATTAGTGGGTGTTAACCTCAAAGGGGGTTAATAATTATATTTTGATTATTACAAATTCATTATGCTTTATTGTGTGACTTAATTATGCTATTGGATTGTTAGGGCAAGTTAAAAGATTAAAGATTCATAGAAACTTAGGATTAATCCATTATGTTAGATAGTAATTAATTGAAATCGTAAGGCTTAAGAACTTGATTTTGAACTCAATTTAGTTTAGGAACATGTTTAGGGTATTTTTACAAGATTGCTTTTACTTCTATCCCTATGAAAATTTTGATCAAAAACATGAAAATGGATTTAAAATTGCAAGGTTTTAGGTTGTGTATCTATTATGCTAACCTTTCACTTGAAAATAGTAAAAATTGGATTAATAGTTAACTATTAGAAGCCTAATAGTCGATTGCTAGCCTTTATGCCATGTTTCCAATGGAAATTAGGCTAATAATTAACTGTTAGTCTCAAGTCCACTTGGAAGCTTATAAGTAGGCATAATAATTATTGTTATAGTCTAAATTTGAATTTTTATAGTTTTCAATGGTTTTTTTTAACAAAACTTACTCCCTAAATCACCTCCTAATAGTGATATTTTACTTCTCACTCATATTTAAGTAAGTTTTGTGACTAAAACACATAAGACTAACTCATTTTATTACGAAGAAATTTTGGAAAATATATTCTCTTGAACTCTCTTGGTTTCCTTTAATCTCCATCAAGATTTTCATTGCATAATTCAACTTTTAAGAGTTGTGAGCTTAAATTTCCCTATATTTCCATCATCTTTCTTGTATTATTAACATGAGAAAACCCAACAGTGAGACATCTCTTGCATAAAGAGTGTTTTGAGTGAGGATACTCAAAGCTTTTAAGAGTTATGAGCTTAAATTTCTTTGTATTTCCATCATCCTGTATTATTAAGATGAAGAAACCCAATAATAAGACATCTCTTGCATAAAGAGAGTTTTGAGTAAAGAAACTCCAAGGGATTATCTTGTATCTAAGAATAATTTTTCAAGAGATTTCTTCAAGTACATGGTTCAAACTTAGAAAGATAGTGGATTAGTAAAAATCAAGCTCAATTGGCTTGGTAAAAAATATATATTGGATTTTAAAGACTGAATCATTATAAATTTTTGTATTTGATTTTCTCTAACTTTGTTTACTTTAAATTTCTGCACTTTAAATTATTGTGATATTGTGATGGTGTGGTTAAATATTAAACTTGTACAACTGAAATTTGATTAAAGTTATAAACAAATTACTCATTTATTGTTTTCAATTCTATTGAAGAATTTTTTATTTTTTTTGAAATTAAATTAATTTTAAAAGAGTGTGTAAAATTCTAATATCGATTCTACCTCCCAAGGAAAATCTTTAGTTACAGTGGCTTCCCTAAAGCTACCATAATACTTCATGGTTGCTTAATAATAGCGAGCTTCCATGACGTCGTTGAGTAGACTTTAATAATATTAATTATGAAACGGAGATTAATGCTAATATCACTAAAATGATGTATAAGCCACAAGCAATCGAGCAGGGAGCATGGGATCTTATCATTAGGTCCCACGATTACAAAATCGTCGTTAAAGCCAGATCTCTTGCGCCCACTACAGCCTTTGCTTACTCTAAAATAATTCACATTCACAATTATAATATAATGTGAGCCAGCATTGCCTTAACCAACAAAAATAATAAACTTGAAGTTAAAGCTAAAATTGACAAGGAAGCAAAATAATAACAATGAGCATGTGACATGCCTAGGGGCAGTGCAAATTAGGCACTTTCAGTGGGGTAGTGGGTTCGTTGACTATAATGTTACTTTAGCCCAATGAACAACACAATTCGTAAAGTTAATTTGCAAGTGATAGTGGCTGATAAGACTAGCAATTCAAGATCTTTATGATTAGATATTTTTATTCCATAGTTGTTCTCACTTTTCACACAAGCAGGGACGGATATCTAAGTTTTACATTACGGGGGGCAATCCCCCCCCCCCCCAACAAAGAAAAATAAAATTATATATATATATATATATTGATTATAATTATTGCCATTCATAATTTATTTAAGATTGTTCTTATATTTTTTCTGTATCAATTAAAAGAGAGGGTAGCTTTTGATTGACTTAATGATCAATAATTTTTTTAGTCCCATTAAAAATAAAAATACAATATACATTAAAAATGAAATTTAAAATTGGATTCCAAATATTTTATATCTATTAAATTAAGTTTTACAAACTTGTACAGTCATCTTATATTAATTAGCATCTCTTAATTTGTATTCAAAATCAAATTTCAAAATTTATTTTGATACATATAACATTATTGTAAAAATAAATATAATATTTTTATTAAACTTTTGTTTAAATTTTTTATTAGATAAATATTCAAATATAATTAGGTATCTCATTATTTAACATTATGAACATGTTACTCTTATCCTTTTGAGGATTTTGACTTATAATACACATTATATAATGTATAATATTTAGAGGCGAGGTGAAAGGATTTGTAGTTGTAACTATTTGAAATTTCACAATTAATTCTTATTTTCTTAATGAAATTATTTATATTAAGAGTGAAGAATATGCATATCATTAGTTAAAAATAAAATACTGTTGACTAGGATAATTATAAGGGGACATCTAGTTCACAAAATCCTACATTTCCAGGAAAGTAACATTCTCGGGAATGTGATCCTTGAGAATGTAAGATTGTAATATTTAGTTCAATATAAATATTCTTAAGAATATTTTTTCATATTCTTAAACATATTATATTTCTATATTTGATTCATATTCATATTTCTAGGAATCTTATTACTTTTTTCAAAAATACCCTTATCATTATTTTGTTATAAATTGAAATAAATTATAGATTTAATTAAAAATATATGAATAACAACTTTTGAAGATTTAATAAATTAATAATTTAAATTATATTTGATTAAAATAAAATAAATAATTTAATATATAAAATATTAAAATTTTTAAGAATTTAAATTTGAATTTGAATTTTTATATAATTAATTATATAAAATAAATAAGTAATTTCTCTATTGTTGACAAAAAAATTTTGTTTTCTTTGAAAAGAAAATAATGGAAAAAGAAGAAAAATAATCTCTTTTAAATTTAAATTAAAAAAATAAAATTTTTTAAAATTTTAAATAATTAAAATGTAATAATCATATATTTTATCTTTAAATATTCTTTTTTCATCCATTTTCTTCATACAAATAAGAAAAAAAATTAAGTGTTCATTTATTTTATTAATAAATATTTTTATAAAAAATATTATATATATATTTATAAAGGGATGATATATTATTTATATTAATAACTAAAAAATATTATTTATATATATTTATAAATGAGGGTATAGAAGAATGTGGGTAAAATTATCTTTTCCCTTTAGTATCAATATTCTTATGGGATAGGAATGTGGGATATCCAACTCTTCTCATGAAAATATTTAACAAAAAAATTAGCTTTCAAAACATTTTTGAGAATGGTACTTTCCTAAGTAAATTTTTTTTAAAAATTGAACTAAATATGAGAATGTAATATTTTCATGAAATATTCTTAGGAATGTGAAAAATATCCCTTAAATTAAACATCCCCTAAATGATTTTGATTGCATATAGAATGTGAATATGAGCTTGATAATAATTAAACACTTTATATTATTATCCATATAATTCCTCACTATATTTATTTATAAGTCTTATTTTAAATATTTGTTTCGTGACTTACTTATTTCTTTGATTCTAAAGTATGTTAACAGATAACATAAAATAATATTTTATTTTATTTTAAAATGAAATTTCTTTTAAAATAATGATTAGCTTTAAGTAAAAATGGATTTTATTTCATTTTATTTATAATTTCTATTTTAATTACACTTGTATCATTATGACATCTATCAAATTTAGCAATAATTTTATTAGAATTCATTTCATTTGAGCTAAAATATATATTTTATTTTTTAATATATTTCAAATAAAATAATCCATTTGCAAATGAATTGAAATTATTATTTTTAATAAAGTTTTTAAACAATAAAATTTATTTATAAATAAATTAAAATTATTTTTATTTAAATGAAATGAAAACAATTCCAAAAAATGGCATAACAAACAAAACAGTCATTATTCAATTTCCCGATGAATTTCACGTTTTCTAATAAAATGTATGAGATATAAAAAGGGATATATAACTTGTTATTAATGATTATAATTTTTTATTGGTTGATCTGTAGGTAAATTTAGAAATAGAAAAGTGACAATTTTCCAATGGACCAAGTATTAATTAGAATGCGTCCGAGATAAAGAGGGGAGTCCAGAAAAATAAGAATAATAGAGTACTAGTTAGAATATTGTTGCCAGAAAGTAAATACTCCATCTATAAGTGTCATTTAAAAAATTATTTTTATTTATTTATAATTTTAAGAAATTAAAATAATATTTATTATTTTTTAATATTATTATTCAATTAAATATTTAATAATTTCATTTATTAATTAATTTTTAATAAAAATATATTAATAAATTATAATTCATGTAAAATTAAAATTATTTATTATCTTTTTTTAATCTTTATGCATTTATTCAAACGATATTTAAAAAAGGGAAGGGGTAAAAGTTTTGCTTCCCTATTTGATGAGAGTACCTGCAAAAGCAATTAAGCAATGCATATACTCTGCTTGTGAAATTGTAATAAGCAACATATTACGAGCGTAATAATAAAAACAGCATATGAGTTTTATTGATATATGTGAGAATCGAACATTTACATTAAATGTTCATGATCTGAGTTTGATAATATATCGAGAATATAAAATTGTCAAAGGCAGATATAAATACTTACTTACCAACTCAGTTTTATTCTCATAATTAAGCAATAGAATTAAACATGAATTGGTTATGACTTGATTTACCCACTTTCACATCGAGCATGCGTCTAAAATGGAGGAAGAATAAGTACGACTCAAAATCATATTCTCTCCATTTCTTTTTAAACATTGTTTAAAATTATTATATAAAAATTAAAAATAGCAATAAATAATTTTAACTTTAGGAGAGATGAGTTACAATGTATTAATATCTCATCCATTAAAAGTTAATTACTAAATAAAGTTATTGAGTATTTATTTAAATAGTAAAGATAATATTTAAAAGAAGATAATAAATACACTCTTAATTTTCTAAAACAACAAATAAAAAAACAAAAATGTTTTTCTAGAACAACACTTAAAAATGAATGAAAGCAATAGCATACTATTAACTAGGAGATTGTTTGCTTTACCTTAATAGTATAAGAAGTTCTATTTTTTGGAAAGTAGAAAAGAGATAGATTATTTGATTTGTCATTATCTTATAAATTGAGAACATAAAACTTCGTAAGAAGTCTTACTTCTTATATTATTTATAGATATAATAATTAAATTATTCTCATTAAACTTAATTTATGACAACTAAAATTTATTAATTTATATGATAATTAATAGTGGAGATATAGTAGTCATTTTATTAATATTTTTCAAATATTCAAAGTTGAATAAAATAAAATATAAGAAGTATTATTTCTTATGTATAAATTAAACAACTTTGAATATTTATAGGAAGTGTACATATGAAATTATTTCTTAGAAAATTTAATTTTCCATAGAAAGTTATTTTTTGTGTAAACCAAATAACTCCTAGATAAGTGAACATAGTGTTATGGAAAGTTCAACCTTCTAAGAGATCAAGTATTTTCATAATTAGATTGCCTTTTCTCAAATTTCAAAGTAAGTAAATTAAAGTTAAAAACATAAATCCAATGCATTAAAGGTAATTCAATAATAAAAATACTCAATTTCTTAAGAGATGCAACTTCTTATAATACTACTCAAAACTAAATCACAAACAATTAAAATAAGCATCCAAGCTCATCCAATAAATTTAAATTAATTTCAATTTTATTTAATTCAATGTCCTATAATTTTTTATTAATTACTTCCTTCAATTCTTATTTTTTTGTTGTAATAAAATGATTTTATAGATATTAAGAAAGTAGCTTAGTTTATTTATTTTTAGTAGATTTTTCAAAATTATCCTTTAATCCCTTATTATATACAAAGTTTGAAATAATTAAAAATAGAGAGAGAATTATAATAGAATAAATATATTGAGATATTTTGAAAAATATAATGAAGTATTTATTAATAAAAAAGAAGGATAAATTTGACTAAATAATATTTAATATTTTATTAAAATTTTAAAACAATAAATATAAAATAATGTATTTTTTTAAATGCAATAAATAATAAGAAACAAAGGAACACTAGCTAATTGTTGTTAGCCATAAATAAGCCAATCTAATTAGAGAATCATATTCTCTTTTAAGCATCCTCTATATTAATTGGCCCTTAACTTATACCGCTCAGTCACTGAGACCAAAATGCTAGAGGCCCTTAACTTACACCACTCAGTCACTGAGACCAAAATGCTAGAGGCATGCGATGGGGACACTGACAATCCTATATGGTCTCAACTTCTTGCATACCTTGAGCAATTTCTTTTTCGATGAAACAAAATCTAGGATGCTTTACAGTTAAGA
Organism: Sindora glabra; assembly: GCA_020226215.1. Lineage (NCBI taxonomy): Eukaryota > Viridiplantae > Streptophyta > Magnoliopsida > Fabales > Fabaceae > Sindora > Sindora glabra. The sequence continues at coordinate 107,316,068 of CM035227.1, read as the reverse complement.
GGGAGAAAATAACAAAAATGAACGAATGGGCGAAGAAGCCAAAAGGCATAACATTGACGATAGAGAAATCTTTTTAGTAATCAAATGTGATTTTAATTAACGTAGGTAAGTGGGAACAAAGTTGTTGTCTCACTAATCCAAGTGGGAACTCCAACAAAACCTAGAGATACGCAGGAGCCGTGCATATAAGCACAAATGCTCGGGAGGATCAGAGATGGATGTAATTCCCCACCACACTAAAGTGGCCTATATATAATTACTATAGAATAAAGTTATTTGTGTTATTTTTCTAATTTCTTTTTCACTATCTTTTCCATATTAGGGGTGGGCTTGTAAAAAAATAGACTAAATCAACTTATTTTTTTCTAATATGATTGACAGGAATAAACTGTAGAATCAGGGTAGAGTGTGTTATAATTATGTTGTTGAATTGAATGGAATAAAAGATGGTTTGGTGCTGTCATAAAATAGTAGCTTTCTTCTAACAAATGTTAAATTGGACGCTTTAATAGTTATAAAAATTTTATCAAATAATAATCTAACTTTAATTTCTAATGATTTCAATTTAATTGAAGATTGTAAGGTGACGTTGATTGTTATGGGCATTTGTTCTATATATATATATATATATATATATATAGAGAGAGAGAGAGAGAGAGAGAGAGAGAGAGAGAGAGAACTTAAGAATTTAATTGATTGTATAGTCAAAAATGCTAATTGCTCTTGTAATGTGGTGTATATTTTGGGTTTCCTCCCATTAGTTGATATAATCTTCCCTTTCAAAAAATAAAAAATGACAGGGATTAAAGTATTAAAAGAAAAGGCTTCGGTTTAAAAGATGGGTTGGTTTGAGTGATAATGGTAGATGGTGCAAAAGAGGCTGCAGTGTGGCGCCCACTTTGGTTGATGCTGCGCCACACATTTCCTCTTTGGTCGATGTAATTATTCTGTCTTGATCATGGACAGACCATTTCGTTTTTGGTGTTTGGTGGGACTTTCAATCACAGAATTGGATAATACTACGAGAATTCTACTTTTTAAAAGAAGTGTTTTATTATTAAATTATTTTTTATTTTTAATTTTAAATTAAATAAATTAAAATTATAAGAATAAGTATTAATATATTAAATATAATAAAAAAATCCATTTTCTTAAAAAATAAAACTCTCAGCAGTATTATACACCCTAATTTATTAGAGTCTGTAAGTTGCTATCATACTTGCGATGACCTAGTAGCACGTGACCCAAGGCTTCAAGTTGTACCTTAACGTACCAATCTTTCAAGAAGATTACGTTAACACTTAAACAAGATTATATATGATTGTCTAACTATAATTTCTTTTTCAGTTTTTTTAGCAATAATTTTTTTAAAATCAGCCATTAGCCATCAAACAGTTCGCTCAACCTACTACATATAATACTAAAATTGCATAAAATTACCTTTAAAATTACTTAATATGGCAATAATAAAGCACAATTCAAAACTTGAGTCATAATATTCATTTTTAAATAAAAATGATAAACAAGTAAACTACTCAACATGTCTAATTAGTAAAAAATTTTATTAGACTAGATTTCGTTATTTTTATTCTCTTTTTAAAATATTTTTCACCTTGAAAATTATTTTATCTCCTTATTTAAATTTTACCGTTATTTTTCTCCGCAATTGTGTAACTCCAAATGTACTGCAGACTTTCGTATCCTACAAGCCATCACTAGGTGAAGCACTCCATTATTGATGTGTGAATCTCAACTAATGCAAATTATTGTTTATGTGATTTGACCAAAATAAAATGCAAATATTCATTGTAACTTTATTTTGATTTCTTTTTATGATAATCGGTTGACATGGCATGAATGTATATATATAAATAAAAAAAAATTATTTGGGAGAAATTTCCACCTTTAATACTTGATAGTATTTCTGAGAATTAGCTTTTTACTCAATTTTTTATAAGACTAAATTTCTTGTAATATTATTTTTTTAGATGCAAAAGCATTTTGTGAGTGTGGAAACATATAATAATCATATGTAACGAGCGCCACACGTGTTGTTTTGAATTAATGAAACATAAATCAGCAATAATAACAATGATAATAATAGGGGAGTGCGGTTAGTCGGCCAAAATTTTCATGTCCCTAGAAAATGGAATGCACATCATCAATTGCAGAGCACTCCAATTAGTAATCTTATTTTATGGGAATCTATATTATTTTATAAATTGAAAAAAGCACCGTTCACTTGAAGCAATAACCAAAAATGCTGGAGATAAGGACCAGCAAAAAAAAATAGTGTCAATTATGGAGGATATAAATCCAGATCAGCTGTCTACCACCCACAATAACATTTTATAGCAAATAATGTTCTGTCTCTTGTCTACTATATATAACATAAGCTTCCAAAACTTCTAAAGTATGAACTTCGAAGTTCATAGCCTTTCGTATAGTAAAAGAATAATGAAGCTTTTACACAATTCTCTCGTGCATTCTCCGCACTTAATATGACGAAATGAAAAGATGGTGTGATTTGCGTAAAAAACTTATTCCTCATGATAAAAGTTTGGATTAATTATAATTTTGTTCCCCTCCATAAATAATGAGAAAAAGAAGCCATAGCAAGGGTTTGTAGTGTGGTCAAAGGTGCACTTATTTCTAATGTTCTACACCTTCTAACATAAAGAAAAGATATTGAATTATCTTAACATTTTTTTTTGGTTCATTTTTCTGAATTTATCGCCTTATTTCAATTGATTATATTTAGTTCTCCTTATAATAATGTGTTGTTTGAAAACTAATTAGATTCAATTTAATAACCTTATCAAATTCAAAACAGATAATCATAATTAACATATAGATCCTCAATAGAGTTTTAAGATGACAGGCAAAGCACCGGAAGAACATTACCTTAATTATGATATCAAAATAGGTCCAAATTATATGATCAACTTAAAGTGGTAATGCTCTTATTTGACTACCATGTGTGCTCTATTTACTAATTAAGATTTTTACTCTTTAATTTAATTGAAGTTGCTAATTCAAATCAAATATGATTTAATTTGTTTACAAAAGATATCAAAATAAAATATTTTACTAAAAAAAAGATTAAACGAGATTAATTTATATATCAACGAGGACTAAAATTATAATTAAATTAGTTCTGTGGGCGAAGAAATGGCATTGTCATTGTTTGTTCGTTAAGCATCTCTCTCATTCCATAGAAAATAATACTAATACTAATCTTATTTTTCAATTTTTGATTCTGCCACATAAGTACATGACCCACAAACTTACGAGGTTGAGTGAGCTAGAGTCCCAAGGAGTAAAAATAAAAGTAGGACTATTTCTAGAGGGAAAATATTGTTGTAAGTGAAAGTTAAGATAAAAGCTTTTCAGTGAAATTGTATTGGATTTATCACAAATCAGATACAATTAAAGAAAAAAAGGAATGATATTCTCTCCATACTTCAGAAAAGAGGAAGAAATTAGAAGCAATAAGAGATATATTTGACACCACAAATATTAAATATCCTTTGATAAGTTTTCAAGTTCATATGAGAACTTAAAGAGGAAATCTTCATAAGTAATCAACTTCATTCATGTCAAAAGTCTAAATTTGATTTGTATAAGGAACAAGCCTCCTTATATAACTATCTAAAACCCCTAATTAAAAATTAATTCAATTGATATCATATTAGCCTAAAACTATTTCACTAATTAAACTTAATAAAGGGTCTCTAAATAATTCTTAGTAACATGGTAATATTTTAAAGTAAAATGGGTCTAAACACATGTAGCCTAAATTAAAGCCCAAAATGGTTTAAAATGACACGACACAAAATAAATGTAAACTAAAAGTCTAAATGCTAAATTAAAGTTCAAAACATTAAATAATAGTAAAATAGGCTAAAGTGGTAGTAACTAGGATAATGACTGATATGACATTGATGTGGCACCATCTCCTTAATGATGTGGCGATGATGTGGCATTAACTTAATGATAATATGGCATAATTCTAATGCACTTTATTAAGCTCTCCTCCTATCCCGCTTCTTTATAGTTAACTTCCTTTAGATTCACATCATTCCCCTTCTTTTCAAAAAAATTCATCCCCGAATCTTCAAAACCTTTCTTATATTGGATGACACATGGATATGCTTCATGAAATTCTTCCTTCTTAGTATGTTTTTCAATCACATGATCTTCATAGGCTTAAGTTAAATTTCCAAGGATGGACTCTACATGATGCTCTTCTTTCTTCAAAAGTAGTATTTCTTTGGAGCTTTCTCTTGAAGGTCCATCTTGATGTTTCTATAAAAGAAAATCAAAAGCATTTGCAAAAATAAATTCAACTTGGTTAGTATTTTCATAAGTTTCTTTGTATAACATAATTGGCCTAGAAACATATAAAGCATTCTGCACAACACTTATTTTTGCAAGCACACTCAATTTTTTTATTTCTCTCCTTAACTATTCATTCAACTCTTTCTCTTTCTTGCCTTCTTCATAATCACTCTTTCTTTTGTTAGACTTTTCATTCTTTTCACTCAACTCTAATTTTCCCTCTTCTTTTTCATAAGAACTCTCTTTTTTTTCACTCACACTCTTATTCTTTTTATCTTTCTCATTCTGATTTACATTCTTTTTCTCTTTTTCTTCCTCTTCTATCTTCTTTTATATCATTATTTGATCTTCATAAACTTATTTTGGAGTTAAAGGCCTAAGGAAGAACTTTTTTCCATCTTTGACAAACTTGTATTTATTAAAAATACTATCATAAGTAACTTGTCTATCAAATTGCCATGACCTCCCAAGTAAAATATGGCAAGCATACATAGGAACCACATCACAAAGAATCTCATCATGGTACCTCCCAATAGAAAATGAAACTAGCACTTGTTTATTCACTTTCAACTCTCCATTTTGATTCAATCATTATAGCTTGTAATGGGCAGGATGCTGTAGAGTGGGTAAACTCAAATTTTCAAGTAAGGTAGTGCTAACCACATTAGCACAACTTTCACTATCAATGATAACTTGGCAAACCTTCTCTTGGATATTGTAGCTTGTATGAAAAAAGTTTTTTCTTTAATTCTCACTCTCCTCCTTTATTTGCACATTTAAGGCTCTCATACTCACCAATGCACCTCTATCAAAAGGATCCTCACTATTCACACTATCTTCATTGGATGAAGTAGTTTGTTCTTTATCATTTGTAGAATCCCATTTCCCATTATCTTCAATCACCATAAGCCTTTTGTTTGGATAATTACTAGCAATATGTCCTTTTCCCAAGCATTTGAAACACTTCATGTTAGAATATTTTTTATTCTCCTCCACTTTATTTTTACCCTAAAAAAATACATCTTTTGATTTTGGAGAGAAATTAGATTTGACTTTGCTTCCTTTTTCTTCCTTCTTATCACTCTTCTTGTCCTAAGACTTCCATGAAAAGTTTAATTATGAATTATATTTAGATGAACTCTTTCTTTTGAGTTGTCTTTTAACTCTCATAGCCAAGTGTACCAACTCTTCTAAGGATATATAGTGTTGTAACTCCACCACATTAGCAATGTCTCTATTCAATCCATGGAGAAATCTAGCCATAGTTTCTTCTTGACTTTCCTCCACATTAGCTCTAGTCATAGTGATTTTCATTTTCTTGTGATAATCTTCAACACTCTTGGCTTTTTGAATCAGACTTTGCAATTTTTAGTACAAATCCCTTTCATAATAATCAGGGATAAATCTTTTTTTCATGATAAATTTCAAGTCTTCCTAAATTGTAATGAGTCTTTCCCTCTTTATCCTTATATCTATCATTAATTTATCCCATCATGTAATGGCATAATCAGATAATTCTGTAACAGCAAGCTTCACCTTCTTTTCCTTCGAATAATTGTGGCAATCAAATATTAACTCTATCTTCTTTTCCTACTCAAAGTAAGCTCCTAGATCATTTCTTCTTTGGAATGATGGAAATTTTATTTTAATGCTATCAAGATTGGTATCTACTCTTACTCTTGGCCTATCTTCTTCTCTTCTAACATGATTCCTTTCATCTTTTTTTCTCACCCTCTCATTTGAGCTATCTGATCTGTCACTTCCACTCTTAAAATTTTCAACTCCTTCATCTTCTATATGCTTATGATTTTGTCTTCTTTCCCTTTCCATCCCTCTAATCCTTTCATTTATATCAATAAGTTGCACATTCAATCTTTCAAAATGTTAAAGCATTACTTTCATAGTGAAATCTAGATTTTCAAGTTGGTTTGTAAAGCTATCACTTCCACATGTCATCTTTAATGTTTAAACCTACAAAAAAGGTTAGATAAAAAAGAAAGGACCTTATAAAACCACTTCTCACTTGATATAGTGACACTCACACTCGTATTTTCACTCTAATTTAAGCTTTTATTCTCAAATAAGCTTACACACTCTTGCCTTTTCCCACTCCTTTATTTTCCTCTCTTATAGTTCTTTTGGAACTAAAATGACACAATCAGCAGAAATCTAACAATTATGGCTATCACTATCTCAAATTGAATGTTAACATAAAGTGACAACACAATAACATCATAGTAATTGGACTTCAAGAAGGGAAACAACAATTTCTTAATCACATAAAATAATGAAAAGGAGCAATAAAAAAGAAAAAAAATTAACAAGAGATGCTCATTAAAACTCAGGAAATTGAAAGAGATAACGAATAATTAATTTTAAAATGAGAAGTTCAAGGGTGATTAGAGCATACTAAGAACTAACAATGACTAAAATCAAACAACTTCTTTTCTTTTGGATGTGTTTCAATTTGTATTCAACAATTCAGCATTTTATAATTTACCTTTTGATTCAATAACTTAGCTTTTCTCCTTTGTTTCTTGCTATTTTTTTCACTTGTTTTTGCTTTCTAACTCATAATTACTTAGTACCATTCTTCATTTTGTTCTTGCATTTGTTTTTACTTCAAACACAAATTCACCATGCAACATTATATATGTTAATTATAAAAGTTTTCACATAATTCAAACTTAATATTTTTTGCTTTGCTTTAATCAATCACTATATTGAATTATAGCATTTTGATGTTATGCTATTAGAATATGACAGTTGGTTATTGTAAGCTGAACTTCTTCACTTTAAACTTTTAACAAACATGTTTAATGCACCTTTCATTCACTAGAGCAACACAAATATTTGGACCAAATTTTGAACTTAACAATAGCAAACAACACAAAAATGAAGAAAGTGACTAAGTATTAAAATAAATTTAGACATACAATTGACTTGGATAATTTATCAAATACATAGAAGGCAGAAATGAAGAGCAATTGGGATTTGATAGAAATATGAATCGAAACATATGAATTTAATACAAACTAAATTAGAAATGCAATAGACAAAAAAAAATTAGAACAAGATAGAAATAAATCTATAAATAGGTGAATAATGACGTGAATAGTAGTGTGACATAGTAAAATGAACATTACGAGAAACAATAATGTGAACAGTATCGAAAACTGAAAAGAAATTAAACCTGAATTTAGGAACCTTACTTTAAATACTAAATGATATGAAATTATGTTGGATATATCCCAAATCAGATGCAATCAAAGAAAAAAAAGGAATGATATTTTTACCATGCTTCAGAACAGAGGAAGAAATTAGAAGTAATAAGAGATATATTTGACATCATAAATGTTGAATATCCTTTGATAAGTTTTCAAGTTCATACGAGAACTTAAAGAAGAAATCCTCATAAGCAATTAGTTTCATTCATGTCAAAAGTCTAAATCTGATTTGTATAAGAAACAAGTCTCCTTATATAACTATCTAAAATCCTAATTAAAAATAGGTTCAAATGACACCATGTTAGCCCAAAATTATTTCACTAACCTAAACCTAATAAAGGGTCTTTAAATAACTCTTAGTAACATAGTAATATTTTAAAGTAAAATGGGTTTAAATACATTTAGTCTAAATTAAAGCGCAAAATGGTTTAAAATGACATGACACAAAATAAATATAAAATAAAAGTCCAAATGCTAAATTAAAGTTCAAAATATCAAATAATAGTAAAAATAGGCTAAAATGGCGCCAATTAGGATAATGGCTGATGTGATATTGATGTAGCGTTATCTTCTTGATAATGTGGCAATGATGTAGATCAGGCAATTTGATGATGATATGGTACAATTCTAATGCATTTAATTAAGCTCTCCTCTTATCCCACTTCTTTATAGTTAACTCCCCTTAGATTCACATCAAGGTTGAACCAAATTTTGCATCTGCAAGTTTAATAAAAGGAGATGGCTATGATGCATTATTAATATAACAGTGTATTGTATTGGTATATTATTAAATTTAATTATTAATTTATTATATAATATATTAAATTTAATTTAAAAATAAATTTAATATACTATAAAATTTGATAATATACTGATATATTACTGTATTAATAATATACTATTACGTTGATGATATATTGTAGTCTTTCCAAATGAAGATGTAGGCACTACTTTCTCCTCCATCTTTCCAATATTTCATACTTTTCACTTGTGAATTTTGGAAAAAAAGATGAAAAAATTTTTTATTTGAAATTATAAAATTTAAAATAAAAATTATATTTTTATTTTTTAAAAAATAATAAAAAAATAAAAAAAGAAAGATCAAATCCTTAAAAAAAAGGGTTGGTTGGGTGATGATAGTAGATGGTGCAAACTAGGCTGCATTGTGGCACCTACTTTATTGATGTTGGGCCAGATTTGGATTCGGTGTAGGAATGTAAATAGACTAAATTGAGTTGAGCTTTACTATAAATAGATTAGGCCTAATTTCTAAATTATTGGTTTGACTTTAACTTGTTAGCTTGTATAAGACCAAAATTTAAATTTTTTCTGGTCTATTAAAAAAGCTTGACTAGGCCTGTTAGTCTATTTAGAAACTTCCTTATATAAATAAATTTTCAAATAGATTAAAGTTTTCTTAAGACCTAAAGTTATTTAATGGTCTAATTAGGCTTATATGTGTGTGTGTGTGTGTGTGTGTGTGTGTGTATGTATATCAAAATATTTATATTATTTGCATATATAATATATATTATATTTTATTATTTATAAATATATTTATAATTAAATGGTAAATTTAATAGGTCTACATATCGAATTTAAAGAAAAAAACCTAAGCTTGACTTATTTAAATAAATAAGCCATATTAAATTAGGTTTTAAGTAGGTTAGCCCATAAATTTGTAATAGGATATTTGATCTATTTGCACTCCTAATTTAATCCATTACATTTTCTAATAAATGTTTTAATAAATTTTAAAAAAAGATAAATAGAAAAAAATTTATTTGAAATTATAAATTTTAGAATAAAATTTATATTTTTATTTTTTAAAAATAATAAATAAATGAGAAGATCACGTCCATGGTGCACCACGAGTTGCCCACGTTGGTCAGGTCGACATAATTATTATTTGTCTTAATCACGGACAGCCCATTTCATTTTTGGTGTTAGTGGGGTGGGAGTCTATTTATCACACATTCACATTATTTATTAAGAATTCGTAAGTTGCTATCTGACTTGGGAATGACTTGAAAGCACGTGACCTGAGGCATGATGTTGCACCTTTACGTGCCAATCTTTTCAAGAAGATTACGTAAACACCTAAACAAGAGAATATGCATGCATGTCTAACTACAAATTTTATGGGGAAAAAAAACTACTATAATGATTTTTACAAGTTCTATTATATTTGATTTTATAATAAGCTAAAATTTATGTATTGCAAGCCTCGTTAATAAAATCTCAAAATTTGTGATGTTATAAATGACTAGTTTTTTCATACGCAAAATTTCTTAAAGATCTACTAGCCTGAGCATTACATAGCGAAGCAAAAACCCTAATGATAATAACATGTCAATTTAAAATGAATGAATCTGACAAGGATTCTAGAAATTTCAACATGACATAGTCCGAATCTGATTGTCTGTTCGCCCTTGTAAGTATTTCAAAATTTCCTGATTGCGCCGGATTAGGGGATAGATCCCCGCATTTTTGTTTTCTAATATTTTTTAAAGCAATAAAAATATAATTTTTATTGTAAATTTTGTTTTTAATTAAAATTCACAATTTTAAAAAATAATTATATTCATCTACCTCCAAAATTCATCCAATACATTTTTTTAAAAAAATGAACCGATCCATTTCCGGAATAAAAAGTCTTCCCTTTAGTTTTGAGCTTTTAGCTTCTCGGTGCCCGACTTTTTCAACTATGTGGCTAATGGCTGCTCTATCCAGTATGTCTTGCTGCTGCTAATCACGTCTTAATCTAAAGTGTCTCCAAATTGTTTCTCATTAGAATTTCGGTCTCCAAAGTTTTCATGGTCCTTCCCTCAGGTTGTTACTGACATCAGACCTTCTTTGAACCCTGAAACTTGGGAGTCTTCAAATTGTCCTCATTAGAATTTCAGTTCAGTCCATTTCTCTTATTCCATAGAAAATTAATAATACTATATTTATTTTGCCAGGCAAACTTAGAGGTTGAGTGAGCTAGAGTTCTGGAGAGCAAAAATAAGAATAAAAGGAGGATTATTATTGTAGAGGGAAAACCTTGCTGTAAAGTGCAAGTTGAGAGAAAAGCTTATCAAGTTGAACCAAATTTCCACAAGTTTACTGAAGAAGTAGACCGCACTTTCTCACAATCTTTCCAATTTTCCATATTCTTTTTTTTTTTTCAGGATTTTTAGCTATAATATTTTTAAAATCAACTGCTAGGCATCAAACAGTTCTCTCAACCTACTACAAATAATACAAAAATTGTAGAAAATTACCTTTGTGAATGATTTAAAATAATAATATTATGATCACAAACCATAATTCAAAACTCTAGTCATAATATTCATTTTTGAATAAAAATGTTAAATAAGTAAGTAAACTATATATACTCACCAAGATTACTTAGTTGAAGATTTTACTGGATTTAATTTTGTGATTTTTGCTCTTATTTTAAGAGATTTTTCACATTAAAAATTATTTTATGCCCTTATTTAAATTTTACTGTTATTTTTCTCTGTAATTATTTGACTCCAAATGTAATGCAGACTTTCATATCCTACAAACCATCACTAGGTGAGGCACTCGACTAATGATATGTGAATCTCAACTAATGCAAATTATTGTTTATGTGATTTGACCAAAATAAAATGCAAATATGCATTGTAACTTTATTTTGATTTCTTTTTATGTTTATTGGTTGACATGGCATGATTGCGTATATATAAATGGAAAAATACTTATCACAAAGTTATTTCTTTTTATAATTTTGTTGAATAAATTTCTCTAATTAGTTTATTAAGAATTTTATTCAATTAACAAACCACCGTATAATATTTTTTTAAAAGGTAATGCTATGGGAAATTTCACATTTTAAAAGATTGAATATTTCACTATTAAATTACTTTTTTCTTCAAATATCAAAACAAATAAATTAAAATTTAAAATATAATCAATAAATATGAATTGATTTGAGAAGGAACTTGAGTATTTTAAATAAAATATCCTCAATTCAATTCTAATTTTGTATTAAAAAAAGTTAATTTGAAAATCTTTGGTGCTTAACAATACCTCTAACGATTAGTTTTTCACTCAATTTTTTAGAAGTTCGGAATCCTTGTAACATTACCCGTGTTTTTTTAATGCAAAAGCAGTTTTGTGAGTGTGGAAACATATGATAATCATAAGCGAACGAACGCCACACGTGTTGTTTCAAATTTGTAAAAATCGTCAACCAAGTCGGCCAAAAATTTCATGTCCCTAGAAAATGGAATACACGTCATCAATGGCAAAACACTCCAATTAGTAATCTTATTTCATGGGAATCTATATTGCTTTACTAATGGGAAAATGCATGAAGCAATAACCAAAAATTATGGAGACAAGGACCAGCAAAATTATAGTTTCAATCATAGACGGTGCAAATCTAGAGCTATCTACCACCCACAATATAGAAGAGTTTATAGCAAATAATGTTCTGTCTGTTGCCTACTACTATACATAACATAAGCTCCCAAAGCTCGTAAAGTATGAACTTCGAAGTTGATAGCCTTTTGTATAGTAAAAGAATATTGATGCTTTTACGCAGTTCTCTCTTACATTCACTTCACCTAATGTGACAAAATGAACAGATGGTGTGAAGAATGAATTTGTGCAAAAAAAAAAAAAATTATTCCTCGTGATAAAAGTTTGAATTGATTATAATTTTGTTTCCCTCGATAAACAACTTGATTATATTTAGTTCTCCTTAAATAAGATATTATATTTCACTCTTTTAATAATGTGCAGTTTGAAAACAAATTAGATTCAATTTAATAATTTTATCAAATTCAAAACAGATAATCATAATTAACATATACATCTTCAATAGACTTTTAAGATGACAAAGCACCGGGAAGAAAATTAGTAAAACTCACCTTAATTAAACTATCGAAAAAGGTCCGCATTATGTGATCAACTTAAAGTGGCAATGCTCTGATTTGACTACTAGCATTATTTAATCGATCAATTTTTCTCTTGCCATCTTGGAACTTCATTGGAGCTCTATTTACTAATTGAGATTCTTACTGTTTAATTTAATTAAAGTTGCTAATACTGATCAAATATGATTTAGTTGGTTCATAAAACATATCAAAATAAAATATTTTACTTAAAAAAATGGTTAAACGAGATCATTTTATATATCATCGAAGATCAAAATTATAATTAAATTAGTTCCGTCGGCGAAGAAATGGCATTGTCATTGTATGTTCGTTATAATTGGTAATTGCATGTTGGTGAAAACGAAACAAAGGAGGTTTCCATGAAAAATGGATTAATTTTTTTGTTTTTTGAAAAGGTAATCTCACCCGTCCAATTTCTTGCCAGAGAGATTCGTTGAAGGAAGCAGCGGTGGTGATGACCTGAGGAAAACTGGTGGCCCCAGGGAAGGCCCCACCGAACTTGGTGTCGGGGCCCACGTTGGATACCCCATGAAGAGCCTCCGACCACCACTCAGCCCTGAATGCCCAGCCTCGGAATCGCAATGGCATTGTTGATCAGAAGCCTTATCTTCTCCTGCAATGCCAGCCGTCCGATCAGGTCCTGCACCCTCCCGTGCACCGGCACGTGCGTGCTACAGAACTTCAAGCTCCTGGTCAGCCCGTTTCTAGGGTCACATGCAAAAGGCACCCTCCCCTGGCCGACCCCAAAAGAAAGGGCACAGAGAACAGCGACGAAGGTGAGCACTAAGGAGGAAGATAAAGGGTGGTTTTTGGTATTTCCATTGGAAGCCATAGACAGCATTAGATATTTATTATCTTCTTTTTTTAAGAAATAAAAAAGAGAATATATCTAATGGGATAAAATGGATAGATATTTAATGAAGAATGAAAAAGAGAAAATGGGGGTTTTGGTTGGGAATGTGATTTGGATTTGGAAGGGATGAGTGAGTGGTGTTTATATAGAGATGGAGGAAGGTTAAGGTTGCGTCTTTGGAAAAGTTTGGTTAAAGGATGAGTAAAGGCCAATAGCTTTCATGATTGGGATTCCACGTCGATTGAGAACCAAACCCAAGTAGCAGATATTGGCGAGTGAAAGAGATACATAAAGAGAGAAACTACTGAGTCAGTGCAACACGCAGTTTGCCTTCCTTTGGTACTGATCATTGATTATTCATAATAATTATATAAAAAAAAAATCTTAACGAAATCTTCCACGTCGTAAAGAAAAAAATCTTATCAAATCTTCCACGTCGTCGTGTCAAACAGTTCTCTCAACCTAGTATAAATCAAGCAGCCTGCTCTTTCCTGGCAGCACCAATTCTTCATCCTTCTTGCAGTTGTTGGTACTTCCTTCTTCCTCTTCATAATTCCTTCCTTCGCATCTACTTGCCTTTTTACCATTATTGAGCATTGCTTTGTTAAGGGAAATATGCCACAAAAATGAAAACAAAAGATCCCCAGAGGAAAAGAAAAAACATATTTTTTCTCACTTAACTCATCTATTTTGCAGTGTCAAAATTCGCTTATCCGTGGAGGAGAACAAATGTACTCTGAGAAGGACATTTTCCAAGTTTCAGGGCCATTTCATATCACCGGCACTGGTCCTAATTGGTAAGGCTTATAATTCTAATGAAATTATGAATACGAATTTTTTTTTATAGTGTTTCTTGTAAACTTTATAATCTCTCCGAAAAGACTTACAAGAATAACCTTTTGGGTTTGAGACTGCTATATGTCTATCAGAATAATGTAAAAGGAATGATATCTGTGCAGGAAGGATGCAAATGACAGAAGAGCTGTTATGGGAGGCTTAGTAAAAGGAGTCAAAGTGTTGGAGAGTGATAGGTAGGCGCAGCTAAAAAGGGAAGGAAGGCAAGCACAGGCTTCACCGTGGTGGGAATCCTCCCACTTTCAGCTGCGTGACCTGCTCAATGACAACAACACCCAAAAGCCCATCATCTTTGGTGCTGTCCTGAATTGATGCCTCGAACAACTCAGGACCTTCCTGATGAAGCTCCTAGATTTGTCATCGCTCTTCGGGGCACGATGCTCAAAAAGGCCACCGCTGTCCGAGATTTGGAGGAAGATTATGGCATAATCACTAACGATCTGCACCTGAGCCCCAGATTTCAATACGTTCAGAGTTGTGCTAAGGAGAAGATTGATTTCCTCGGAGTTCATAACTATCGTAAGGTATCCTCATAGTACATTTTCAAAAATTCAAGTGTCTGTGTGTGCCTGTAAATTCCATATAAATATAAAAAAATCGTGTTTCAAAGTATTCCTAAGAAGGATGTCTTCATGCGTTTTTGCTTCTCCTCTAAATAGTTAAATTGGTCCTCAAAAAGGTACGGTCTACATCTAGTTTAGTCTCTCATTTCTAGTTCAAAACTAATTGCATACTAAATTTATCAATTAGAGTTCACCGTTTGATTTTTATTTGTTGTCTTCTGCCTCTATAAACCGTGAGGTTCTAGGCGATCACTTTGACAAACGTGTCTCCGTTAATGCTACTAAGAGTTATTGAATCTGTCTTTAGCTAGGGCTTCAAACAGAAACTTAATGGTAAACTTCAATTGAAGTAAATAATGTTGTTAAAGATAATATCTTTTGAACTATAATTTAGTGTTTTTCTTTAGATTTTATCTTACTGATTTTTCTTTTTGATTCATCCCGAAGGTGTGGTTGGCAGGACACTCATTAGGAGCAGCGATAGCTCCTTTGTTTGGAAAAAAAAATGACTAGGGAGGGTTATCCTCTTGAAACTTATCTATTCAATCCTCCTTTTGTATCTTTTTCTTTGGAGTGGATGAATTGCTGCAGATCAGGAAAGTTATTCACCTACATCACAAGAACTGTAGGTCGAGGGATGTTATCATGTTTAAAATCAGAACTTGGTGCCTTTGGCAGCAACGAAGCCGAGAATGATCCTTTTGCTGGTCTCAGAGACTGGATGCCTCACCTTTTCTGGAATTCAAATGATCTCATTTGCTCTGGATACATAGGATACTTTGAAGCAAGGGAAGTAATGAAGAAGTCCAAAATATTAAGGAAATTGGAAAGGCTAGCAACGCGAGATACTGTAATTAGAGGTTTGTTGTCAAGAATGCACGAAGAGCAAGAACCTATCCATTTGCTTGCTTCAGCAGAGCTTAACATCAACAAGAAACAGTCCTGCGCATTAGAGGCCCACGGAATTCAACAACGGTGGAGTCCTGGACTCCATTTGGAGCACGAGTTGTACCAGTATTAAACCCCACGTATTACTTTGTTTTCAGTGTAGCTGGCATCGGTCAATAATAGGGGAATACCAGTGATCTTGCAAGTGGTTGACTGGCTCGCCAAGACTTTTAGAAAGGGTTTGTGTACTTTGGGGTTGAATTTTTCTTTTGTTTTAGATTGTTGCGAGGATTTAGGTGTTTGTTGGTTGATTTCTTTGTGTTGGTTGTCTGTTTGTGGTTGTTGTATTTTGGATTTGTTTGTTTCACTCTTTGTTAGCCAAAAACGAATAGAAACTGAAGTTGTAAATATACTTCTGAATTGCAATCCTAATTATAGTAGTGGCTCATTATATTGGCATTAACAAGAATGCAAATGAATACAAGAAAAAATGTGGCTATCATGTTGAAAAATTGCAAAAAAGAAAAAAATACCATTACAAATTATTAGTGACAGTAATGTTGCAATTACAAACCACCATTCAAAACTTTCATTGTAATACTCAATTTTAAAATGGTAACCATGTAAACCACTTGCCAAAATTATATGATTTCTCATATCCTACAAACCATCACTAATGCAAATTATTTTTTTTATGTGATTTGACCTAAATATATATGCAATCTAACTTTATTTTGATTTCCTTTTATGATTATTTGTTGACTTGGCATGCATGAACGCATATAAATGGTTAAAAAAAAAACTTATCACAAAATTATTTCTTTTAACAATTTGTTGAATTAACTTTTCTAATTAATTTATCAAGAATTTTATAACAATTAACAGACTATGACTATCATATAATATTTTTTTAATGCAAAAGCATTTTTTATTAGTGTCGAAATATATGCTAATCATAAGTGAACGAATGGAACACGTGTACTTTTGAATTGATGAAACATGAATTGGTCTCTTCGGGTTGAAATGCACAACCAACACTACAACATTTTTAGTTTACAACAACAACAAAAAACTGTTGTCTTACGTTCAAAAACTGTTGCTTAAACAATAGGCAACATTTTTTAAATGTTATTTTATTAAGTGTTGCTTATTTTTTTAGGCAACGGTTTTTTTCAATTTAAAACAACACTTTTTAAAGATCGCTGCTTATTCTAATCATAAAGGCAACAATTTTCACCTTTTCCTATGACAGCAACTTTTGACCGTTGCCTATTCTAGTGTATAGGCAACGGTTTTACCACCATATTTAATAATGATTTCTACATATTTTATAGTATAGGCAACAATTTTACCTTATATTTACCAATTATTTTTCACCGTTACCTATTCCTCATTATAGGCAACAATTTTACTTTTACATTTAATGATTTTTAACCATTACCTATAATAAATAAGTAAAAATCTTATTTTTTGAAATACTTATTTGAATATAGGCAACAATTTTAACCTTATTTTGCCTACATATTTTAATTGTTACTTTTGAATAGTGTATGTAAATTTTTTGTATTACAAAACTAAAATTAATAATAATCAAGGACAACACAGTATCAAAAAAATACTAGAATAGTGACATACAATAGCTGTAATAGCACCGTTAGAGACTAGAGAGAGAGAGAGCAATGAATTCAGCGTTCGGATCTGTGTAACATTCATTAATTCAGATATCCTCAAGTCTATTAGGAATTAAACCAGATTAGAAATAAGAAATAGAAAGGAAAATTTTTCATTGAATCGTGTAAGCTCCTTCAACTTCAATTATGCTTCAATTTATGATCCTGAATCCTCAAGTTAATTGAGATTACAATTCTTATGGACATGCTTATCTTGTATATCTTCCCTGAAACATTCAATTTTCTTCTCCCAATTGTTGCCTCAGTACCTGTAATTAAAATTGCATTTTTTATTCAACTTGGAAAGATGCCTAAGTAATTTAAACAACTCAATATTCCAAGAAACATAAGAGAGAAATGATTGATGCTGAAGTATTCAAGCAATTCCTGTTGTGTATCCCATGTTTTGCTAAAGGCATGCATTGCATATTCTTAACTACACTTTCACATCTCATTCTAAGATTTAAATATACACAATATAAGTTGTTTAATTTAATGCCTAAACAAATTCAAGTTGCGAATTCTGAATGGAATTTCTAGTATCAGAAATAATAATAATTTAAATAAATTTTTGAGAAGGACATTAACTTTAGTTGCTTGTTCAATTTGTTCATTAGAGAAAATGTGCAGTATTTGGAATCGGATAAGATTTCAAATGGCATATAACCTATCTTTTGCATTGTCTCAATAAGCTCCTGCATTGTAAATTCACTTGAAAAAGAATGTGAGTAATATGCTTAGCCTAGAACTAATGGGAAAATCCATGCATAAAGGATTTAAAGCTGTAAACTAGTGATGTAACTTGGGTTCATTAGGTTGATGGGACCAGTGTTTTGTCCTTCCATGAGATGGATAACGTTATCAACCTATAAGGTTTCAAACATGTAGATATAGTCAGATCACCACAGGTAGATAAAGGCAATAAAAGTTCAAATGAGTAAGTTTATCATATAGCTCTCCTCTTCTCTGAACTTTATATGTTTCCACTAAGCTTGGCAGCATATTTATTGCAAGGCTTGTTTTAGCTTCAATCATCACTCGACCACTAATTTTCCTACGTTAACTAAGATTATATCCTAATATTATAGCATTAAGCTCTAGAGATATTAAAATTCACAAAGGTTTAACAAATATGAACTAATGGATGATGCTCCAATGGTAACTAGAAAATACCAGCTGCATGATATAATGGATGATGAAGACTAATGAGCATCAATTGTGATAGAGGTCAAGTTAAAAAGTAGCAACCTTAAAAATGTCTCTGGAAAAGATTAATTAGAACAATTGACAACAACATATTCCAATTGTTTATGCTTACTTCCTAGTTTCTCTTTTTTCAACCTAACAAAATCATAGGAGCAATTCTGTAGAAACTTGCATATGTAAACATAAAATGCATATATGTATTGTACAAAAGATTCTCCTAATACCAGAAGATGCAGACATTTATCTAAATCCCAAACTCTAAATACTAATCATCATTCCTCTCATTAACATCCTAAATCTAAAAGCAAAAAATTGAAAGGAACTATTAAGTTGAGGTCCAACTTAAAAGTTATGATTTGCATTTAAGAGGCTTTGACAAGACCACAGGAGACCATTATAATATCATTGTTTATGTTAAATGGATATCTAGTTATCATCTAGTAGGTAAGAATATAACCATGCTTGTTATAGTTAACATCATTACATAGGCTTGACCCAACATCTTCCTTTGATTAAATTATAAAACATGCAAAAGGCTCAAATATCTCTACTAATACATCTCTATTTTTGATCTTATCTCATACCAGCCCTTAACCTTCACTTCAACTTGGAAGTATATAAAATTTTTACAATATTTTCCATTCCACAAAAATAAAAATAAAAAAATATGAAGATTAACCTCAATATGAATATGAACATAAAGTTCAGAACAATAATCTCTTACCAATAAGTGAGATATGGTTCCACCCTCTACAGTTTCTCCATCATTTCTTTAATGGCTTTCAAAAGAAAAAATAGCACTAAATAATCTTAGCAATCACAAGCTAAACAAGACCATCCAAGTTCTTGGATTCATGTCATTTTTTCTGAAAGAAAGATAACAAAGTGATAAAGAGATTGTAATTTCTCATATACAATAACTTTATTAAGTTATCGTGAGACTATAAGTAAGATTATTGATAGTTTTTAACATGAATCTTATTATGAATGAATTAAATTATAGTTTTCATAAGGATTCAAGCTAAAACAATAATTCTTGTTTTCTTCTTAATACAACCAAACTCTTATTATTGATCCTAACAAATGAATGTTGAACCAATATTGAAGTTAAGATTAGTTCTTATTCTCAAACAAGGAACCACTTATCCTGTATTCTCAATGACCAATGGGGTAACTTCTATACACAGGACTTCACAATATCAATGTCAACTGAATATTTAACAAAGGATAAATATTTTGGTACATAGTGAATCAATTATTGCAGGGACGCAATCTTCCCTAACTTAGCAATCTATGCAATACAAGAAATTCACTTTTTTGAAGTTAAAAAATAGATAAATGATGCAAAACAAATAGATCTACAACACAATTTTCAATTTCTTCAATCTTCCCCATTTACGTGTTCTGCTATCCTTTCATTAAAACAAATTCACCACAGTTGTGCTATCAAGAAGGCCACAACAAGCAAGAGACCTAGATGTTGAACATAAGACTAGCTTCGTGATTGAGTCACAAAGATGAGAGCCTAACTTACTATACTCACTTCAAGGTAAATAGAAGCTTTTAACTCCTCACTATCATCCTCTATTGGTCTCACCCCAAATTCATCCTATTAATTAAGCAAAGCAATGCTTTTGGTTAAACCTTAAATGGCTTGTAACATTTTTTATTTATTATTTTAGGAGACAAAATTCTTAAATATAGTGAAATCTAAAATTATAAACAAAAACTTATAGCCATGAAACTGAAAGGGATAGAGTAAAAACAGAATCAAATAATAAACATTAACTTCCCTAACATAAGATTCTATGACCAACAATATCCTTTTAATTATAATTATAAATAACTCTCAAAATAATGATACTATATCATCATTAAATCTATCATAGTACTTAGACAACAATTCCTGATTCCAAGAAAGCACATCACATGAAAAAGGCCCCACAAAATCTTAATTCTTAGCTTGTCATTATGTTTTAAAGTTGCCTTATCAACATGTTTGTTGTTCTTACTTCAACATATTCCCCATATCATTACTATAACAAAGAGGAAAAATAAGAGATACATGCAAAAATATTAATTAAAAATTTCATCAAGTAGCAACAAATAATGCATGATGAAACACTATTCATTTTTTAAATTAAAGTTATTAAATGTAGTTTATCTGCAAACAGTTTACATAATTAGGATATTGGCAATAGAAATACTAGAGAAATTATCGAAGAAAGTCCATTCATTGAAAATCACTTAATTATCTATATGCAACATATTGATACTATGAACCACATCATATTTAAGCCACAAGTAAAAGCAAAATGGTTTCAAAGCCAATGGTTAACTGCACCTTGATTTTAAACTTAAAATATTAATTCTTAGCTTGTAATTATATTTTAAAGTCATTTTACTAACACATTTAATCGAACACCTTGTAAGCAATTTGAAAAGTCATTTAATCGAACACCTTGTAAGCAATTTGAAAAGACATTGCATAATTGGATACAAACTGTACATGATTTTATACATTTAATCAAACACCTTGTAGGCACTTTGAAAATTCACAAATTAATATGGCTATTAATGGGTTAATTTCATCATGTCCTAGAGTCTAATAAAATAACATTCAGATTAATGGAGAGATAGAAATAGAGAAATATAAATATAGCTAATATTGTACGTGACTAAAATTAAAGAAGAAAAATGATAAATTGTAGATTTGAAAGTCTATGAAGGAAGCAGAGCGTAAAAACGGTGACGGTGATAATCATATACCAACCACCACTAATGTCGCCGCTTGAAGGAGAGATGATTGCCAAGGTTGCCATAGAAATTGCAGAGCCACCATCGCATTACACAACCTTAGGAAGGACTGAGATAGACAGTGTGCCCTCCCTCTCCATTCGTCCTCTCTGTTCCCGAACGTACAGAACCACCTAGAGAGCCCATAATAATCTCCGTTGAGATTTTCTGATAAGAATGGCTTATTATGTACATTTAAAAAATTTTAAAAAGAAAATTTCTCAAATAAATTAAATTTGAGTTTAATTAAACATAATTTGATTACAGAAAATAAAGTTTAAAAAACACAATTTGGCAACACCAATTGAGTGTTGTTTATTTTATCATAAACAACAGTTTTATTTGGCAACAATACTTAAGCGTTGTTTATTTTTTTAAGGCAACAAATTTTGTAGTGTTGCTTACCAAGTGTTGCCTAAGGATTAAAATACCATATTAACGTTTTTTCGAAAACTTATTTTCGTTTTACCGTCGTTCGAAAATATATTACCAAAATACTCATTTGTCTGGGAGGCGCCAAACAAGATGGCGTCCAGGAAGGAAGACGCCATCTTGGATGGCGCCATTGGGATGGCTCGAGGGCGCCTTTCAAAGTGGCGCCCTCGCCCTGAATTTTTCCTTAAAAATTTTTTTAAGAATTTTTCCTTAAAAAAATTTTAAGAATTTTTTTAAAAATAAATAATATGTGATTATAACTAAAAATAAATTTTTAAAAATGAATTACTTATTTTATAATTATATTTGATGTCATAAAAAAATATATTAACTCGATTTTGATATTTAATACATAAATTTATCATAGGAATTAAATAAGAAAGTAGTTAATGTAATAAAAAATTTAATAAAATTAATTTATATTAATTAAATATAAAAATAATTAAATATTATTAAAATAAAATATAGGATCAATAAAGAATAATTACGTAATTTATATTAATATCTCTCAAAATTTGATCCAATGACACTTAGTATTTATCATTTTTCAGAGTTATAAACTTCCACCGTTACGTATTAAATTATTACAAGTAATTATTTAATACGTTATTATACATAAGCAAATTTATTGAATTATTCAATAATATTCTTTATATACAAAGTTGAAGATTATTAAAAATGAAAAAAAATATAACGAAATAGATATGTTTCTTTTTATTATGTAATTAGTCCAATAATATTTTTGCTATTTTGTATTTATTTGAATAAAATAATTTTTATTTTGTAACAAAATAAAAATGAAATGACGAAGTTGAAGATAGTTGAAAATTAAAAAAAATGTGGTTATTTCATTGCAATAATCTTTAAATATTGTAATGAAGTTAAAATTATAACATGAATTAATTCTTTTTTTTGTCACAATGATAAAATATTTTGGCAATGAGAGCTAAGAGTACCGATTTACTATTTTTTTAGAAACTATTATTCGTTTTACCGTTCCCTCGAAATATTTTACCAAAATACACATAGAAGATATGCACAGTGGCGGAGAGACGCCAGACGAAATGGCGTGTTGAGGGACGCCAGACGAAATGGCGTTGATGGCACTCGAGGGAAGGGATGTCAGGCGATATGGCGCCTTTGGCCTATGGCACCATCGCTCCTCATTTCTAAGTTAATTAGGCGGTAATCGTGCCTACTGTGGATCCAAAAGACTTGAATTTTGATATTGTACAAGGCCAGTATTTCCATCTACGTTGACAATTGTGCTACGTGTTTTGACCTC